>JAKWIX010000328.1:23428685-24028685 GCA_027704785.1 Solanum chmielewskii
GTTCACCAGAAGCTGTTTTACCTATGGATTCCCCATCCCAGTTTATTTCTTTGCTGTCAGAACGTGACTTAATATGCCTTCTTGTAGAAGAAGGTGTATGAGCTTTCTCTGGAACATCCAAGTTCTCCTCCGGAACATCATCCTCTTCATTTTCCTCTTGCTCATCTGGTTCTTCATCATCCTTCACCTCACAATCAGCCACCTCCTTTGACACCTCGGGTGAGTAATTGGAATAGTATTCCCCCCAGATTCTGTTGATTAGCCTTGTTGTAGTAGCCTGCATAGCTTTCCTTTTTACAGATGGCGCCATAGATGCTCTAGGATTTAAGTTCTGTTCCAGTCTCTGCATCACCTTCTTCTTCTTAATCACCCATTTTGTATGGTGCCTCTCTTCCATTTTCCTTGAGAGACCAACCGCAAATGCACAATTCCTAATGCTTACATCAGGAAATTCAGAAAACTGCTGGAGAATAATTTGCCCATGTACAACCACATACCTTTCCACTGCATCTACATTAGATGATATATAAGCAGGATGGTCTTTCTTGAACTCTGAAACCCTTTTAATAACTTCTCCAAAAGAAAGTCTAGCCACACGATTCTGTTCCTTTAACAAAGTAATGATGCTCACTGCCAATCTTGCAGTCTTTATGACTGGTTCGTACCAAGGAGCATACTGTTTCAATGGCTTCCCAAGCCTATACCTGAATTAGAAATAATATGCATGAATAAAGCATCTATAGGAAATCCACCAAGCAAAAGCATAGAAAGAAAAACAGTCCAGGTTTATCAGAATATAATAAATAGCAGTCCCAGCTATTGGCTTAACAAAGGAAGGTACTTGCAAAATAATTCAATCACTCAAACGGAATTAAGTGCATACCAGGCCATATCAGTCCGAATTGATATAAAGATCATTGAGGACCCAAACTCAATCATCCATTCTTTTATAGCACTCAGGTAAATTGGCATTCCATCAATCTCAGCTGATCTAGAACCACCTGAAGAGGAATGATTAGCATCTGTGTCAAAATTGTAGCCAGACCCATCATCAGCAGTCATCACTCCAGACCCAAAAATGGTTACATCAATATCAGCACAAGCTTTCATTGGCAGCAGTTCTAAAGATATTAGCCTTGAGTCCGAGTTGTACAATGCCCAATTATGAAGCATGCTGCGAGGCAACTCATCAATATGGTATGTTTCAACCCCACTGTCAAAGACAATATACTCATCAGTCTCTTCATTAGATGTTTTGTAATATGCAGGTAAAGGATAATCACTTGCAATCTCATCCTCATTGATCTTGATGTATATTTTGCTGGATGAGGAAGATGTATTACGGTCTTTCTTCTGCTTCAAGGAGCACCAATACTCCTCTTCATGCAACAATTTAGCCAATTTTAGATCTTCATCTTCTGGCGCTGGACCATTGGCCAAACCAGATTCAACTATCTTGTCTCCTCCATTTCCTGCTTTTGGGCCAATACGTAGACCATTACCAGATGCTATAGTCTCTGGTTGTGCAAGTGTCTCGTGCTTGCTGCTTTCATCTCTAAGGGAAGCTAGGACAGGTAGCTCAACAAAAAGTTGATCAGTCTTCTTTGATGTATCATCCAGACCAATAAGTTCCTTATATATGAACCCGCCCTGAGTGATGACAAAGTCCCTGATGGATACTCCACCTGAAAAGCATTTTATGCCAGTCATCGCTCGGACAACCCCTGCAAGCAACTCGTCAAGACTTAAATCAGGATTCCCTCCAGATGACTTTGAAAGCTTCTTATAAACCTCAACGCAAGCTGTCGCCTTGGCCAAGAAGTGGTCATAAAACTTCTTATAACTACCTGAGGGTTTTAAACAATCATAATCAGCTGTCTCAGTTGAGATCCATATGACAGGAGTTCCATCTTCATAGCCAGAGATAGCCCATTCTTCAATACGCCCAAAGCCTTCACATCTAATTCCTTTTGCTTTTACTTTGTCAAGACTGTCCTCAAGTGGTAAAATGAGGCCACTGATAAACAGATCATCAACCTCAGACATTCCAAACGGTTGTGGTATTCCTTCTGAGTTATGAAAAACAAAATCCGTTAATCTTCTACAGGGTCGTTGAGACTCTTGCAGACCCCCAGTTAACCTAATAGCTACATCCTCTTCGTCTACACAATGGTCCTTCTTTGTTTCAATGACTGAAGACTTTTTTGATAAATGCACAGATTTCTCTTTGAAATCTGAACAGGCAGCAGCTCGCTTAGGCCTTTTACGTCCAGCAGTGGGCTCCTCAATAGTTTCAGAAACAGCCTGTTTCTTTTCCTTCTTACCAGTTGCAGATGCCTTCCTTTTTGACACAGAATCTTGTTTGCGTTTGTTCTTTTTGTGTCCTGATTAATCAGCAAAAACACAAAGAAGGATAAGCCATAGCAAGAACTGAAACATTTCTGTTATCATTCTCGCAACAAAGACAACGCACTCTAAGGAAATTTAGTACAAGGTGGACCTGAAGCTAAGGAAGAAGCTTTCTCAACTTTCCTGTGAAAGAGTCATTTTTGAAAAGCATGAAGTGGAAGTGAACATCAAAAGAAGCAGCAAAATTAAGAAAATGCAGAACTCAAAGTTAGCCAATACACTTGAGGAGTTATTCAATGTGAGGTACAAGGTATAATAATCCCAAGGATTAAATGCATGATTGTTTTATCCTGTGTTTGGTTGAAGGTATTAGGCAGTCCCAGGATTATTTATCCCTCCACTTATAGTTTAGTGATGGAGAAGTTATCCCATATATATATTTGATGGAATAACTTATCCCTGGATAACTTGTTCCCAACCAAACAACCCCTTAATATCAAACAACATTCCGTGCACTAGCATAAGCAAAAAAAGGCATAAATGCTAAGGGGAATGGTATATACATTGAGAAAACACTACATGCTTGTGAAATGACCATCTCATACAGCGCACATTGACTATTTGCCATTTCAAGAGAGTAGATCATTTTGGCATAAGATTGCGTCACAGGCTCTAAAAGCTGTTAATAGACACAAGTCACTGCAGCAAGCAAATTTGTTTAGTTTTATAATCCACCTTAAGCATTATATTGTAAGAGGCCAATACAGTAGTGTGCATACAAATAACACAACAAGCAATCTTACCCTTAGAGCAAATTTGTTTAGTTTTATAATCCACCTTAAGCATTATATTGCAAGAGGCCAATACAGTAGTGTGCATACAAATAACACAACAAGCAATCTTACCCTTAGAGCAAATTCTAGTATGGACATCACAAAGAAGCAATGAGGATATTTACTCCTAATCTCTGAAGGCATCAACTAAGATACCGGGTTGCGGGTGACTATATTTTAGCAATTAGGGTGTGAATATGGTGAACAATCACAAACATAAATTTATTGTACTTCTTTTATTTTATTAGTTGGAGTTTAACTGGACACAAAATTTAGGATGTGGAACAGCTTTATGAATTATATCAGTGGTAATGGAGAACATTTTAAGTTGTGGCTAAAATACTAGTTTGATAAACGTCACATCAAGAGTTTGGAATTTGAATGGTTAAATGAGTTTGAAACCTTCAAAGTCATAAAAGGTTTGCAGAATAACTGTAACAAATCAAGGGGATAGTGTTGATGTGGTCAAGCATTGAAGTATTTTCTATAATAGGAGAAATACCATGTCAATGGAAATAGATGGATTTTATATAATGATGAGGATTTTTAGAATAAAGATAAGGAGCATTACAAATTTATGCGAACTCAAACATATATAACAAGAAAAGCAATGTCATATCCTCAAGGACCATATTATAAATACAAAAACTTAGCAAATAACGCTACCAAATTAAGTCAACATGATAAATGATCTTTGCTATATAAAATCAATATATACAATGTATACAAACAATGCCAAAATAGATTACCAGCCATGAGATGGCAATAGTTGAGAAGCAACCTCTTCTTGCAACCACAAACATTTAGGTAATCTAAAATTAAGTAAAGAAAAATAAATATGCAACTCATATCATATATAATAATTTTTATCATAATAAGACAAGTGAATTTGTGCAAAGAATCAATTTTAACACATTAAATGTATAAAACTTAGATAGGCAAAGGGTAAGTCCATATCAGTGTTATCAAAGGCGTGCATTAAGCGCGCTTAAGCTTTAGAATGAGGCTCAAAACGTGTTGAGTGCTTCGCCTTGCTCTATGTGTGCTTCAATGTCATCATTAAGGTTCTAAGGCAAACGTTTCCTTGCCAATGAGCTTCTTATGACGAAGTGACGCTAAATCATTGATATTACTTCATCGTAAAAAAGATCAATTTCTTTTGTCATATATTTGTCATTCATGTTTATAATTATTAGCCTTGGACTAAAGATATATATTTGTTTTCTTTTCTCCCTTTGAGTCTTTTTTATAACCCACACTTTATTTGCACTTTGCGCTTAGCCTCTACGGACCCTTAGAGCTTTTTTTTTTGCATTTTTCGACTTTGATAAGCATGGTCCATATTAAATAAAATAATATAATTTTAAAAAGCAGCTCTAAATTAAGGCTTAATTAATAAAGAAAATTATTATCTGAAGAAACAATCAATTCATTAGTTACTAGAATTATGAGAATTAACCAAAATTTAACCAATTAATCAAGTATGGAAGATCAACCAGTCAACATAGAAGAACAAGTATGAAGGTATCTTTTAAGGAGAAGATTAAAGGAAAAGATCAACATAGATGAAGTTGAAATTAATTTGAACAGAAGAGGATTTCAATCTGTGAAAAAAAGGATAATAATTATTTTAGGAGCAACATCAAACTTGATTCTCATTCAATTAGGCCTGAATCAGATTTTAAAAGGAAAGAAAATAATCATGCTAACTATCAAGAATTCAATATAATCCAAACAAAAAATATCAAAATAGACTCTGATATATATAAGCAATGAGAATTACGAATTCCAGTGTTATATCATACTTCTGAACTCATTACGAATCCATGCTTCACCAACTATTTCAAACACCAAGACGAGTAATCACATTAAGGAAAAGAGAGTAAGAGCACGAGAATTTAACAAAGCATCACCATAGCAAGCCAGCGAATTATATCAGTAAACAATTTCAAATAAGACATGCATAAGTTTAACAGCCAAGACGACAATTAAAGCAATTGACTCAATCAGTAATCATACCAACATTCGTTTCACCTCTAATAATATGCTTAAAAGAAACAAAGAATCTCAGTGATGAGCAAAAACTCATACCAGATTTGTCGTTGTTCGGAAGTTCTAATACCGACTCCAAATTAGGTTGGGGTGACGCCATCCTCACCAACCGGAGTTGCTGCCCCACTGCTGGCCTGAGTTGTTATCGCTGCTTCGCCGGATTTTGCTGGTCACAGCTTGCTGCTTCGCCAAAGCTGCTGGGCGGAGCAGTCGTTGCTGCCCCACTGCTGGCCTGAGTTGTTATCGCTGCTTTGCCGGAGTTTGCTGGTCACAGCTTGCTGCTACTTCGCCACAGTAGCTGGGCGGAGCAGTCGGTCGCTGCCGTTATCCCGTCCGTCGACTTCAATGGAGAAGTGAGAAGTGAGAAGCAGGGCGGCGGAAGAGGGAGAGAGGAGAGCGGAGGCGAAGGGATTTTCGTTGTAGTTCTCGCCAGCGACCAGCGATGGTGGCCAGAGCAGCGAAGGGAGAAGATAAAGGAGGGACCAGAGGCTGCTGGCTTTGACGGTGAAAGGTGATTTTTCGGCGTAAATGGAGAGTAGAAGCTGGTGCGGCGGAGAAGTTGAGGGAGATGGGGTGTGCTGTTGCTGAGTTCTCCAACAGGAAGAGGACTAATGAGATAGGTTTTGGGGGGGGATTTGGGCGGGATTTGGGCGGGGTTTTGGCGGGGTTTTGGAGTTTTGGGATAAAATAAAAATAAATGGGAAATTGATCTCGGCCGTTGGTTTAATTGAGATGAACGGCTGAGAATGATTTTTGGTGTTGGGTGAATTAAGGTGGACAGTTGAGATTGAATCAGAAGGGGTTTTGAGATTGGATTGAATTTGTTCTAAATTGGCTATATTTGAAATAAATAAATGGTTGTAAATGACATGAAATTGAATAGGGAAGACTAGAATTGAAATAGACTGGTATAAAAGAGGCTATGATTTGAATAATTATGCCCGTTCGTCCACTACACATAATAAATAGTTGGGAAAATTATATGAAATGGCAAACATTCATAACTAATTATATATTAGGGGTATAGTTTAATTTATTTACATTATATAATTATAGTTTATTTTATTTTGCTATAATTAATGGGGGCCCACAACCTATTATGTAACCAATTGTATAAAAACCTTATTTTCTAATTTTGTATATAATTATACACAATCTAATTTTCTCTCTCCTTTTCACAATTAATTTTCTCTCTCCTTTCCACATTCTAACGTCTTCTCCTACATTTAATACTCCAATATCAGATTTGAATTTCGAATTTTTGTCCAAAATTTCAGTAATCCCTCCCGAAGTTGAAGTCCCCTCCCTTAGTCGAAGTCAATTTCGTAAGTACTCCTTAATTTTAGTTGTTTACCTTTTTTTTTTCTAACATATCTAAAAATTGTATATTTTGATGAAATAATCATTTTTTTGTTCTTGATAGATCTAAAATTCGTCAAACAATGAACGAATCGTCTACATCTTTGAGGATTACCAGAGGTAGTCCTTTGCATGTCAATGTTGTTGACATTTTACCATCCTTTTCAATGGGGCTAACTCAAGAATTTGGGGTTAATGTAGGGTCTTTGGGAAAATCAAAACAACTTATACAAGAACAAACCATGGAAGAGCTGAGATCAAAGAAAAAAAACGACCCTATGGCAGTTCAACAAGTTATTAAAAATGCCAAAGCTAGAGGCATTAAAATTGTACAAGGTACAAAAAAGAGGAAAGCTTTAATCGTTGAATCAGAGGAAAATGATTCTGAAGTTGTCGGATCCGAAGAAATTCATAATCATGAGGTAGTGTCTTAAAACACAAACTTAGATACAATTTTTTTGTTATTTAGTTGTCAATATACAAAAACTATTAAATTAAGTATTGTATATAGTATATTCCATGTGAGTAATTGTATATAGTATATTGCATGTTTATGTTATTTTTGGTTTTTGTATATATATACAAAATATGGAGAAGTTTACTCTGGGGTTTCTTTGTGTTTTATAGCTCTGCTCATTTCTTGAATTAGGTGAATGTCAAAATGGTTTTGACTTTTGATTATGTTCCATGCTCTTTTTGTGTGTTTGTGACTTGTTTAGGGTTGTGGAATAAAGGAGCATTGGTAAAGTTTTTGTCTTTGTGTGTTGTGCCTTGTGTTTTCTGGAACTTCTCAAGCATGATATTTGTATATTCCTTTGTTATGTTGCTCGATCTTTTCAAAAATGTCGGCGAGTGCGTGTCGGATCCTTCAAAAGTAATTGGACTTAGTTATACAGATGGAAAATTTGAATATATGATTAGAATTTGTATATTCTATTAGTTATATACAAATTTTTGAAGTTAGTATATATTAAGTTTACATACATATACAAAAATTGATATGTACATGTCTGTTTTAATAGCTGGTAGTAGGGATTGTATATAGATGGGAAAATATCATAGGTGATTATAATTTTGTATATTGTAGTAGTTATATATAAATTATTGAATATAATGTATTGAATATGCATATACAATTAATAAAAACATTGAATAAGTGTTAGTATATACTATATACAATTAAAAACATGAATAACATATATCCCTTGTTATACAAATTTGTAAAATGCATTTTGTACATGTATATATTTATTCAATAAGATTGTATATGTATATTTATTGCAATATAATTGGATGTGTATATACAATAAAAGACATTGAATACGTGCTGGTATATACTATATACAAAAAATGCAAGTTCATATATATAAACAGAAAATAATCTGCGAATGATTTATTTTTTTATTTTTTTTATATATATAGGTAGGTATGTATATACAGAAATTAATTTGTACATGACTTATTATAAAATTATTTTTTTTGTATATAAATACTATGTTTATTTCATACACTTTTTTTATTTTTTAGGAAGTCAGATATATTTGCAATAACCGTGAAAAAGGGGCAATTCACATGCAATGTTATACGCAAATAAACACATTGAATGAGCTTCAGAATAAACTGCCTCCAAAGCAATATAATCGTATATGTGCATCATCGTGTTTTGCACAGTTAACAGCAATGAGACGATGTCACGTGCAAGCACAACTTTTTAGATGCATTATGTTGAGGGAGTTAGAAGGTAGTTTTGTGAATGCAATACTTTTTTATATAAATGGCACAACGTTTCGATTCACAATACGGGAATTTGCCATTATTTCTGGTTTGAATTGTTCTGATAATGGTGCTGACTTCAACTTTGATACTGATCAACCCAATAGAATCATCGATGAATATTTTCCAGGGAATTCTCCTGTCACTAAAGCTCGTTTGGCTGAAGCTTTTAAAGCAAAGGTATGGGGTGGCAATCAGGAAGATGCATACAAGTTTGGGATTCTATATTATATACATGAGTTTATCATGTCCGCAGATCCTACTACAACAACAATAGATAGGTTGGACTTTGATCTGGTTGAAACAGGTAGATTTATGGATTATCCTTGGGGTCGGAAGGCTTTTAATGAACTTGCTAAATCCATAAACAACAAGATAAAGCCATGTGGACAGTACTACAAAATTCAGGGCTTTCCACTTCCAATGCAAGTTTGGTTCTATGAATGTTGTTCTTATGTTGATGACAAGATTGCTGTCAAGGTTTCTAGTCACATTCCTCGGATTATCAATTGGGTGACTAAGAACGACCATCCTCAGTTTGATTATTTCATGAAAACAATTTTTAATGATGCAGATAATCCGGTATGCATTTACTTAATAAAATTTGTAAATTATAGAAGTTAGTATACATTTACTTACTACAAATTTTATATTACATTTTTATTATATTGAATTATAAATTTTAATTATTATGCAGATTAAGTTCAGAAATATTGAGCCAACAACGATGGAAATTAAAATCCTCAAACTTCCACAATCGACAGAACAATCAATATCTCAGGGCCTGCAGACTGATCACAATAAAGTTACAGATCCGGATGATGATTTCCAAAACCCGCCCAGTATAACAAGCAGAAAAGGAAAAGAAAAAGTTATTGAATGTTCTTCACCGATTAGGAAAAAGAAAAAGCAATCCGTTACAGTCATCTCTTCAACAAAGGCAGTTAAGACATACATACAAAGATCAATGGCGCGCAAAGCCACACGATCACAGTCCATCAATATCAACAGTGTTGCGAAACACAGTGATGCAGGTACGTCACACCACAATGAAAATGTAGAGCAGAAAAGTGTACAAGACAGAACACAAATGGGGCAAATTAAGAAGTCAACAAGCATTACAATATCGAGTGATGAATTTGAAGCATTCAAAAAATCGGTAATCAAATATACAATTCAAATATATGTTATTTGAAAATATTATATACAATTACTAATAAAATATGCACCTTTTTCACATAGGTCAAGGACGAGTTCGCTGATTTGAGAAAAATGCTTGAAGAAAAATTCAAAACAGTGTTGGAAGCCATGAATTCCAAGGTATCACAATACTTTATACTTATGAATACAGTTGTATATTTTTTTTCCAGGGCAATGTCGTCGATGATGATCAAGAATCGCCCATCGGAGATGTTCATCACAAGCCCACATACACTCCACATGAACCCCAAAGTCAATCTGCAAATGTGACAGAACAAGAGGTATTATTTTGCTTTATTTATACATTAATTCAGTTTATACACATTTTGAAATGAAATAAATTGTATATAAGTAAATTCAGTTTATAGACATATTGAAATTAAATAATTAAGAACTATATACTAGTATAGCTCAAATTATACATCAGCATATTACTTATTTTTATACTGAATATACTACAACATATTTTCTTATATTGTTTACATTATCATCAGGCTACATTTGAAGATGTCATGCAAGAAACGCATATCACTCGTGTTCATCAGTTAAATAACAAGTCTTCACAGTTAGGTGCACAAAAAAACCCGATAGGTCATCAAAGTGCATTAAAAGATCGTGAGGTATCCGTAAATGATTATATACATTTTAAAATTTAATATAATGGTTTATAATCAATTTGTTAGATATTTAAGTTATTATTTTCTTTTTAAGCTGGGAGATAACTTGCAAGGACTAAACCAAAATTCCCCACTCTTGGATCATGTTGTTTTGGGTGATAATTTGAATGATGTAAGTGACACTGCCTCACAAGATCAATTAGTGTTGTATGCTTATGTGGATGCCCAGCAAAATGCCCAAAGGAAAACTGAAAGTAGCTCAAACAGTCGGGTAATATATAACATATACAATGCTGCATCTCACGAGCGTATTGCAGAAGCAGAGGAGTCTATTATAGTTGCAGCGCCTATACAAATGGTATACATGCCTGATTCAAATCAGGAAACAGTTGTAACTGAATCACAGGATGAATTGTCAGACCATCTTCTTCCAAGCGTGAACACACTGCAAAACATTGTATTACAAAAACAAGTTGAAGCTGAAGTAACACCCATGCCAGCTGTTAGGCATAGACGCCCAGGTCCATTCAACATATCTCCGTACATGACTTCGTTTGGTTCGGATGCTGGTAAGCAACAATTAGTTATGTTTACATTTTCATAAATAAGCATATTGTTTGCATGATGTAAATATTTATATACATATCTTTTCAGGTAGTTCGTCCCGACAGCCAGTTGTGTTTTACATGAAACATCCATTTGTTTCATTGTCTGATAAGGAAGAGTCTGATTTGTTTTCAAATTTTTGGATATGGCTGAAAGAAGACTTACTCGTCAAGCATTACAAAAAGTAACATTTTTTTTACACTTGCACACTTGCATTTTTTATTGTTTGTTTTGTGTAGTTATTTTGTATTATGTATAATAGGAACTATGCGGAGGATCGCTACAAGAAAGGAAAGGCAATATTACCACAATTGTTTAATTTTGGTGTAGCGACAATTGACAACAAGAATTGGTTCTACAACATCGGGTTTGAGCGCCAGTTGATTGATAACTCGGTATGTTTCCATTTTTATATTATTAAAAATGTTTAAATTAAATGAAATTGTATAATGTATAAATTATAACATTATTACTCATTATATCACAGCACATAGATGTCTTATTCTACTATATAAGAAAAAGGCCAAATACTCCAACAGTAGCACATACAAATTCACAAATCTATGTTGCAATTTCAACACTGTTTTCTAAATGCTTGGAATGCATATTATGGAATAAAAGGTGACCTTTCTAAGGAAGTGTTAGACGAGATGATTATTGATTATATTCATGGATACAAGATGCTAGCGTATGCACCATGGCACACAGTCGATGATGTATTCATCCCGGTTAACTTAGAAGGCAGGTTACATTGGATTCTGATTGTCATATCTTTCAATGATCGATGCATCAAGGTGTATGACTCAATCAACAATTCTCTTCACCACTCATTTGTTGTCAATCACATCAAGAAGTATGCACAGCTTATACCAATGTATCTTGTAAAGTCTGATTTCTATCAAAAGAAAGGTCTGGATATTGCAAGGGCAAAATGGATCCGTAACTTCGGGAAAAGGATTGGCTCTGAGGGCTGGGCACGGGGGTCCCAGTCCCGAACCCGTCGGCTGTCGGTGGACTGCTCGAGCTGCTCCCGCGGCGAGAGCGGGTCGCCGCGTGCCGGCCGGGGGACGGACTGGGAACGGTTCCTTCGGGGGCCTTCCCCGGGCGTCAAACAGCCAACTCAGAACTGGTACGGACAAGGGGAATCCGACTGTTTAATTAAAACAAAGCATTGCGATGGTCCCAACGGATGTTTACGCAATGTGATTTCTGCCCAGTGCTCTGAATGTCAAAGTGAAGAAATTCAACCAAGCGCTCACCATCGATATCAAGATCATACCGTATATGATTCATTCGAAATTATATATGTGGAAGACCTTCCCCAACAACCAGCTGCTAGTTTGTAAGTTATAAAATTCAATAAATTTATATTTTATTGAACATAGTTACACTTTAAGTAGTATAATAACAGTTGAGCTGTTTTTTTATATAATTTTTTTAGGGACTGTGGAGTGTATGTTGCGTCATACGCGGAGTTCTTGAGTGAGAGGAAAGACATTCCAGCAGTCTTAGACCCAGAAGAAATTCGCCTTAGATACGGTGCATTGTTGTGGAATTACGGCAATCAAAAGATACAAGCCGGAGCTGTCAGTGATATTGAAGCGCCTTTAAAACCCGTCAGGAATCGCACACAAAACAACAGTTCTGAAAGGATTACAATCCAGTAGGTTGATACCTTAGTTGTAGCATTGTTTTGATTTTTGCGTTGACAGTTTAAATATTAGTTGTAGATTAACAATTTTACGATAATTTTTGTTTTAATTAACTCGTAATATCATTTTCTTTGTTTTGAACTATCATTTTAGTGTTATAAAAATATATGACACTATCTTTTTGTGTTATTTTGTATAAAGTAGCATATAAATAAATATATACATATACAATTTAATTGTATAAAAACTACTTTTAAAACTAAGTGTCTTACATTTACGAATTTGTATAACAAAAGATATACGGTCAGGTTTTTATTTGTATATATTTTATAGTCACACTCATTTCATTGTATAACGTATATACTCTATATTAGTGTTCAGGTTTTTATTTGTATATAGTATATTATTAACTGTTATATTCACATAAATAAATACATATATATATGTTGTTCAAGTTTTTATTTGTATATAGTATATGCTATCATGTATTCAATGTATGTTATTAAATGTATATGCACATACAATTAGATTGCGATATATATACAAATTCTATCTTATGGAATAAATATACATGTACAAATTGCAAAAGATATATGTTGTTCAGGTTTTTATTTGTATATAGTATATAATAGCACTTATTCATTGTTTTTATTAATTATATATGCATATATGTAGTTCAGGTTTTATTTGTATATAGGATAAAAGAGTTTTATTTTTATACGATCTACTTGTTTAGTGTTGAACATTTTATCATGTTGCGTGTATATAAATTTAATTTACGCATATTGAGTATAATATTTACTTTTGTAGGTCATACAACACACACATTAATGTACAACACATAACAAAATTAAGACGTAGTTTAAGTAATATAAGTATACAAAAACAAAGATTTCAATTAAGTCATAATGCATATAGTTTCAAATCAAATTTAATTAGGAAAAAACAATCAGCCTTAAATATCTTTTGGTTTATTTCTACATGAACGCCTATTGTGACCTGCCATTCCACATGTGCTACATGTATTTTTCCCCTTAATCTTCGATAACTCTCTTGCTATTTTTTTCCGAGGCTTACCTTTTGGCCTGCCAGGAGGTCTTTTAAATTTTTGAGGTAATACGTCATCAGCAATAACGCTATTCAGAATCAACCATGCCTTTACATCCGGTAAAGGATGTATAGGCATATTATATGTCTTCAACATTGTCTTTGGTTTGTATAAATCCGAGCAATATTCATCTGGTGGTAGACTCTTCCATTTCAATACTGCCCAAGCATGTTCACAATGTATTTCCTCGTACTGAAATCTTCCACAGGTGCAAGTTTTTTCTTTTAGACAGACTACAAAATATCTCCCATCATCATTAACATTGTGCACATATTCCGTTGACAGTACAACCTGCTCATTTATAAATACAATTAAATGAAATGATGTTCATACTAATATATACAACTAAATTTTGTCAACACTCCTAAATATATACTTATTCTTAAATATTACCGTCATTCTTGTGCTCAATGCTTCATTGTCTGTTAGTATGTCATGGTATTTTCCAATCAATGATGTGAATGTGCAGGTTGCCTCCTTCTTGTAGTCAGGATTCCACCTTCCAAATAATAGCCTTACCTCTTCGAGAAATTCAAAAATAGGCAATTCTCTAGCTGAAACAAGTGCTACATTTATACTCTCAGCAATATTTGATGTCATGTGTCATCCTCTATGTACTTGTGCATAACAAAGAGCCCATTTTTCATATCCAGCTAAATCCAAATACTCTTTCACTCTTATATCTTCTTTTTCTACAGTCTCCATTAACATATCAAATTCATTCTTTGTGCAAGCTTTTGCCATTGTATAGAATACACCAGATAACTTCTCATGAGATTTTCTAAACTTTTTCTGAACGTTATTCCATAAATGCCACATACAAGCATAGTGTGGGACATTACTGTATACATTTGTAACAGCCTTTATAATGCTCTCATTTCTATCAGACACAACACACATGTTACTCCTCTCACCGTATGCTTCTTCAAGTTGCTCAAAAAACCAAGTCCACACAACATCATTTTCTAAATCGATAATACCATACGCAAGTGGAAATATATGTCCTACAATAATATCAAAATCATATATTAAATGTACATATACAACAGATTCACGTTTATACATATACATTATTACATATATATATATATATATATATATATATATATATATATACCTGCGCCATCTGTCGTGCTTGCTGCAACAAATGTACCATTATATGGACCTCTCAGATGACTACCATCCACCACGACTACTGGTCTACAATGATTGAATTCTTGGATAAATGTATTCAATGCAACAAATAGATACAAGAACTCATTATTCGTACTCTTTTTCAAACGTATATGAGACCCCGGGTATGTGATATCCATAATATACAAATAAGCAGGTAACTTTGCATATGATGCAACTGGTGTACCCCTCAAAGCTTTCAATGCTTTCTCCCTGGCCCTCCAAGCCATCATATAGTTAACATCAACTCCTAGATCAATCTTAACATCCTTTATTATATCAGCTGGTGTATATTTACGTTTATGATCTACAAATTTAGGTTTCACAATCCATCCTATTAAATTGCTAGTTACATGTCTTTGCGAATAAACTCTATCTTTTAAAGGACATGTATGCTTTCGGTTGAATGCTTGAATTCTGAACATTCCAGATTTGTTGATATTAGAGGCCTTCATTAACCATTCACATCCTTTAGAAAAACATTCCAGAGTGTAACTGCATATAATTTTTAATATAGTATACAAATTTAGTTTACAATAGGCAATAAAAACATTTATACAGTTTAAAAGTCACTATTTGAGAGGCACACTACCTTATTGAATTTGACCGAGTAGTTTTATACTGAAATCTCTCTTTAATCGCATATCTTTCCATGACTGCTTTCAAAATTGATTTGTCCTTGTATACTTGATCAACCTCAACATGCTTATTAGATTCGTCTGAAATCACCCAAGTTGTATCAATCGATAAAAATGCAACATTTGTATCCTCCGGTTCAACAACAATCATATCATGACAATCATTTTCTGCAACAGTTGCCAACACCTCCATCTCTTTACACTGAGAAATTTGTCTATCACATGAATCCAAAATAGTTATACAAATAGGAAATTTGTTAAAATCAATGTTGGCCTTTTTTAGCATTACGTACACTCTGACACCCATGTCATTGTGTATAACCATTCGTTTATTGCTTTCTTCAACCTTGTACTCAATCTTCAAAGTCTTATTATTCATATCAACACCAATCTGTTTTGCAATAGTTGTATAAAAATCAAGAAACGTTGATTGTTCCTTAAAAACTACTCCCTCTATAGTATAATCAACGTAACAATTTGTATCGTCCCATTTTCCAGAATGCATAACCAAAATAGCTAATGAGCCCATTATCTATACATTTATGAAAAAGAATATTTATATATATTTCAAATAATTCAATGAGATCATATATACAATTAATACAACAATTTTTATACAATCAAATTATTGAAATTTTATACTGTTAGTATTTTTAATATACAAACACTACATCTACAATAGTGTATACTTCTTCCCAAAATAAATCGTATGACATAGAATTTTTATATTATTATTCTTTTTAATATACAAAAACTACATCTACAATAATATATAATTCTATCAAAAATAAAACACATGATTTATGAATTTATACAATTATGAACACTGATATTAATATTGACGCTTTCAAAATATACAAATACCGCGAATCACATATACAATTGCATGAACAGTATATAATTGTATATTGCAAATTTTCAGCTTAACAAAATCATATTTTGTAACGACCTGTTTAGTCGTTTTGAGCAGCAGACTTCAATTCTGGAAAAACTGGCAGAAACGACGGACCGTCATGGGCATGACGAACCGTCGCAGGGTCTCGTTTCAAAGCACTTAGAAAATCTGAGAATTTGGTACTGAAATCGACTCTCTGAACTTCATAACGGAATGTCAGGACGGACCGTCACAGACTCTTCAGAGAAATTGAGTCTCTGAAGTCTGTGACGGAGCAGCAGGACGGACCGTCGCAGGCGCGACGGGTCGTCGCAGGCTGCGCAATCCCAGTCCGGGTCAGATTTCTTTATACGTTTTAAGGGACGTTTTTGACTATTCCTGCTTTAATTATAAAGTTAGAGGGTTAATGTTAATAAGTCTAATTACTTGGGGGTTAAAAGAGGTAACCTTAAGTTAATTAGTGGGTTATTATTGTCATCTTTTATTCTTAATTATATACTAATTAGGGTAAAAGAAAGAGGGTTTGAATAAAGAAAAGAGAAAGTCGAACGAGAAAGAGGAGAAACGAAGAGAAACAAAGCTTGGGAAATTGCTTGCTTGATCACTAATCTTCGGTGGAGGTAGGTTATGGTTATTTTTATGCTATTCGTAGTAAACTCTTAATAGCGAATGATATGTATTGGTAGTATTGTAAACCCTTCTATATGCTTAATTGTATGCTTGCATGAATGTGATTATGAAATTGTGACATAATAAGCATGATGAAGCTATTGAATCCTAAATCTTGAAAATAAAACCCTAATCTACTTTGTTAATGATGATGCCTTGGTATAAAAGAAGGCTTGATGAACGGAAGTAGTGAGATTAGGGGATCGGGTGCCACGTTCCGGTACCAGGATAGAATATGAGGATCGGAGTGTCACGTTCCGACACCAGGATAGTATATGGATCGGAGTATCACGTTCCGACACCAGGATAGTATATGGATCGGGTGCCACGTTCCGGTACCAGGATAGAATATGAGGATCGGAGTGTCACGTTCCGACACAAGGATAGTATATGGATCGGGTGCCACGTTCCGGTACCAGGATAGAATATGGATCGGGTGTCACGTTCCGATACCAGGATAGTATATGAGGATCGGAGTGTCACGTACCGACACGAGGGGAAAATTAGATAATGAATCTTGAAAGTTGATAATATATTCAAATCTAATGAACCTAATTCCCAAATGAGTATGATGAGGAGGCGTGAGTCCTCATTGATGTGCTTGGTGTTGTAACCAAGGGTTATGGTAACTGTAAATGCTGCATGCTAAGGATATTAGTTGATTTTATGATATTGCTTAATATATACTGTTTTCTATTTTGAGTTGGCCGATGATATCTACTCGGTACCCGTGTTTTGTACTGACCCCTACTTTTATTGTTTTCTTCTTGTTTACTTGTGGAGTGCAGCAAACGTACCGTCATCTTCAACTCAACTGCAATTCTAGCCAGTCTTCGTCACATCGGATCTTCAGGGTGAGCTAATGCTTCTAGCTTGGACTGGATCTTCTTCCTCATGTCTTGATGCCTTGAAGTTCCGGCATGGACTAGCTTTTATTTGTTTTAGCTTCTTAGAATACTCTTAGTTTAGTAATTTGATCATAGATGTTCTTGTGGTGATGACTTCTAGATTTTGGGAAATAATAG
The DNA here is from genome assembly GCA_027704785.1 of Solanum chmielewskii. Classification (NCBI taxonomy): domain Eukaryota; kingdom Viridiplantae; phylum Streptophyta; class Magnoliopsida; order Solanales; family Solanaceae; genus Solanum; species Solanum chmielewskii. Next base: position 23,446,635 of record JAKWIX010000328.1, read on the forward strand.
ATGTTGAATTTTAGAAGTTAATGAATTGGTTTTATTTAATGAGTTTAAGTCTTCCGCATTATTTACTGTTGATATTATATTGAAATGTTAGAGTTTAGATTGGTTGGTTCGCTCACATAGGAGGGTAAGTGTGGGTGCCAGTCGCGGCCCGGTTTTGGGTCGTGACATATTTTGAATTTTTTTTTTAAAATAAAAACATCTCACACTAACGAATGAACACAAATTCAGCTTAACAAAATCATATTTTGATTTTTTTTTAAAAACAAACAATCGAAAACAATTCACAAATTCTAAAACCAATAAACAAGAAATTTCATCGAATAAAAACTTACCTGTATTCGATTGACAAAATTGCTGAACTTCAGTTTCACAAAGAGCAAAAAAAAAATTATTTTTTTGTTTCAATGGTTGTATGAAATTATTTTTTTGAATTTGAACGTTTGGCTTGAAAATAGGGACGTTTCCCTAAATTTGTGGCATTATCTACATTTATTGTTACCATATTTAATGATTCAGTTACAAATAACTTTTTAAAATAGAATTGTATAAATAATAATAAAAAAATTATATACAGAATTAAAGACACCTTTAATAACTTAACTATACCCATATTATGTAATTAGGTAAACTATACCCATATAATGTTATTTAATCTAATAAGTTTGCCATATATGAAATTTTCCCTAAATAGTTTCATATGAAATAACATACTTAAATATTAAAGAAATTCTTGAATACGTAAACAAAATATTTACTTTCAATTTATCAACAATAAATAAAATAATAATAATTTTAAAATATGATTATAAAAATATATCGTTCTTTAGACAAATTTGATGAACTTTGATACACATAATAAAAGAAATAGGTTTTAAAATACTTATTTAATCAAATGGCAATTCGAAAAGTGCTATAGTCGATCAAAAGTTGGTATCAAGAGTTGTTCCTTTTTTGCTTGAGAATGAAGAATGAATTGTTGGGCAAACAATATTCGCTAACTAGTCAATTTTGTCTGACTAACGAAAAGGTGTTAGTGGGATTAATTGGAATAATATGCAATTATGAAAAATGATATGGCTAAGACTTTGATTTTAAATCTCCTACATATCTCTGGTATTACGAGAATCAGATTGTGTGTAGTTCTAGATTTAATGATGAACGGAGTTCCTAAAATTAAAATAACTGTGTGAGCTTCGAATAGGAGTAATAACAGCTTGCATAGATAAGATTAGAGATCAAGGTGGCACGAATAATGTAAGAAATGACTTAAGTTATGAACCCAAGGATCATATGAGTGGTGCAAAATGAAAGGGCATTTATTGTGATATATATAAGAGCGAAAGTCGTATATGAAAGAGCAATTGATCTTGTCTGCAATGTGTAAACTTGTAGCTTGTGATTTGACTAAATAAAATTATTAGGATATATATGTCAATTAAATGGTAAAATAATTTATAAACATAGTGATTGGTGTAGTTCCCATACACACTATGATATTTGTCTTAAGTCAACAAGGATGATGTCTTACGTTATGATGTATAGGGCTATGATATGCAAAAAATTAATTTTCGGGTCATGGAAATGTTGTTCGTAACCCATAAAAAATTATGTTTTTAGACTATGACACCTTCAAATCATGATAAGCAGAATTAAAACTCTTAGGTCATGAGATGGTGTTTGTAGCCCGTGAAAGATGGTGTCTTTACACTATGACGCATTAGGAAATAAATAATAAGCAAAAAGAGTATTTATTTTGATGAAATTCGGGCATATTCCGATACTTGTAGCTTGATTCGGTAGAAACTTTGTGTAATTGCATTTCTTAGACATAAAAGCACATTCTCGTGCTCAATGTAATTTTTGGGCTCATATAATTCTCGAGCACATGCAATTCTTGAACACAATACAAATTTTCACATATCTACAATTTTTAGACACCTGCAATTTTTAGGCACATGCAATTCTCAAGCTCGTGCAATTCTTGGGCACATGCAATTTTCGAACACAATATAATTTTTGAGCACATGCGATTAAAAGGAAGGTTAGATGGATTGTCACTTAAGTAATAGCGTACTACACATAATAAATAGTTTCATATTATATAACATACTTAAATATTAAAGACATTCTTGAATAAATATGCAAAATATTTACTTTCAATTTATTATCGATAAAATAAAATAATAATAAACAATAATTTTTAAATATGATTATTAAAATATATTATTTTTTAGAAAAAATTGATTAAACTTTTATACATGTAATGAAAGAAATAGGTCTTAAAATACGTATTTAATCAAATAGCAATTCGAAAAGGGTTATAGATCAATCAACATTTGATATCAAGAGTTGCCACTTGTTTGCTTGAGAATGAAGGATGAATTGTTGGCAAACAACGTTCACTAAGTAGTCGATTTTGTCAGACTAATGAAAAGGTGTTAGTGGAATCAATTGGAATAATATGGAATTGTGGAAAATGGTGTGGCTAAGACTTTGGTTTTAAATCACCTATATATCTCTGGTATTACGAGAATCAGTTTGTGTGTAGTTCTAGATTTAAGGATGAACGGAGTTTCTAAAACTAAAATAACGGTGCGAGCTTCGAATAGGAGTGATAACAACTTACATAGATAAGGTTAGAGCTTGATGTAGCATGAATATCGTAAGGAACGTGGAAAGTGAAAAGACATTTATTGCGATATACATAAGTATGAAAGTTGTATATGAAAGAGTAGTTGATCTTTTTTGCAATCTGTAAATGTGAAGCTGGTAATCTGACTAAATAAATTGTTAGGACATATGTATCAATTAAATTGTAAAATAATATATATACATGATGCAATTTTCATATAGACTATGACATTTGTCTCAAGACAATGATGATGATGTCTAAGGTTACTATGTATAAGGCTATGATGCACAAAAATTAAATGCTCAGGTCACAAAAATGTTGATCGTGGTTATGAAAAATGATGTCTTTAGACTATAACACCTTCGGATCATAATAAGCAAAATTAAACTTTTAGACTATGAGATGGTGTTTGTAGGCCATGAAAGATAGTGCGCTTAAACTATGACGCCTTCAGAAATAAATAATGAGTAAAGAGAGTGTATATGTTTTGATGCAATTCAGGCATATTCCAATACTTGTTACTTGATTCGATAGAAACTTTGTGTAGTTGCATTTCTCAAGCATAAAATCACATTTTCCGGCTCAACACAATTTTTGAGCTCATATAATTCTTTGGCACATGCAATTCTCGAGTACAATACAAATTCTTGGATACGTGCAATTCTCAAGGACATGCAATTCTCAAGCTCAAGCGATTCTCAGACACATGCAATTTTCAGACACAATGCAATTCTCATGTGCATGCAATTCTCGAGCACAAGTAATTCTTGGGCTCATGCAATTCTCGGGCACATGCAATTCTCTGGTAGATGCAATTTTCGAGCACAACGCAATTATCGGGCTCATGCAATCTTTGGAAACATGTAATATATCATGCACAATGCAATATTAAGACACATGCAATTTTCGTGCGCATGCACCTTCGGACACATTCGATTATGTGAGATCCCGTACTTTTTTAAATTTTGCATAATATATGTGGCGTTGTTTGATGTGGTTATATGAGGTGTATATGACTTGACACAAATACCATGAGTGGATACTATTCTACCACTATATCACAAATATTTGTTGGCTCAAGATATTTCATTCTTTTGTTTTATATACTTTCAACAATAAAGAATATAGAAAAAATAATTTCTCAAACCTTGATGCTTATTTTTGTGTATGCCTATCTATTTTGTGGTGGGTAAACAGTACAGACTAAGTCGATTGATTTGCTTTTCTCTAAATATACGTACATAATTAGTAGTGATTCCACGTACGTAGAGCAACTATATAGAGATAAATATTGACTTACAAATTTAAAATTTGCAAAGATGTGAAATATTTCATGGATTCTATTAACCTTTTTTTGTCCATGTAAAAATTGAAATAAACTTAAAAAAATAAAAGCAGAAATGAAAGAAATTAACCAACTAAGATTTTGAATATATTATATGATAAAGTACTATAGTTATGAGTATCTATTTTTTTTTAAAAAAATCAAATTTTCATATAGTAAATCGAAAGTTTAATTTTAGATAAATTTATAAATGTACTAAATAATTTTTTTAATCATATAATTGTACTAATAATATGATATTGAAATCTATCTTTTCAAATATACAATGTTTTGTTTAACATTGGAAAATAAATTGTTCTTAATAAATTATATTAGACGTCTTCTTATTAAATCAAATGTTTTGAAACACAACATAAGCTTTAGAAAGGTTCTATCAAGCATATTAAGAATTTTGAGAATCTTGATGTTTTGCTTTTTTAGTGATGAATATGATGTCATTTAATATTGATTTGGTTCGACCTTTTTTAATTTTTAGTTTTATTATTATTTGGTTAAGTTATTTCTAGCTTCTTATTGTTTTTGTAGTTGTTCTTATGGTTGTGGTTGTTATTGTTGTAGTGGTTGTTACTGTTGTGACTGTTGTAGTGGTTGTTGTTGTTGTTGTTGTTGTGGTTGTTGTTGTTGTTGTTGTTGCTGTTGTTGTTGTTATTGTTGTTTTCATTGTTGTCGTTGTTGTTGTCGTTGTTGTCGATATTGTCGTTGTTGTTGTTGTTGTGATTGTTGTTGTTGTTGTCATGGTTACCGTCATTATTGTTTTGTTGTCGTCGTTGTTTTTGTCATTGTTGTGATTTTGATTGTTGTTGTTGTGGTTGTTGTTGTTGTTGTTGTCGTCTCGTCGTTGTCTTTGTCGATATTGTTGTTATTATTATCGTTGTTGTTGTTGTTGTCGTCGTCGTCGTTGTTTTCATTGTTGTTATTGTTGTTGTTGTTGTCATCGTCCTCGTTATCGTCGTCAACGACCTCTTGTTGTTGTTGTTGTTCTTGTTGTCGTCGTCGTCGTTGTTGTTGTCGTAGTCGTTTTTGTCGTAGTCATTGCTGTCGTTATTGTTGTTGTTGTTGTCGCCGTTGTTGTCGTCGTAGTCGTTGTTGTCGTAGTCATTGCTGTCATTATTGTTGTTGTTGTTGTTGTCGCCGTTGTTATTGTCAGTGTTGTTGTTGCTGTCGTCATTGTCGTGTTGTTGTCCTTGTCGTCGTCGCTGCTGTTGTGGTTGTGGTTGTTGTCGTGGTTGTTGTCGTTATTGTTATTGTTGTTATTATTGTCGTCGTTGTTGTTGTTGTCATTGTGGTTGTGGTTGTGGTTGTCGTGGTCACCACATCATCATCAACATTATTGTTATAATTGACATTATTATTGTTATTATGTGTTATTATTGTTTGATATTATTATTTTTATTTATTATTTTCTGTTATAATTATTTATTATTATTTAGGTTTATTGTTTATTTATTATTATGATTTGTTATTATTGTTTTTTTTTTATTATTTGTAATTCACAATTAATTTTATATATAATTTTTGTTTCATATGTAAATAATGAATCTACACTTTTAAATAGATGATGTATACAAATAATTGCATACATGTGAAATAAATATTGAGAAATAAAAAAGTATGATGTAAAATCAAAATATATGAAGGAATTTTACCAAATTGTTAAGGTATATATAATTTCTTGATTGATTTCAGTTTTTTATTATTATTATTGTAGTTGTTGTTGTTGTTGTTATTGTTGTTGTTGATATTTATATTATTGATTTATTTTTATAAATTTTATAACTAATATTACATTTATCTTTTGTTAGAGCTGTAGACACGTAAATTTTGACCAAATTTAAAATTGAATAAATTATATCTACACATACCTTTTCTTTCGTAATTTTCATTATTTCTTACTAGTTTTAAAATTTTCTAAAATTTCATATTTTACTCTCTAATCCCCCCAGGATACATAAATCATATCTCGCAAAATCAATGTTTATTCCTTCCTTATTTCACTCCACAAATCTCTCTCTATTTTAAGTTACACAATCTTAAAATTATTTCTCATTCAAGTTTAAAATTTGATATTTTGCTATTTGATATATACTATTGAGTTACCGAATTAAAAATAAAAATTTAGTATTTGATGAAAATTAATTTAACCTCAAAAGAGTGAATTATCACTATTTTTTTTAAAGATACAATAGCAAAATATATATGTTACAAAAAACTATATACTAATTCACTAATACATATCTTAAATTAGAAACATATCTGCATGTAATGAATAATTATGTGATGATTATAAACTTCTACAATGTTAATTAGAGAAAAAGTAATACTAGTAGTTTTTATTTAGTAATAATAATAACTAGTATAATATTTGTAAATTTCTCATAGTTATTTAATTATATTGTCGTTGAAATTTTTTCTTGAATTTTTAAAAAATTATTTCTACTATTGAAAAACGTCCAAAAAAGAAACAAAAAGTTGGATCTGCCATAGCATGACCATCACTATCAAAGAATAATTTTTTTTAATATATCTCATTTATTAAGAGTCTTAAATTAGTTTTTGTTAGTGTTATTATTGATCTGATACATCACTGCTACAATAACTTTAGTTTTATACAATGTATAATGTTCATATTTAAGGTACTGATACATAACTCTATTGTTGTTGAATCTTTGATTAGTGTTTATCACGTTCAATATAAACATATTTTACACATAAACGTTGTGTTATTCATCATACACACCAAAAAGAGGTTGTTTTGGAACAATTACATAGATATTGAATTTTTTTAATTTTAAAATATAGTATTTCTCAAACAAAATAAGAGACATAAAAATCCTCTTTAAGTGGAAATGTCTCAATTATCTCTGAAAACTCTTCATGAAAATCAAAGTTCTCTTTCTCAATGTGGAATGATACATTTGAGAATCAATTAGTTCACTCATACTTTACTCAAAATCATCTTTAAACTCTACTCAAAACTCGTCTTTACTTTCTAAAAAATCAATTTAAGACAAAGAGTTTGGTTAAAAAATTCTCAATAAAAAGTCTATAATAAATCAAAAATAGGGTTCATGTTGAAAAATAGACATGAACAATCAACTCAAAATTCTCAGTACAAGATATACAAACTCAATAATTAGGAATAGAATTCAGAACTCAACAATGAAACTCATCTCAAGAATTATCAAAACTAAGGATATAACCTTAGATTATTCTTTAATGATATTAAGTAGATGTAGGGTGTGAGGAGGAACTCAATCCATCACTATGATAGCTTACATACCTGAAAGAATATTGTTTTTGATGAAATCGATGTAAAGTTGAAGAATTATCAAAACCCTAGCTTTTTCTCCTCTGGAACCTTGCTCTAATTTTCTAAGTGTCAATGAACATAAAATAATGTATTAACACTATTTAGACCCTTAATTAGGTGAAAAAAGGATCAAGTTTAGGCTTTGCAGGGATGAGAAAATTCTAAAAAAACCCTTCATTAAAACCGTCAAACTGGTCTACGGTTCTGACCTACGGTCCATAGAAATTTCTATAGCCTGTACAGGTCAACTGTTTAACAACTTATGGGGACTTTAATTCTGAATAATCTCTACAATCATTCTTATGGCCCGTAGAACTTTCTACGCTTCGTAATGTAACGACCTGATTCCGTCATTATGGAAAAGTCGATGAACAAATAATTGAGGGTAAGAAAAATCTTTCGTAGCAAGTTAGAATTACTCAACATAGTCAAAATTTAGAAAAAATCGGATACATTAAGGTGTAGAGAAAATATAGTAATGAATAAATGATATAATTATGATTTTGTTACATGAGTGGATAGCTAAGATTATAAGGAAACTGTAGCACTTTACAGAATAAAATTTGGACGAGTAGAATTCCTGGAATTGATCTTTTCGTTAATGAGTACATTTTGCCTCTACTGAGGGTCCACTGGAAAGGGATAGACGCATTTTAAAGTCGCTTATAAACCCTAAAATGACCCGATATGATATTTTTTGACTTTTAGGACTAAGGAGCGACCCCAAATGAGTACTTAACAGGTTTTCACCATTTTGAGACTAAAGGTAAGATTTTAACTCCCCGAATCCATTTTCAATATGTAGATCCTATTTCCTTGGGTTATCATCGATGGGAAAAGGTTTTTATCTAATATTTGTGGTGTAAAAAGCCCTAAATTGGGTATTATGATCTTTAGTTTAGTCTAGGGCTATTGACTTTGTTATAATTTAATAATTAGAGCTTTGATTGTTAATCCTTGCGTATATCAATTGTTGTATAACTAGAACAAGCGGAAAGAATCCGGTAAGGGAAGATTCAAGTGTTTTAGGGGATTAAAGCTTGGATTCGAGTTGTTTATTGTGATATATGTTTGTTATGATGGTTGTGATTTCATGTTAGTGTGATATATGTTTGTTGTTGCTTCATTATACTGCATGTTTGCGAATGTTACATTAATGATCACACACTATGTAAAGAGTATGTACAAATAACTTTAAGCCATGAATCAGATCTTGTTATATGATTTTGATAATGTAGTTGTGTTTGATATTGTGATTGGGGATCGTATTTCCACATTCCGACAAGCTTACTTGGATTGGATTGTCAAGTTTTGACATAAATATTGGAATAGGTTGCCATGTTCCGACACAACTATGGGGTCGAATTGCCATGTTCTGTCAAGCTAACTGTGATCGGGTACCACGCGGTGCACTAACAGTTTGAGGTTGGGTTCAATGAGAGGACCATTGGATTGAGTTCCGTGAGAGGCTCAACTACTTGTGATAATTGTATTTATTGTTTATGAACTATGACTTATGAATTCTCAAAGTGTTCTACTTAGTGTGAGTGGGGGAGTGAGACTCCATTCATGCAGTGCACAAGTGAACTTTAAGAGTTGTTGTGTTGTGGTTCTCTTATGCTATGAAGATTGTGTTAATTAATGTCGTTGATATTCGGTACGTTACATGGTTAAATTGTTGCTTTGACTTATAAATGTTTTACTTATTGGAATAGCCATGTCATTCTACCAGTACAAGGTGGTTGTGTATTGATTCTACACTTGCTTTTATTTTTATTGTTGTCAGACCTCGATTAAGATAACAATGATTGTTTCGAGTTCAAGGGTGAGCTAGTTCTTTCAAGCTGCCTTGAGTTCTCTTTATTTAAGTTCACTTTCTTCGGACTCAAACTATTAGTTAAGGTGTTGTTTAGTTTTGGGGTTGTACCCCTTGTTCTTAAATTTGTATTTAGTAGAGTTTTGATATAATGCTTTTAGGTTCTAGGTGTTAAATTCAGCATTGTTAGTTAATTAAACTTATTTCCGTAACTGGATTGCCTTAGTTTTAGTTTAGTTGCTTAGTTTGGATTTTAGTAGTGGTTCTCCCATCGAATGGTTAGTGTGGGTGCCGATCACGATGGTTTGGTAGTGATACGTAAGAACCTCCTGTAGAAATCAACTCCAAATTCCAAAATTTAACTAAGTCTGGATCACTTTTACAGAACCCATCTACAGACCTTCATTCATCATGCTGTCCATAGGATCTAATTGTACACCTCAATTTTAAAATTCAAAATTTGACCAAGTATGAAACAACTGGGCACTTCCTACGACTCATAGAATATTTTACGATTTTTCATACACACTCGTGAATTTAACTTCATAAACTCAATTTTTTTTGACTCAACCTAGTTCTTGCGGTTCCCTTCCTATGGGCCGTATAAACTTTTAAGATCAGTAGGTCGGTCCCATTGAACCTATTTCTCAACAATAATTTCAACAACGTTTTTCCTTTACAAGTTATGGGGTGTTACATTATGTCCCTCTTGGAACCCTTTGTCTTTAATGAGACAACACAAGCATGAATCGTGTGGGAAAAAGTCTAAAAACCTAACACCAAGAATAATTCACACAAATTATGTAAACTCAACATATCAAACTGAAAAAGCACTTTACAAAGAGTTAGTACCTTTAATTGGGATTATATTGGGGTCATATAAATAAGGATACCTAGTTTTCATGTCTTCCTCATCTTCCCCGCCTCCTCCACAAACTGATTTCTGTACAAGACCTTGATTGATGCAATCTCTTCGATTCTCAACTTACGAACCCACGTGAATCTCCTCATAAGATAGGTTGTATTTGATACAAATATTCTAGGTAGGAACAATAAATGAAGGATCAGCCAAACACTTATTTAGAATAGAGATGTGAAATACTAGACAAACTACTGCTAACTCTGGTGGTAGCTCTAGCTCATAAGCTACATTACAACTCTCTTAAATATCATGTAAGCTCCAATGTATCAGGGAATGAGATTCCCTTTCTTATCAAACCTCATAACACCCTTCACGGGTGAAAACTTCAAATAGACCCAACCTTTATCCTCGAACTCAAAATCTCTTCTCCTAATATATAGAGGATTATGACGACTCTACTATTTTTTTTTACCTTTCTTGGATTATTTTAACCTTCTCTATGGATTGATGAACTAAGTCTATTCCTATAAACTTAGCTTCACCAGCCTTAAATCTCAAACCATCCAATAGGAGATCTACACCTTCACTCATAAAGAGCCTAAAAAGGAATCATCTCATACTAGAGTACGGAAGGCAAGGGGACGGGGACGGGAACGGGGACGGGGACGGTGACTAGGGGATGGAGGGATGGGGGACGACACTGGCGGAATTTTGCCGGGACCGGGATTGGGAAGATAAAAAATACGTCCTATCATGTCCCACTATATATACGGGATGGGACGGGATAGAGGATTTTTTATTTTTTTATACACTTATTTATTTGTATTGAAATTATATGTTAGTGAGCAACAATTTTTGCTAATAAATAATGCTTAAGTTTTCAAATTTCAAATTCAATTTTCAAATTTCAAGTTTTAAGTTTTAAGTTTCAAATTTAAAATTTGAGAAGTTCAAGTTTGTATTTTAAATATTTTAAAGTAATTAATACTTGAAATTTCAAATGTCAAAGTTTCAATTTTTAAATCAAGTATTTTAAAGTTTCAAACTTCAAATTTCAAATTCAAATTTTCAAATTTCAAATTTCAAGGTTCAAGGTTCAAGTTTTAAATTTCAAATTTGTATTTTAAAATTTTAAAGTAATTTAAACTTGAAATTTCAAATGTTAAGTCTTAATTTTTAAATTAAGTATTTTAAAGTTTGTTTAGTATATATGTAAATATGTATGTATACACTAAAATTGAAATGTAAGACAATAATGGTATAAAAAAGACTTGAACAAAGTCTTAATTGCAACTTAGAACTTAAAGTTACAATTTACAAATATTAGTGGAGTAACTAATCTACGCAACCACCTTCTAGGAGTTGTGTTTAATTAGTTCTCATATGTAAAACTAATATTTGTTAAAAATATCAGACGAATAACTAATTTACGCAACCACCTTCTAGGAAGGGTTCTATTTCAAGTAGTTCTCGGATGTAATCTAATATATGTGTTTTCTTTAAAATTCAATTCTAATTGTCGCATCATATTGATGGTGACATTCTTCGGTGCTAACAAACTTGATAGAAACTCTTGAGACTCTAATTCGTCATCACTAGATTCAATTACCGCTTTAACCCAAGCTTCTTGTTTTGGATTTAACTTTGGCAAATCATAATTCCTCCTTTCGGTATTGACCCAGTCTTTGAATAAAACTGATGTTTCCAAACTTTCTTCCGCCAATGAATGTCTATGATTGCTAATTTGAAACCTTACCGCACTAAAAGCAGCCTTTGATGCAATTGATGAACTTGAATAGCTGGAACATCAAGAACCATTTTGTTCAAAATTGGAAATGCAAAGCTCCGCCTCTTTCACCAAATATTTGTTTTCACTGCCTCTAAAGATTGATTAAGATATTTTTCAAAATTATCACGGTTAGTAGAATTAAGACTAGAAAAACCTCGCATATAAGTTGAAATTCGAGCTTTAATCTCAGGATTATAAGTTTGACCAACTTCTCCTTGAGTATTTTCTGTAGTTCTATATTTTCATCCAAGATTTTCGCTTCTAATTTTATGCTAGACATGCACATTTCACAAGTTGAAATTTCTTTCGGTAATTTTTTGAAGTATGATAAAAAGTCTCAACAAGTCCCTGCATACTTCGTAATTTATAATCAGGATGAAGTAAAGTAGCAATTAAATATGAGGAATAGGAAAATATTATTTTTTAAAATTTTCAATTATACCTTTAATTGCAACTCTAATTTTTTCTATATTTTTATATTTAGAAAATTGAATTGAAAGAGCACAAATATTTAGATTAAATAGTAGGATAATAAATTCCAGAAACATGGCTGTAGCATCATAAAAAAGTCTGAAAAATTCTAATAGTTCATTAGTTTCTTCCCAATCTTCGTCACAAATTCTATCGAATGGGTCAAAATTATGAGCATTAAACATCATTTGTACGGGTCCTTTATATTGGTAAGTATTTGAAAGCATTTCATAAAAAGAATTTCTCCTTGTTTTAACATGTATTGGAATTTTTCTTGGTTGCAATTCACATAGTAAACAAGGCTCATTAAATTCCCTAATTCTAGAAGCTTTATGAGCATAAAAAATTCAGGCAACAACATATTCAATTTTCATGCAACCACAATCAAATAATGGAATACCATCATGTACAACTAAATTTAATACATGTGCAACACATCTAACATGAAAAACATTATGTCACGACCTAAAAATGGATGTGATGTCATTCGTCTTATCCCACCAAGACAAGTCAGCCTAAAACTCAACTAATACAATAAATTGTGGAAAATGTATAATAATCTTAAAATATCTCCAAAATCTGATTGTCACGTGTACAAGCCTCTAAATTGTTACAATCGAATAAAAAATAAACATAAGTCTCATATGACTTTGTTTCTAGAATAGAACAAAATCATAAACAAGAGTAAGAAGGTCTGCTGTGATGACAAACAACAACCTCACAAATCTCCAAGAAGCCTGAAAAAGAAGAGAATATATCAAAGGTCCGGGCTAGTAACCTACAAAAAATTATAAAAGCAATGGGTGAGTACCAAACCACACGGTACTTAGCAAGTAAACCTCTAAACACAAGCTAAGGGGATAAAATACGGGTACTGCTACACCCCAATCGAACGTCCACAACTACAACCTGCATAAAACTCAGTCCAACCTAACAACTCACAATTTACATAGCACATAGTTCAACAACAACACTTAGACAAATTAAATATGCTCAACTACAACATTTGACAAAATTCATATCTTCAACAATAAGCTCAGTATTCATCAATCACAAGTTTCACAGAAATCCATTCACAAGATCAACAAAATACAATATCAAGTTCACTAATGCAAGTATGTGCAATGCCATGGAATGCAATGTCAAGTACAATGATACATTTCTAATCTAGTGATACACACCCGCTATCTCTTAATCCGGGACCCATGGGGGACATATATGTCTATGCATCCATCACAGCGTGTGATACGATCCTTGATAATAGTAACCATCGCAGCGTGCGATACCTTCCTCAAAATGTAATATCCATCGCGGCGCGCGATACGTCCCTTAAAATGGTACATCCTCTTTACTTTCTCATTCTTTCTCAATGCACATAAGACTTGTCACAACTATGTTTAAGAATAATGCAAATGATATGTTTACAAAATTAACGAGGAGATGACCATTTTCATAGCATTTCACAATTCACAACAACATCAACAATGATTCAACAAGTCTTTCAAAGCATTCTCCATTATCAACACTTCACACACAAGAAATTAATCACGTTGCCTTTTATAATTATTTTTTTCATCATTAGAATTAATCAATGTGGAAAAGTCAACCCATCACCAATTTCCATGACGCCAAAACGTATACCATAAGGAAATACACACATTACATACACTTAACAAGGGTTTAGGAATCCACTTGCCTCAAATAGTCGAACAATGACTCCAGAACTTGAGCCTTTCCTTTTTGTTGAGCTTCCAAACCAATGCAATCTATCAAAATATAGAATCACGAACTATAGGTTTAGTCTAGACCCAAAAACTCATTCAATTCTATAATCAAGTTCTTAAGTCTTGATCCCAACTAATATGTTAACTCTCATATTTTCCGAATTTCAAGTCTAGAGTTAAGTTCCAACTTCTCCAATTTCATAAATCTAATAATATTCATATAATACAATACAATCTATATTTGACTACCTATATTTATATATTTAAACTTCAATTATAAAGTAACAACTATAAGGTAAATTTCATAATTTGAGTCAAGTTACACCACATGTAACTCCACCAACAAAAATTAACTCAATTCCAATAATTTGTAGACAATGATTAATCCATCATTGTTTTATTATTATTTCCCAATAATTAACCTTAATTTTCCAATTCAAGTTTAACAGCCATTTCTATACGTATATAAAAAAATTAATTTTCCACCAAATATAATAATAATTGAGCATATATATACTAACACTTAGCATAACTTAAGTTGATATTTGGAACAGTTTTATTTTCTTTTTACTTGAAGCAATTATGAAGCAGTAATGTTGTTTGTTCTTTTGGTGGTCGCCGCACGAGGTTCCTTTCGTCCTCTTCTTTATTTTCTTAATAAATTAGGTACTAAAAGTGATAAGCCCTAATAACTTATTTTAATATGGATCAAATAGTATAGGTTATTAAATAAATTGTCACTATAGCCCATTTACTATTGATTAAATCAATTATCTACAATTACCCGTCAATTAATTAATCCTAGTTAAACGAATATTTAAAATTTTCAAAAATGACCTTTTGGGTAATCACACTTTATTATCAGTTGGACATATTTTAACTTTTAACATACTAGCAGCATTTGTATTATTAGACGCATTATCTAATGCGAAAGACATTACTTTATCTATAAACATGTATTAATTTAAAACACTCAAATTATTTCAAGCTAACTATGCACCCATTTTTCTCTCTACACATTCTTTATAATTTAAGATTTTTTTTTTGCAAATTCTAGTTATGATCAATCCAATGTGTTGTTAAACTAAAATAATCATGTCCATTAACACTACGATCCATGTCCGAAGTTATATACACTCTATAATCTAATATGTGAACAAACAACGAAGATATTGACAATGTTTACCTTGATATACAAAAACATCATATTTAACAGTATTTTTTGCAAAACCTCTAAAAGCAGGACTATAATTTGTTGAATATATTTAATAAAACCTGGTTTTGAAGGAAAACTATAAAGCAAATAACAAAGATAAACCATTTTAACTAAATTTTCGCGATCTCTTTCCTTATTATATTTACGTTGTGGTAGTGGACCACCGTGGTTAGAAGGATCTAATGTTCCTTGAACCATGTTAGAAGCCCCTACCGATTCATTAACATTAATATCAAAATCATTAACCTGAAGTTCTTTTCCTACCAGCTAATGCTTTAGCTTCTTTATATTGAATCGGTACACAAGATAACAAATGTCTATTTAAGCCCCCCGTCCCACCTTGACCCCCACCTTGTCTATGTTTAAAAGGTTTTTTACACTTGTTACAAATATCAACAAACTTTTTCTTTTCGAAAGTCATAAATTGCAACATAACAGAAGTTTTAGGACATTGATACTTCATCTTCTCCCTTGTGGGAGGTATAAGGGATGGACTTCCACAATTTTGCTCTGTTAAATTTGTAGTTTTATTTGGAACTTGTGTCACCGGACTAGTAGGTGTATCTTCTAGTTCCTCTTCTCCCGAATAATTTTGTACTTATTCACCTGAATTTTCATCAAAATTAGGATTAATATCACCATAACGTCATTCTAAACTGTCATGATCAAGTTGAACATTCGAACCAATATCATTAGAAGCATCATCATATGTATTAAATTTAATTCTAAACATTGATTTAGAAGAAGTACCACCACATATACTCTTATTTTTTCCTTACTACTTTCTTTACCAAAATTAAATAATTTAATAATGATACCTTGTTCTTTCTCTTTTCCTTTACCAATATCTTTTTTTTGCTAGAACTCATTTTTAATTATATATAAAGTGTAATATAAAAATAATAATAACACAAAAATTAAAGACGAAATAAAATATAAATATTATGAAACGAATGTATCAAACGCCTGCGTTAATAATAGACGTTAAACCAATTCTTGAAGGTTGTAATTTGTTGTAACTTGTAATTTGAAACTCCAATACTTGATAGCAAATATGAGAATTATATATTATGATATAACATGAAAATTTAGAATTGAAATATACGTATTATAATAATATGAGAAATGGAATAAAAAATTAAGACTTAAGAATTAAGATTGAGAGGATATAAAAAATATATGAGAGAATAGATGATTTTGTAAGAAATAATAAGAGATAGAGGGGTATTAATAATTATAAAAATGAGTTAAACTGTATTTATGATAACTTGAGAGTGTAAATTAAAGTATTAAAAGTAGGGGTGTGGTAGGGGATGTTGGGGAAGTGAAAAAATGAAATAAATCAAAATAACACAACAATGAATCTTCAAAATGTTTGAAAATCATTCAAACTTTTATACTGCTATAACTTTCTATACATGAATCTCCAAGATAATTAAGTTTCTTTCTTCATTTTGTTGAACTTGTACCAAATAATATGATGAATCTTCAAGAATATATCTATGATCTTCATCAAAGTGAAGGTCATATCGTGACATCATCTTTTCTATGTCTTCTTTTTTGATTACTTAAGTACATGATTGATGAAGAAAAAGTTGATGAAAATAAAATTAAAAGATTATACTACTAAAAAGAAAGAATGAACAAAATGAAAATTAACATGTAACATCTCCAAAGACGATTGATATATATAGATAAAATAATCCTTAAAAATAGTTAAAATGAATTGAAAAGACATGCTATTTAAGTAGATAATGTCAATAGATGGGGATTTATTGTAACTCATTTCATATAATTACAATATTAAATATGATGAGTTTTTTAATTAATAAACAAAATATTTTATGTAAAGAATAAGAAAAAAAGACAAAAAAAGAAGAAACAAATGGAGGCCATATAGAAGTACCACATCACCTTATTTTGATTCTCCTTTATATATATATATATATATATGCACATCTGGTGGGAGTGGAGGTTCAACAAGAGGAATAAAAAAATATTTGATTAAAAACCATAGTAAAGAATGACTTACATATATGTCTTCTCCTTATGTTGATGGAAATTCTAGCATTAAGCATCTAGAGGATCAAATATGGTTCAAGGTGAATTAAATACTTCGAACCCAAGAGGTCCTCTTACACATCAAACCTATAATAAATTTTTGAGAGCATCTGGGTTTTATTGTATAAATTTGTGATACATATGATCCTAGTTTTAAAGGTTTATATAGAAGCATGGTAAAAAAGATATTTTTAAATTTTAAGAAAAATTTTGTCAATATTTGCGTGCCTATTTTGAACTAATGGATTGTAGAGTTGCTATTACCATTGATATGGGTCGTAGTCCTAATGATTTTGATTATTTAACTGTTACTACACATTGATTTGACTATAATTGGAATTTACAAAAAAGAATTATTGGTTACAAAATTTGTCAAAAGAAAAAATTGGAATATATATTGCTACTATTGTGTTTGGAATTTTTAGATTTTTTCGGTCTTCGTGATGAAGTCATTAGTATTACTTTAGATAATGCTTCTACTAATTTAAATGCTATTAATATGCTAGAACCTAAATTTTGTCTTATTAGTAAATATGCATTTCGTGTTAGATGTGTTGCGCATATATTAAATTTGGTTGTTAGTGACTGTGTGAAATTACTTGAAAATCGTTGTAATAAAGTTGATAATGCTTGTTTTTATATTTTCATATGAATAGTAGTAGTAGAATTGATCAATTTTAAGATCTATGTAATGCATTTAGACTTCATTTTAAAAAAGTTTCGAAGCATGTAAAAACTAGATGGTATTCCTTTTTTTATATGCTTGAAGTTACTTATACATATAGAGAACCTATTACTATACAATTTAATAGTCAAAATGCTTATGCTGAATTCAAACTTAATAATAGTGATTGAGATGAAGTAAATGAACTTAAAATATTTTTGAGATCATTTTATGATGCTATTAATTTTTTTCTAGAATATATTATCCTACAATTTCTGAAATTTTAATACACATATGTGAGATTTCATCTATCTTTTTTGAATAAAAAACAATGAAATATTTACCACTACCATTGAAGTAATGATTATAAAATTTAAGAAATATTTTTTTCCAATCCCGCAAATTTATTTAACAACAATTCTTTTCAACCCCGAATATAAAGAATATGGTGCAAAAGCTTTAGTTGAATGCATTTATCAAAATTTAGATATTATACTAGAAGAAGAATCTAATTTGATAACATGTCAAAATAGTATGAAATTACTTGTTAAACAAATGTATGCTAAATATTCCTCCTTAGATAATGTTGAAAATCCTCAAATGTCTATGCCTCGAGTAGGTTCTCATGGTAGAATGAAAAATAAACTTGGTCTTGACTCTTCTAATAAATGTGAATTTGTTAAATATTTTAAACAGGGCTAGGATAATACTACAAACGATGAAGGTATATCACAAACATTGAAATGGTAACGGGCTCGTGGAAATCAATTTTCAAAACATAGTAGGACGGTGAAAGATGTGCTTGCAATTCAAGGATCATTCGTAGGTTCGGAGGTAGCTTTCAGCGCGACAATATTTCAAATTGGAGACAATAGATATTCGTTAGCAGAAGACAGTTTGGAGATTTTCGGTGCTGTTTAGAGATTGGATATATGTTGAGTGGAAAAATCAAGAACTTCCGAAGTTAGATAGTCAATTTGAACATTTCATAGATTCAACCATTGGATGTGATAGAGACGATGACATGGAACTTCAAGATCGTCAACGAGATTTACCAAGACTAGTAGTTCACGATCAATCTTAAGCTGAGTTAGGAAAAGAATTTATGGGACTATACAACTGTTAGTATTACAATCGAGGTTAAGTTGAAATAGATCCCTTCCTAGAAGGTGGCTGCGTAAATTATGCACTCTACTAATAGTTGTAAATTGAAATTGTAACTTGTAATACAAATTTGAATAAATTAGGGTGATATTTTTAATTTGTGTAATTGTTTTATCCTTATTTTTATTTAACTTTTTAAAATTATAAATTTAAGTTATTTAAATTACAAGTTATAAATATACATTATAAGTTATAACATATTAATAAGTAATAACTTATAAACATCAAAAAATTTAAATCTTGAAATCTTAACTTAAGCTCAAAACATTTTTTTAAAGAAAACTTTATTAAATTTAACTTACAAACTTAATAAGTATTTTTCCTAAAAAAATCTTTAAAATAAACTTACAAAAAATTACATTATAAATTTTAAAAAACTATTAATTTAAACTTAGAAAGACAAAAAAAATATTCATTTTCGTAATTCAAAAAATCGTAATAACCAAAAAAAATTAATCATATAGCCTTTGGTGTTCTACCTTGTTAGCAATTTGGATTCTTAACAACAAAATTTGCAAGTCATGGTACATCTTCGTGGAGTCTGAATGGATTCAATATCGTTAATTATGAACTTCTGCCATAATCATCTCTTGAAGTTCACCACTTTTGGAACATACAATCTACCTTGATATCTCAACGCACCATCTCCCTCTTTTTCAAAAGCTATCACTTTGTATTTCTGAACATTTGCACTTCAGCTCAAGTAAGATGGGGTCTGTGTTGCAACGAAAAGATGACTTTAAAAAATCTAAAAATAAGAAATACCAAGTTTATTGTGGAAAAAGCTTCAAAGCAAAGGTAACACTTACGGGATCAACAAAATATGATATGTTTCACTATAAAAATAATAGGGCTATAATATTCTTCTGATGGCTACACAACAAGTGCCAAAAGAGAATAAAGAATATCTACAAAAGAAACACCACCCAAACTCCTTTGTTGTGCGGGGACCTAAAATAGCATCCAGCTGACCTCGAATTCAATATCCACAATTCAAATCAACCACCAAGATGTCAGGAACATTCATTCGACATTTGAACCCGATCCAGCAGTTAGTTAATCAAGCAACACGATTGAAGGTTGTTGGTAAGAGAAAAAGATTGCAACAAAAGAACCTATTTTCTTCTCTGTTCTCTCTTCTCCCTTGTAAAAAGCTATCTCAAAAACCTATTTTATGTACTAATTTCTTTCAAAGACAATACTAATGAGCAAATGAATTATTCTCTCAAACAAATCCTCTATTATAGAGTTGTGTTTTTCCTCACAAAGCCAAAACCAACTCTAGATAGAACTACAATTCCAATAATTTTCTTAATAGAATAGAAAACCAAATGAAGAGAATAATTCCAATTCTTTTCGAAGTAGGATTAGTCCATGGGTCTTTGGCCGGAACATGGGCCATAAACAACAAACTCTCCCTCTAGCCAAGGGACAAAATGGACTTCAAGTGGGGGAACTAGATAGGCTTCATGCCTGCCACTTTTTTTTCAAAATTCATGGTTGTCTTGATCACCAATTTTGTAAGCATATATAATGGATTATCATCATTGTGTTTCTTCACAATCTCAAATAGTTGCTATTTCATGGCCATTCTAATCCAATGATACTTGTTACTAATATTCTTGGACTGAGAATTAATGGTAGAGTGCTTGGTAATTTAAATATCACTTTGATTATTACAAAATAAAATGAACCTCGATTGTTCAAAGTCAAGATCTTTGACAAACTCCTTCATCCAAAGAAATTCTTTGTCTCCTTCAGTGATGGCAATGTATTCACTTTTTGTGGTAAATAGAGCTTCACACTTCTGTAGTCTTTATTGCCAAGAAATAGCCTCCCCTCTAAAAAGGATCAAATAACCAAAAGTGGATTTTGATGTCAAGATTTCCTACTCTGATTGTGTGGCATACAAGTTCATACTTTACACTACCAAAGCACAACTCCATATCTAAAGTACCCTTCAAATATCTTACTATTCATTTAACTACAGCCGAATGCTTTTTCTATGATTGGAAACAAATATGCTAATGGTACCAATAATACGTGCAATATCTGGTCTAGTACAAACCATATCATTCATGAAACTACCAACTGCATAAGAGTATGGAATACATGCCATCTTATTCTTCTTTCCAGTAGTAGATGGACTCTAGGTTGTACTCAACTTGAAGTGTTTATCAAGAGGCCTACTGACCATTTTTGTCTCTGTCATGTTGAACCTCTTGAGTAATTTCTCAATATACTCCTTTTGGGATAATGATTACTCCTTGTTGTGTCTATCTCGATGAATTTGTATGCCTAAAATCATTATTCTTCTTTCATTAGTAGATGGACTCTAGGTTATACTCAACTTGAAGGGTTTATTAAGAGGCCTACTGACCTTTTTTGTCTCTGTCATGTTGAACCTCTTGAGTACTTTCTCAATATACTCCTTTTGGGATAATTATAACTCTTTTTGTGTCTATCTCAATGAATTTGTATGCCTAAGATCATATTTGCTGGACCTAAGTCCTTTATTGTGAATCATTTGCTCAACTCCATCTTAAGAACTACAATTCTAGATTTATTTTTACCAAATAATCAACATATCGTCCATATAAATTAGTAAGATAATAAAATCATCATTAGAGAATTTCAGAAATAATACACATTGATTTGAAAAAGTTTTCTTTTATCCATGATTTTCAATGAAAAATTCAAACTTCAAGTTGTACTGCCTTGGAGCTTGTTTCAAGCCATACAAGCTCCTTTCGAATTGCAAACATGGTTTTCATTTTCTCTAACTATGAAGTCCTTAGGTTTCTCCATGGACATCCTCTTACAAATACCTATCAAGAAAGGCAATCTTGATATCTATATGCTCAACCTCTATATCTGTACTTCTGGATAAGCCTAGAACCATATTCAATTCCCTTTATTTGATATAAACCTTTGAGAACTAACCTAGACTTGCATCTAGGCACAAATGTATGTTGCCCTTGTTTTAATATGAAGATTGATTTCTTTGTTAAAGATTTATTTCCTTTCAGTAACTTATCTAGCTCATATGTGCCATTCTCGTAGAGTGACTTCATTTCGTGTTCCATGGCTTCTACCCACCTTTCTCTATGAGTATTTAGAATGACTACATTAGAACCTTCACATTCTCCCATGTGAGTCTAAATGATATACTCATTAGGAGAATAACATGTTGAGCTTCTCTTTTTCCTAGTGGATCTTTTACAAGAGGTATCTGGAGCATCCAAAGTAGTCATCCCAACTCGAGTTGGTTGATGATCAATCACAACATCATCATTGGAGCATCTATAATTTCTGCACCGTAATCATTATCTTGGGTTCCTTTATGTGCAAAAGGTGTATCAATAATAGGGACAATATCAACATTAACTAAGCTCACATCAATATGAGAATTTGGTCTCTCAGCCTTCTCA
Source organism: Solanum chmielewskii (assembly GCA_027704785.1). NCBI lineage: Eukaryota > Viridiplantae > Streptophyta > Magnoliopsida > Solanales > Solanaceae > Solanum > Solanum chmielewskii. Next base: position 23,469,120 of record JAKWIX010000328.1, read on the forward strand.
ATATCTTCAATAGTTTTATCTTCAAAAAAACAAAACATCACGAGTTTTAATGAGCTTTTTTCACTTAGATCATAACATAGATATCCAAACTCATCTTGACCATAACTGATGAAGTTGCACTACTTAGTTTTAACATCCAATTTCTACCTCTCATATTTTGGAACACACACACAAGCTTTACACCCAAACACTTTTAAGTGATCATAGGAAACATACTTAGCAAACCAAACTTTGTTTGGAACATCACTATCCAAAGAATTAACATGATACAAATTGATAACATAAGAAACAATGTTAAGTGCTTCAGCCCAAAACGAATTTGGAAGTTTTACCTCTGAAAGAATGCATCTAACTCTCTCAACTTAAGTTTTGTTCATCTTTTCTGCCAAGCTATTTAATTGAGGAGTCTTTGGAAGAGTCTTCTGATGATGAATTCCTTTCGATCTTTAGTTATAATGAAAGGGACCAATATACTCACCACAATTATCAATGCGAATACATTTTAATTTCTTTCCTTTTTGTCTCTCAGATATGGCTTGAAACTTCTTAAACACTCAAGTACTACAAAAATAGGTCATTTTGTAGAGTTTTTTTAATTTATTTGTGGGAGTTTTGACCCGCACAAAATTAATTGAGGCGGTTTTAGAAACTGTCACAATCACGTATGTCACGAGCATATTTGTGATGCTTTGATATAACCTCTATTAAGTCCGCCAAAAAATGAATTTGAAATTTGTGTTGTTTTTTAAAATCAATTTGTGGTAATTCGTAAGCCCTTAAATATGATGTTAGAACTTTAATAACTATACGTTACAAGGGTTTATAACCAAGACAATATAGTCCGGATATCTTATTTAATTCTTCTGAAAGGGTTTTTACCATTTTTTCTACCCTCCCTAGGAGCTCACACCCCTTTTTCACCCTTGGTGACTCGAACTTGCAACCCAAATCCTACCCCTTTTTATCCCTTGGTGACTCGAACTCGCAACCGTTGAGTTGAATATGAGGGGTGCTTACCATCCAACCAACTCCCTCTCATCATTAAAAAACTTGAGTTCTGCCATTTATAACATATACTACACTTAAAATATTCAAGTTACAAAATAACTTAAATCTTGATTCATGACAAATTGACCCAACAAGTAACTATGTTTGATAACTTAAAGTTTAAAACTTTAACAAGTGATTCAACATTAAACAAATGTAAAATATGTAATATAGTAATTTGATTATAGTGATTTGAATTTATTATTTTTATTTCATATTTTCCTTCATCACAATAACACAATATATTCTTATTGTAACATCTCGTAACTCGTAATATCCAAGATTAAGCTAAGAAACTAAAATTATTCACTGTTGGAAAGAAAAGAAAAAATCTAGAAAATTTCCTCGCTTAAAAAAGTGATTTTGGTTAATTCCAAACGGCCATAACTTCTAGATCATGATGAGTTAGAGCAAGTTCTTAATATGGTTTGAAATTCCTTAGAGATCTTTCCAAAGGCACGCAGCTTGCACGATTTCGATACCGTGTAAGGGAGATATGCTTTCGAAAGTTGAGCTGTTGAATTGAGGAAGTTCTAATCCAAATTTAAGGAAGGGCAAACTAGTCTTTTTACCCATTTATTTCCTATTTCGTTTTAGCAATTTAATTCTCGTAAAGATAAGTTTTAGTTCAGATTAGAAATGTTCTTTTACGCTAAGGTCTTGGATATTAGATGAGAGAAGAGGGAAAAGGGTGAAAGATCAAGAATTCGCCAAGAACGCCAAGGTTTTGCGAGTGGAATTCGTCGAGGGTGATTCCTATAAAGGTATGTGTGATCTTTCGTGTTGGGTTAATTCATCCGACACCAATCTTGTTTAAGTTCTTTGGTTTTAGAATTGGTTACATGATTAGAAGTGTGTTCTTGTTAAAATCTTGTTGAATTCCTATTTGGTTGAGTTGATTGAATACCCATTGATGTTGATTCGTAGTTTTGAAGTTGTTTTTAAGTTAAATCTATTGGATCTTGAGGGTATTAACGATCCTAAGTGTTTGGTGAAAGATTTAGGGAGGTTTGGAGGGTTTAGAGATAAAAAACAAGTTAAGAAATTCGTTAAATGCACTTTGGTAAGGCCAGCTGTGTCGCACCTGCAGTGCACTAAAAGCGGGCCTCAGTCATATGGGGCATGCCGCGGCGCACCACCTGTGTGCCAGAACTAAGCCTCAGTTATCTGAGGCTCGCGCGATGCGCCCCGAACGTGCCTTGATTGTCATTTTCACCCAATTTTTGTAGTTTAGCACTTGTAAGACCTTCTAAGGTACATTAACACCTTCCAATGATTCTAATTACTTCAAATGATTTATAAAAGACTATAAATCACTTAAGAACTTAAATTATAATCTTGAATCCATAATCCAATTAAGGAAAGTTAAGATCAAAGTCAAAGAAGTTAAGAGTCAAGTCTAAAGTTAAGAAGTAAGTCAAAGTAAAGTCTTAAAGGTTTTCAAGAGTCTTTATCGTTATAACTTCGTCTTAAGTCTCAAGTTACAAGTTAAACAAAGAGTAAATAGTTGACTTATTTCTCAAAAGTTATAAGGGAACTAAGTTCCTTAAGAGTTAAGTTGCAAGTTAAGCAAAAAGCAAAGATTTGAGTTCGTTTCTCAATAGTTAATAAAAAAACTAAGTATTTCTTAACAGTTACAAATGTTTTAACATTTTGGGCAAGAAAAGGAAGATAAATTTCTAATAGAGCCTTTGACTAGTATTAGTAAAAAGAAAACTATGATTTCTAAGAGAGATTTTAAAGCTAAGTTTGAGCGATTACCTCAAACCAGAGAAGAATTTTTTTTAGAATATATGAGATAAGGATTTTGGGAGTAGTATTGAGCATTGATATGGGAACGCGAGTTCTTATCAACTTAATCCCCCATAAACCATGTAGCCAACATGAACAAAAAAAGGGTCATACGTTTAAATGATTCGTTAGTGATCTTTAGCATATACTAGTGGATCCACTTATTAGTTCAGGTTTTATACTAACGACAAGGTATAGGGCGATCCTATAGCAACGTGTGGTTAGACGTTGTACCATCGCTTAGGTTCATAGTGACGATTGTCGGTTAGAAAATCTCCCATATAAACTATACCACTTTTATATATAAGTAAAGTTGAGTTTGTTATTGCATCTTATTTAACGAGCTAAGTTGTTTTATTGTTTTACAAAGCTTTCTATATACATTTCATGTATTTTTATTGCTTTATATTAAATTCAGTATTTCATGTGTTGAGCAGCGCCAATGTAAGTTTCTTCTTATTTTTATCATGCTTAAGTTTTTGTTTAGCATTCCAATTTGCGTACTCGTACATAACATGTACGGATGTCAATTGGCCTGCATCGTCTTATCATGCACATGCAGGTAACTAGGATCATCATCCAGCGCCTCGTTGATCCACTTTGAGCACTAAGAGTCAGTGGTGAGCCTCCTTCTGGAGGACTCTTTTATTGCTTTCAGTATTTTCATTTATAGGATATTGTGGGGTTTTTCCCAACATTCATATTAGTATTATAGAGGCTTCATAGACAAATAGTCAGTTACATAGTTCTGTTTGAGTATCTCTTTATTTACAAATATTTTATCATGAGACTTAAGTACCATTTTGGCCAAACTATTTATTTTAAGTAATTCCTTTGAGAATGTTTCTTACTTTATGATTGAGTCAAGTCTTCCGCATAGTTAAATAAGCCAAGCCAAGGGTCCGCTCAAGGACAACAGTGGTCATTGGGTGCCTGCCACGTCCAGGGTGTAGGCTCAGGGTATGACAAACTTGGTATCAAAGCATAGAGTTCAAGATTCCTACGGAGTCTTTGAAGCCGCGTCTGTAGATTCCTAGTTTTTGGTGTGAAGCGTGTCATTTCTATGATTAGGAGGCTACAACGTGTAGGAAATTCTCACTTCTTTCATATTCATTTTTATGTGTTAGAGTTTATCTCTAAAATGTTTCCCTCCAATTCATGCTTGTGCATGTTTCAGATCATCATGCCTCCATGAAGAGCAGCAAGAGGTCATCTTGATACAAGAAATGTTGAAGAGCTAGAAGTACCTGATGCACCAAATGTGCAACCTTAAGGATATATCACCAATCTATCCAGATGTTAAGCCAAGCGGTGACTAACCAAGGTGGTCAATTGATATAAGCTCGACAAGAAGAGGATGGAACCTCGAGGATTCATGAATTCCTAAGAATGAATCATCTCCATTTCATCGCTTCGAGCAATATTGAGGATCCTAATAATTTTGTTGAGAAGTTGAAGAAGGTTTTTGATGTGATGCATGTCATTTATTTTGAGAGAGTCGAGCTAGATGCATACCAACGGAAAAATGTGGCTAGGACTTAGTTCAATCAGTAGAAGGAAGGCAGAGGTGAGGAAGCACCAAATCCGAGTTGGGATTGTTTCAAAGAGGCTTTCTTGGGGCATTTATTTCCCCGATAATTGAAGGAAGCTAAGGTACATGAGTTCCTTACACTGAAACAGGACTTCTTAAGCATATTACGAGTATGGGTTGAAGTTCACCCATTTGTCTCACTATGCTCCTTAAATGGTTAAGGATATGAGGAGAAGAATGACATTGTCTGTAGCTAGCCCGGGTCGTGCATCAAGCAAAGAGGGTAGAGCTGCAATGCTAATCGATAACAAAGACATACCCTGGTCAATGGTTTATGTGGAACAAGTTGAAGAGGAGAAGCTGAGGGATAGGGAAGAGTATAGAAACAAGAAATCCAAGACTTGGACTGAGTTTGGGCAGCAGAAAGGTGGTTCAAATTGACCACAATTTCAGAAACAATAGGGGCATGCACCATCTTCTTCTAGTGCACTTGCGCCCATAAACATAATTGAGCATAATGGCCAGAATTCACAGAAATTCAAGGCTAGACCAGCCCAGTCCCAAGGTAGTATGACACAAGGATATAGTTGGGCTCCTGCATGTGGTTAGGTGTGGTAGAAACCATGTCGGTAAGTGTCGTGATGACCAACCACGTTTCTTCAAGTGCAGTGAAGTGGGTCACTTCATGAAAAAGTGTCCTAATAATAAGCAGGGTGGTTGAAGTCCGGGCAATAGAGATCAATCTTCATCAGTTTCTCCACTAGACAGGGCTGCACTTACATGAACCACTTCTGGTACTGGCGGAGAGGCAAACCGTCTCTATGTAATCACTAGCCGCCAAAAGCAAGAGAACTCTCCATATGTATGTTGTCATTGGTATGATCAAAGTTTTTAATTTTGATGTTTATGCTTTGTTAGACCCAAAAACAAGTTTATATTTTGTAACTCCTTATGTTACAAATCCGTTTGAGATTCTTCTTGAGAAACTTTGTGAACCTTTATGTGTAGATTTCTACCCCTATTGGAGAGTCTATTCTAGCGGAAAGAGTCTATCGTGTTTGTCCTATTTATATCAATCACAAGAACACCATGACTGATTTAATGGTGTTATACAAGGTAGATTTTGATGTCATTCTAGGTATTGACTGACTTCTTGCCTGATATGTGTCAATAGATTCTAGAACTTGAGTTGTCAAGTTTGAGATTCCTAATGAGCCAATCATAGTGTGGAGTAGTAGTTCAAGAGTGCCTAAGTGTCGTTTAATTTTGTACATTAAGCTGAGAAAGTAAGTTTCAAAAGGTTGTATCTATTACTTATTTCGAGTTAATGACTAAAGTACTGAGGTACCTTTCCTTCAATCAGATCCTATAGTAAAAGAGTTTTAGGAGTCTTTCTAGATGATCTAACTAAAGTCCCTCCTAAGAGAGAAATAGAATTTGACATAGACATCATTCTAGATACTCGTCCTATCTCTATTATGCCATATAGAATGACAATAAAAGAGTCAAAACAGTTAAAAAAGAGAAGTTGAAGATCCGTTAGATAAGGGTTTTATTTGACCAAGTATCTCACCTTGGGGTGCTTCAGTCTTGTTTGTAAGAAAAAAGGATGGTTCCCTTAGGATGTGTATAGACTACCACCAATTGAATAAGGGTACCATCAAGAATAAGTATCATCTTCCAAGGATATATGATCTTTTCGACTAGCTTCATGGTGCTTCCTGATTCTCAAAAATTGATCTCAGATCAAGATTACCATCCGTTGAAAGTTAGGGAATATGATATTCCAAAGACAACCTTTAGAACCAGATATGGGCATTATCAGTTTTTGGTAATGTCGTTTGGTTTGACCAATTCACCTGCAACATTCATGGATCTTGTGAATAGAGTCTTCCAACCTTATTTAGATATGTTTGTTATCGTTTTCATTGATGACATACTAATTTATTCAAGGAATGAAGAAGATCACGATAATTACCTCAGGATAGTTCTTCGGACTTTGAAAGATAAAGAGTTATATGCGAAGTTCTCCAAGTGTGAGTTTGTGTCACGACCCAAAACATGTCGTGAGTGGCACCCACATTTATCTTCCTATGTGAGCGACCAACCAATCTAAACCTCAACGTTTCAAACATAATAAATAGAAAATAATGCGGAAGACTTAAAACTCGTTAACAAAATCAATAAACAACTTCTAAAAGTCAATACTTATTATTATCCCCAAAATCTGGAAGTCATTATCACAAGAACATCTATCCTCAAATTACTAATCTAAGAGTATCTAAGAAGCTAAAATAAGTAAAAGCTAGTCCATGCCGGAAGTTCAAGGCATCAAGACATGAAGAGGAAGATCCAGTCCAAGCTAGAAGCATTAGCTCACCCTGAAATCCGGTATAATGAAGACTGGCTAGAGTTGCGGTTGAATTGAAGACGACGGTACGTTTGCTGCACTCCACAATGAACAAAAAGAAACATACAAGTAGGGGTCAGTACAAAACACAAGTACTGAGTAGATATCATCGGCCAACTCAAAATAGAAAACAGTATATATCAGATAATATCATAAAATCAACTACAATACTCAACATGCGGCATTTACAATTACCATAACCCTTGGTCACAACACCAAGCACATCAATGAGAACTCACGCCTCCCCGTCATACTTATTTGGGAATTAGGTTCATTAAATTGAATATATAACATCTTTCAAGATTCATTATCTTTATTCCTCTTGTGTCGGTACGTGACACTCCGATCCCCTAATTCTACGAGTCGGTTCGTGACACCCAATCCCCTAATTCTACGTGTCAGTTCGTGACACCCGATCCCCTAATTCTACGTGTCGGTTCGTGACACCCGATCCCCTAATTCTACGTGTCGATTCGTGACACCCGATCTCCTAATTCTACGTGTCTGTTCGTGACACCCGATCCCCTAATTCTACGTGTCGGTTCGTGACACCCGATCCCCTAATTCTACGTGTCGGTTCGTGACACCCGCTCCACTAATCTCATTCTATTAATTCATCAAGCCTTGTTTTATACCAAGGCATCATCAATCTCATTACTTTAGTTCATCAAGCCTTCTCTTATACCAAGGCATCATCAATCTCATTACTTTAGTTCATCAAGCCTTCTTTTATACCAAGGCATCATCATTAACAAGGTAAATTTAGGATTAAAGATTCAATAGACTCATCATGCTTATTCATCACAATTATATAATCACATTCATGCAAGCATACAATTAAGAATATAGAAGGGTTTACAACACTACCCAATACATATCATTCGCTATTAAGAGTTTACTACAAATAGTATAAAAACCATAACCTACCTCCACCGAAGAATTGTGATCAAGCAAGCTAATCCTCAAAATCTTTGCTTTCTTCTTCGTTTCTCCTCTCTCTCGATCGTTTCTCCTTCTCTTTCTGTTCTTTTCTTTTTCTTATTCAAACCCTCTTTCTTTTACCCTAATTAGCATATAATTAAGTATAAAAGATGGTGAATTAACCCATTAATTAATTCAAGGTTATCTCTTTTAACCCTCAAGTAGTTAAATTATTAACATTAACCCACTAAATTTATAATTATAGCAGGAATAGTCCAAAACTCCCCTTAAAATATTTAAAGAAATCCGACTCCGCCTGGGATTATGCAGCCTGTGACGGGCCGTCGTGCCTACGACGGTCCGTCCTGCTGCTTCCGTCACATAGTTCAGAGACTCGAATTTACTGAAGGGCCTGTGACGGCCCGTCATGCCTGTGACGGTCCGTCCTGCCACTTCGTAACGAAGTTCAGAGAGTCGATTTCAGTACCCAAATTTCAGAATTCTAAGTGTTTTGGAACGAGACCCCCTCGACGGTCCGTCGTGCCCATGACGGTCCGTCGTGCCCATGACGGTCCGTCGTGGGTTTCGTCGTCTCAGCCTGTTTTTCCAGAAATAAAATCTGCTGCTCAAAACGACTAAACAGGTTGTTACAATAGATACCAATTTACCCATCGTTCGTCCTCGAACGATCATAAGAAGAAAAACAAGGGAGAAAAGGAGTACCTGAATCTGTAAACAGGTGTGGGTATCTTTCTTGCATATCTGCCTCCTTCTCCCAAGTGGCTTCTTCAACTGGTCGATTCTTCCATTGAACTTTGATGGATGCAATCTCTCTTGACCTTAACTTGCGGACTTCTCTATCTGGAATAGCAACAGGTTCCTCCTCATAAGACAAATTCTTATCAAGCAAAACTGAATCCCAATGGATAATGTAGTTTCCATCCCCATGGTATCTTTTCAACATAGACACATTAAACACCGGATGCACTCCTGACAGTCCTGGAGGCAAGGCTAATTCATAAGCCACCTCCCCTACTCGCTTAAGTACTTCAAATGGTCCAATATACCTTGGGCTTTGCTTACCTCTTTTACCAAATCACATCACCCCTTTCATGGGCGAAACCTTCAGCAAGACTTGCTCACCCTCCATAAACTCCAAGTCTCTAACCTTTCGATCTGCATATTCCTTTTGCCTTCTTTGCGCCGCTAAAAGCTTTTCTCGAATAGATTTCACTTTCTCCAATGAATCCCTCAAAAGGTCAGTACCCCAAGGTCTAATCTCAAATGCATCAAACCAACCAAAGGGAGACCTACATCTCCTCCCATACAATGCTTCGAATGGAGTCATATCAATACTTGAGTGATAGCTATTATTGTATGAAAACTCCGCTAAGGGTAAGAAGCTATCCGAATGACCACCAAATTCTATCACACATGCGAAGCATATCCTCCAACACATGAATCGTTCTCTCAGACTGACCATCGGTCTGAGGATGGAACACAGTACTAAGGTCCAACCTAGTACCTAATTCAGCATGCAATGTTCTCCAAAACTTAGAAGTAAACTGCGTACCTCTATCTGATAAGATGGAGAGTGGAACTCCATGCAATCGAACGATTTCTGAGATATAGATTTTGGCTAACTTCTCTGCATTGTAGGTCACCTTGACCGGAATGAAGTGAGCTGACTTAGTTAACCTATCAACGATTACCCAAATGGAGTCACACTTACTCATTGTCTTTGGAAGACCAACCACAAAGTCCATTGCAATTCTCTCCCACTTCCATTCAGGAATGGGCATTCTCTGAAGTGTTCCTCCAGGCCTCTGGTGTTCATACTTTTCTTGCTGACAGTTTGGACATTTGGCAACAAAATCAACAATGTCGCGCTTCATTCTACTCCACCAAAAGTGTTGCTTTAGGTCACGGTACATCTTGGTTGCACCAGAATGTATAGAATATCCGGAACTATGAGCCTCTGTGAGAATAGTGTGGATCAACTCATCAACACGGGGCACACATACCCTTCCCTTGATTCTCAAAACACCTTCCTCATCCATTATTGCTTCTTTAGCCTCTCCTCGCAACACCATATCCCGAATTCGGCTTAGTTTCTCATCATCAAACTGTTTTCCCTTGATCTTGTCAAGAAAAGAAGATCTTGCCTCCACACTGGCCAAAACTCCTCCCTTCTCATTTACTTCTAGCCTCATAAAGTTATTAGCCAGAGTCTGAACTTCTCTAGCCAATGGGCGTCTAGAAACTTGCAAGTGAGCTAGACTTCCCATGCTCCCTGCTTTTCTACTTAAGGCGTCTGCCACAACATTAGCCTTTCCCGGATGATACAAGATAGTGATATCGTAGTCCTTCAGTAGTTCCATCCATCTCCTCTGTCTCAAATTCAAATCTTTTTGAGTAAAGACATACTGTAGGCTACGATGATCCGTGTATACTTCACACTTAACCCCATATAGATAGTGTCTCCATTGCTTTAAGGCAAACACTACCGCAGCTAATTCCAAATCATGGGTCGGATAATTACGTTCATGCACCTTTAATTGCCTTGAAGCATAAGCAATTACGTTCTTCTCTTGCATTAGCACTGCACCCAAACCCGAATAAGATGCATCACAATAGACAATGAAATTCTAACCTTCCACTGGCAGGGTAAGGATTGGTGTAGTAGTCAACAAGGTCTTGAGTTTCTGAAAGCTTTCCTCACATTCGTCCGACCATACAAACGGAATATTCTGCTTAGTCAAGTTCGTCTATTGGGAAGTAATGGAAGAGAATCCCTTGACAAATCGGCGGTAATAGCTAGCTAAACCAACAAAGCTCCTTATTTCTGACACATTAGTGGGTCTTACCCAATTCTTCACTGTCTCAATCTTAGAAGGATCCACCATCACCCCATCCTTAGAAACCACATGCCCCAAGAAGGACACTGCATCTAGCCAAAACTCAGACTTGGAGAATTTGGCATAAAGCTTTTTCTCCCTCAACATTTCCAATACAATTCTCAAATGCTCCTCATGTTCCTTCTTGCTCTTTGAGTATATCAATATATCATCAATAAATATGATCACAAAGAGATCCAGATATGGCTTAAAAATCCCGTTCATCAAGCTCATGAAAGCAGCAGGGGCATTCGTATGACCAAAAGACATCTTTACAAATTCGTAATGCCCATACCTGGTCCGAAAAGCAGTCTTTGGCACATCCGTTGCCCGTATTTTCAATTGATGATAACCGGATCTCAAGTCAATCTTAGAGAAGACACAAGCGCCTTGTAACTGATCGAACAAGTCATCAATGTGAGGGATGGGATACTTGTTCTTAATAGTTACTTTGCTCAACTGCCGGTAGTCTATGCACATCCAAAAACTCCCATCCTTCTTCTTCACAAATAACACCGGAGCACCCCAAGGAGATGCACCTGGTCTAATGAAGCCTTTGCTCAACAACTCTTGAAGTTAGGCCTTTAACTCTCTTAACTCAGCAGGAGCCATTCTATAAGGGGGTATAGAAATGGGGCGAGTACCCGGTTCAAGATCGATGTAGAAGTCAATATCTCTATCCGGTGGCATACCAGGAAGGTCTGCAGGAAACACATCTAAAAACTCGCGGACTATCGCAACCGACTCGATTGAAGGTACTTGGGTAGTATCATCCCTGAGGTGTGCCAAGAAAGCTAAACAACCCTTACTAACCATTCTCTTAGCACGAAGAAAGGAGACGATACGAACCGGATTGGAAGTGTAATCACCCTCCCACAATAACGGATCTGTCCCAGGCTTGGCTAACGTCACAGTCTTAGCATTACAATCCAAGATCGCAAAATTCGGAGAAAGCCAAGTCATACCCAGAGTTACATCAAAATCAACCATTTCATAGATAACCAAGTCTACATAAGTATTGCTCCCCACAAAAGTCACCAAACAAGACCTATATACTTTTTCAACTATCACAGACTCACCCACCGGAGTAGACACACGAATAGGTATGTCAAGCAATTCACAATGTAAATTAAGACCAGTAGCAAATGAAGAAGATACATATGAAAATGTGGAGCCAGGATCAAATAATACAGAAGCCATACAATCACAAACCAAAAGATTACTTGTGATAACAGCATCTGATGTCTGCGCTTCCGACCGCCCAGGAAAAGCGTAACAATAGGCCCTATCACCTATTTGCCCGTTGCCCCCACCATGTTGCGCTGTAGTAGTTCCCATTTGTCCGTCACCCCGGCCGTTTTGGTGACCACCATTACCTCGGCCACCACGTCCTCCAGAATAACGACCTCTACCATGACCACCTCTACCTCTAGATATTGGGGGTCTATAACTCTGTTTTGGACAATTCCTCCTAATATGTCCAGTCTCCCCACATCCATAACACTCTCTGGAGTCAAGCATAGGTCTCTCAGAAAAGTGTTGATCGGTCTGAGGTGGACCCCCAACTACAGTCTGTAGTTAAGACTGAATTGGTCGGACTAAGTAACCTCCTGAACCCTGTCCTCTAGAGTAAGAACAATTAAACTCACCTCCCTTTCGAAACCTTTTTGATGTCGATGCCATGGTGAAGTCATCTGGCTTCACTCCTTCCACCTCTATCACGAAGTGTACCACTTCTTGAAAGGATTTTGCCGTAGCCGCTACCTGTAAGGCTGAAATCCACAATTCTGACCTCAACCCCTTCACAAAACGGCGAATCTGCTCTTGTGGACTGAAACAAAGTTGGGTGGCATACCTGGATAATGCATGAAACTTAGCCTCATATGCAGTAACCGACATCCTACCTTGCTCTAGGCTCAAGAACTCATCTCTTTTCCTATCCCTCAAAGTCCGGGGGATATACTTTTCCATAAACAAGCTAGAGAATGATGCCCAAGTCATAGGTGGTGCCTCTGTTGGTTGGCACTCAACATGTGACCGCCTCCACATTTTGGCGTTTCCTTGAAACTGATAAGTCACAAACTCAACACGAAACCGTTCTACTATACCCATCTTGTGTAGTAGCTCATGAAAGTCAACCAGAAAATCGTAGGCATCCTCAGATTCAGCACCCTTGAAGACTGGAGGTTTTAATCTAAAAAACTTACTGAAAAGTTCATGCTGATCATTTGTCATTATAGGCCCTGTAGTCAGACGAGGAAACGTGCCTATTTCCAATGAGGCATCCATGCGGGGAGCCACAGTAGCTGCATGTTGTACCTCCGGAACTGGAGTGTAGAAAACACTGGAGGTGTGTGGCCCTGATCAGATAACCCGCTAAGATAAGCAAGAACCTGATTGATCATCTCTGGGGTAGGTTGGGGTGGCAATTCCTCGTTCTGCACTTGTTCATTCTCCCCATCCTCACCCTCTCTTACCACTTCCTCAGTTAGTGGAGGAGTTACCGCCCTAGTACCAGATGGGCTAGGTGCTCGTCCTCTTCCTCTAGAGGGCGTCCTCCCACGACCTCTTCCACGACCTCTTGTCACTACTCCTCTTCGAGCTACAGCCCCAGTGGCTGGCTCAGACGCTTCTTGTCTTGCCGGTGTTGGTGTTGGCGCGGTGTGTGCTCTAGTTCTAACCATCTGCAAAATAGAGTGAAGATGGTCAGATACCAATTTGTATCACCTAGATACCAATTGGATTCAAGTAATAGCACGAAAGAAAGAAAGAATGGAATTTTCCTAAAGTCTTATAGCCTCTCAAAGAAAAGTAAATGCGTCCCCCTACCGTTCCTTAAGACTCTACTAGACTCGTTCTTGTGTGATGAGACCAACGAACCTAAGGCTCTGGTACAAAGTTTGTCACGACCCAAAACGTGTCTTGAGTGGCACTCACATTTATCCTCCTATGTGAGCAAACCAACCAATCTAAACCTCAACGTTTCAAACATAATAAATAGAAAACAATGAAGAAGACTTAAAACTCGTTAACAAAATCAATAAACAGCTTCTAAAACTCAATACTTATTAGTATCCCCAAAATCTGGAAGTCATCATCACAAGAACATCTATCCTCAAATTACTAATTCTAAGAGTATCTAAGAAGCTAAAATAAGTAAAAGCTAGTCCATGCCGGAAGTTCAAGGCATCAAGACATGAAGAGGAAGATCCAGTCCAAGCTAGAAGCATTAGCTCACCCTGAAATCCGGTATAATGAAGACTGGCTAGAGTTGCGGTTGAATTGAAGACGACGGTACGTTTACTGCACTCCACAATGAACAAAAAGAAACATACAAGTAGGGGACAGTACAAAACACAAGTACTGAGTAGATATCATCGGCCAACTCAAAATAGAAAACAATATATATCAGATAATATCATAAAATCAACTACAATACTCAACATGCGGCATTTACATTTACCATAACCCTTGGTCACAACACCAAGCACATCAATGAGAACTCACGCCTCCCCGTCATACTCATTTGGGAATTAGGTTCATTAAATTGAGTATATAACATCTTTCAAAATTCATTATCTTTATTCCTCTTGTGTCGGTACGTGACACTCCGATCCCCTAATTCTACGTGTCGGTTCGTGACACCCGATCCCCTGATTCTACGTGTCGGTTCGTGACACCCGATCCCCTAATTCTACGTGTCGGTTCGTGACACCCGATCCCCTAATTCTACGTGTCGATTCGTGACACCCGATCCCCTAATTCTACGTGTCTGTTCGTGACACCCGATCCCCTAATTCTACGTGTCGGTTCGTGACACCCGATCCCCTAATTCTACGTGTCGGTTCGTGACTCCCGCTCCACTAGTCTCATTCTATTAATTCATCAAGCCTTCTTTTATACCAAGGCATCATCAATCTCATTACTTTAGTTCATCAAGCCTTCTCTTATACTAAGACATCATCAATCTCATTAGTTTAGTTCATCAAGCCTTCTTTTATACCAAGGCATCATCATTAACAAGGTAAATTTAGGATTAGATATTCAATAGACTCATCATGCTTATTCATCACAATTATATAATCACATTCATGCAAGCATACAATTAAGCATATAGAAGGGTTTACAACACTACCCAATACATATCATTCGCTATTAAGAGTTTACTACGAATAGTATAAAAACCATAACCTACCTCCACCGAAGAATTGTGATCAAGCAAGCTAATCCTCAAAATCTTTGCTTTCTTCTTCGTTTCTCCTCTCTCTCGATCGTTTCTCCCTCTCTTTCTGTTCTTTTCTTTTTCTTATTCAAACCCTCTTTCTTTTACCCTAATTAGCATATAATTAACTATAAAAGATGGTGAATTAACCCATTAATTAATTCGAGGTTATCTCTTTTAACCCTCAAGTAGTTAAATTATTAACATTAACCCACTAAATTTATAATTATAACAGGAATAGTCCAAAACGCCCCTTAAAACATTTAAAAAAATCCAACTCCGCCAGGGATTACGCAGCCTGTGACAGACCGTCGTGCCTGCGACAGTCCGTCTTGCTGCTTCCGTCACAGAGTTCAGAGACTCAAATTTACTGAAGGGCCTGTGACGGCCCGTCATGCCTGTGACGGTCCGTCCTGCCACTTCGTCACGAAGTTCAGAGAGTCGATTTCAGTACCCAAATTTTAGAATCCTAAGTATTTTGGAACGAGACCCCCTCGACGGTCCGTCGTGCCCATGACGGTCCGTCGTGGGTTCCGTCGTCTTTGCCTGTTTTTCCAGAAATAAAATCTGCTGCTCAAAACGACTAAACAGGTCATTACAGTTTGGGCTTATGTCTGTGGCATTCTTGGGCCACATAGTTTCTGGTGATGGGATTAGCATTGATATTCAAAATATAGAAGAAGTTCAAAGTTGTCCTAGACCCACATCTCCAACAGAAATATAGAAACTCTTGGGTTTAGCTGGCTACTATAGAAGTTTTGTTGAGGGGTTTTGATTTATCTCGTCCCTTTGACCAAGATGACTCAGAAGACTGTCAAGTTTCAATAGTCTGAAGCTTATGAGAAACATTTTCAAGAGTTGAAGAAGAGGTTGACTTCTTCTTTGGTTTTGACCTTACCAGAGGGTACTCAAGGTTTTGTGGTGTACTCTGATACATCAAGAGTTAGTTTGGGTGTGTGTTAACGCAGAGCGGCAAGGTTGTAGCTTATGCCTCCAGATAGTTGAAGGTTCATGAGAAGAAATATTTAACCCATGACATAGAGTTGGCTGCTGTAGCTTTCGCCTTGAAAAAATGGTGAAACTTCTTGTATGGTTTTCACATCGATATATTCATTGATGACAAGAGCTTACAATATGTTTTCACCCAAAAAGAGCTCAATTTCAGACAAAGGAGGTTGTTAGAATTACTCAAGGATTATGACATGAGTATTCTCTACAACCCAGGTAAGGCTAATGTGGTTGTTGATGCCTTAATCAAGTTATCCATGGGGAGCACCACCCATGTTAAGGAACAAAAGAGGGAGCTAGCCCAAGATTGCACATATTTGCACGTCTGGGAGTCAGACTTATGGATTCCAAAGAAGAAGGGATATTAGTGACCAATGGGGCTGAGTCATCATTACTGTTAGATGTGAAAGAGAAGCAAGATCAAGACCATTTCTTGGCTTCGAAAACAAATGTTCATAAGCAAAGAGTATTGACTTTTGAAAAAGGGATAGATGATGTGCTAAAGTATCAGGGTAGATTGTGTGTACCTAGGGTTGATGAACTCCAAGAGAGGATCATGGAGGAAAATCATAGTTCGAGATAGTTCATTCATCCAGGATCCAAAAATATGTACCGCGATTTGAGAGAGGTATGTTAGTGGGAAGGTATGAAGAAGCTCATTGCTGAGTTTGTTGCCAAATGCCCAAATTATCAACAAGTGAAAGTAGAACACCAAAGGCCTAGAGGGTTGGCTTAGAATGTAGAACTTTCGAAATTGAAGTGGGAGATGATTAGTATGGACTTCACGATAGGGTTACCAAGGTCTCGTAAACATGATTCAATTTGGAAGATTGCCGATAGAATGAAAAATCAGCCACTTCTTGCTGGTAAAGACCTCTCATTTGGCAAACAATTATACAAAGTTATACATTTAAGAGGTGGTGAAACTACAGTCCCAGTTTTAATCATTTCATATAGAGGTGCACAATTCACTAGACAGTTCTAGAAGTCTTTCCTGAAAGGTTTGGGTTCAAAGGTGAACTTAAGCACTGCTTTTCATCCTCAGACGAAAAGGAAAGCAGAGCGTACTACACAAACCTTAGAAGATATATTGAGGGCTTGAATGATCTATTTCAAGGGGAATTGGGATGATCACCTACCTCAAATTGAGTTCGATTACAATAACAATTACCATTCAATCGTCCAAATGGATATATATGAAGCTCTTTATGGGATAAGATGTAGATCTCCTACTGGATGGTTCGAAGTTGGTGAAGCAGAGTTGATAGGACAAGATCTAGTTCACCAAGCCATGTTGAAGGTGAAGGTGATTCAAGAAAGATTTAAAACAATGCAAATTCGTCAAAAGTCCTATACATATATTAGGAGAAGTCCGTTGGAGTTTGAGGTGGATGATTGGGTATATCTGAAAGTTTCATCCATGAAGGGTGTTATGAGGTTTGTTAAGAAGTGAAAACTTAGTCCCCGATATATAGGTCCTTATAGAATATCCATGAGAATTGACATTGTAGCTTATGAGTTGGAGCTACCACAAAAGTTAGCAGCGGTTCATCCGATATTTTATGTCTCCATGTTGAAGAAGTGCATGTGTGATTCTTCATTTATTGCACCAACTGAAAATGTTGGGATTAAGGATAACCTATCCTATTAAGATATTCCGGTTCAAATGTTAGACCACTATGTTTGCAAGTTGAGAACAAAGGAGGTTGCGTTAGTCAAGGTCCTTTGGAGAAACCAATTTGTTGAAGAAGTGACTTGGGAAGCTGAAGAGGATATGAAAAAAGATATCCACATCTCTTTGAATCTGGAGAGAATGTAGGACAAGTTTCTAATTCTCTTCTAATTACTTTATAAACTATGAGTAAGCATGGTGTTACTTACTTTTGATTGTTGAGTGTTAAAAATTGTGGTTACTATTCGTATCTTAGTGAAGAAAATCTCATTCAAGGACGAATTTTCAAAAGGGGGGGGGATATTGTAACATCTCGTAACTCGTAATAGCCATGAATAAGCTAAGAAACTAAAATTATTCACTATTGGAAAGAAAAGGAAGAATCTGGAAATTTCTTAAATTAAGAAAGTGAGTTTTGTTCATTTTTATAACTTCTAGCTTAGGGTGATTTAGAGATAAAGATCTTTCCAACGATGCTGAGTTTGCTTGATTTCGATATCATATGAGGGAGATATGCCTTTCGGAAGTTGGGTTGTTAGATTGAGGAAGTTTCAATCCGGATATAAGAAAGGGAAAACTAGTGTTTTTACCCATTTATTTCCTATTACGTTTTAGGGAATTAATTGAGGAAAAATAATTTTTTAGTTCAGATAAAAAAGTCCTCTTATGATTAGGGCTTGGAGATAAAAGGAGAGAAGGAAAAGGGTGAAAGATCATGAATTCGCCAAGAACGCCAAGGTTTTGCGAGTGTTATTTTCAGGGGGTGATCCCTATCAAGGTATGTGAGATTTTTTGTGTTGGGTTAATTCATACGCACACCAATCTTATTTCAATTATGTGGTTTTAGAATTGGTTACATGATTAGAAGTGAATTCTTGATAAATCTTATCGAATTCTTATTTGGTTGAGTTAATTGAATACCCATTGATGTTGATTCATAGTTTTGATGTTGTTTTTGAGTTAGATCTATTGGGTCATGAGGATATTAACGATCCTAAGTGTTTGGCGAAAGAATTAGGGAGGTTTGGAGGGTTTAGATATGAAAAATGAATTGAAAAATTTGTCAGACGCACTCGAGCAAGATCAGGCGCTTCGCACCTGCAGTGCGCCAAAAGAGGGCTTCAGTCACATGGGGCCTGGTGTGGCACACCACCAGTGCGTCAGAACCAGCACCTCCCCAAACGCGGCTAGGTCGGCGTTTTTGCAGAGTTTTGTTGTTTAGCCCTTGTAAGTCCTTCTAAGGTACATTAACACCTTCCAATGATTCTAATTACTTCAAATGATTTCTAAACAACTAAAAATCACTAAAGAACTCATATTATAACCTTAAATCCATAATCCAATTCAAGAAAAGTTAGGATCAAAGTCAAAGAAGTTAAGAGTCAAGTTACAAGTTAAGAAAAGAATAAAAGAGTTGAATTATTTCTCAAAAGTTATAAGGGAACGAAGCATTCCCTAAGAGTTAAGTTGCAAGTTAAGCAAAGAGTAAATATTTGAGTTCGATTCTCAAAAGTTATAAGAGAACTAAGTATTTCATAAGAGTTACAAATGTTTTCACATTTTGAGCAAAAAAACGAAGCTAGACTTCCAACAGAGACTTTAACTAGTTTTAGTAAAAAGGAAACTATGATTTCCAGGAGAGATTTTAAAGGTAAGTTTGAGAAATTACCTCAAACCAGAGAAGAAGTTGTTTCTAAAACATATGAGCTAAGTATTTTGGGAGAGAACTGATATGGGGTCGCAAGGTCATATTAACATAGGCCCCAATAAACCATGTAGCCGACATGGACATAAAACGGGTCATACTTTTTAGATGATTCCTTAGTGCTTTTTATCATAGACTAGTGATCCACTTAGTAGTTCATGTTCTATACTGATTGCAATGTATAAGGCGATCCTCTTGCGACGTGAGGTAAGACGGCGTGCCATCGTTTAGGCTCATAGTTATGGTTGTTGGTTAGAGAATCTCACCTAGAAACTATATTACTTTCATAGCTAAGTAAAATTGAGTTTGTTATTGCATCTTCTTTCATGAACTAAGTTGTTTTACTATTTTTCAAAGCTTTCTATATATATTGCATGTATTTTTATTACTTTATATTAAATTCAGTATTTCATTATTTGAGCAGTGCCAAAGTAAGTTTCTTCTTATTTTTATCGGGCTTAAGTTATTGTTTAGCATTTCAACTCGCATACTCGTACATTCATTGTATTGATGTCAGTTGGTCTGCATTGTCTTATGATGCAGATGCAGGTAACTAGGATCAACATCCAGTGCCTCGTTGATCCAGTTTGAGTACTCAAAGTCAGTGTGATCCTCCTTGCATTTTGGAAGACTCTTTTATTGCTTTCAGTCTTTTCATTTATAGAATGTTGTGGGGTTCGTATGAACATTCATCTTAGTAGTGTACATGCTTCATAGACATATATTCAGTAAGATAGTTCTGTTTGAGTCTCTTTTTATTTTACAGCTATTTTATCATGAGATTTAAGTACCATTTTGGCCAAACTATTTATTTTAAGTAATTCCTTTGCGAATGTTTCTTATTTTATGATTGAGTTAAATCTTCCATTGAGTTAAGAAAACTAGGCCAAGGGTCCGCTCAATGCTGACAATGGTTATTAGGTTCCGACCACGTCAAGGGTGTAGGCTCGGGGCATGACACTTATAACATAATAATACATTGTTGATATAATGTTAGATGAATTTCACATCTTAATATATTTATATTCATTAATTTTTAGATAAATGATACCTAAATCATCTTAATATTATTATTACTAAATGATACCTAGCCATATTCAAATATTAAAATGTAGATGCTTTATTTAATTATATTCAGATTTTGACATCTTAATCTTATTATTAATAAATGATACTTAAATCATCTAAATGGATTTCTCATTTTAAAGTCAAACTGTGCTTTTAGTACCTTATGCTGAAGGTTGTTATTTTTTTAATATTATCTAATGTTGTATGACTGCACATCCACTTCATCAAAATATTCATCTCATGAAAATATATTAAACTTTACCGACCTAGTGCTTATTATCATATATTGTCATCATATAAATTTACCTTTTACATTTGTGTGTGTATACACACACACACACACACACACACACACACACATATGTAACATAATATCTCAATAAAAATTTTATTTTAACTGTTCAATTACATATTATAGAAGTAACATTTTAATCTATTATTTCACTCTCTTGAAAGAATGAACCTAAATATCTAAATTATTTGTACTTTGATACCGTAGTTCAATTTACAACTTAATTTGTTCTTCTCATGCTAGTTAAACATGCAATGCACATAATCAGTTGTACTTCTACTTTCCATGATTACCTTGTTTTCTCTAGTGTTTCTATATTAATTTTTTTTATTTCCTATTTTGTACAAGTGTAACAAATTGTAAAGAATTGTTACATTTACAAAGCTTCACAATTTGATGTAATTTGCATAGGTTATCACAAACCTTCATTATAAAACCGCTACAAATTATAATAAATTGTGGCGGTCACAAAACCTCACAAATTGGTGCAATTTAAGGAGGCTATCACAAGCCTCCATAGTAAAACCGTCACAAAATAAATTGTATCACAGGGGTTAAGCTAAACGCTACAAAATATTTTATAGTGGAGTTTTTTAAAACCCCAACAAATAAACCTCTGCAAATTGAGCTTCTCTTCTCACTAGTGGATATTCTACAATAGGTCTACGGAGCATCTAAAGTAGTCATCCCAACTCGAGTTGGTTGATGATTACTCACAACATCATCAATTGGAGCATCTATGAGTTCTAGACCCTAATCATTATCTTTGGTTCCTTCATGTGCAAAAGATGTATCAAAATAGGGACCATATCTACATCAACTAAGCTCACATCAATATGAGAATTTGGTCTCTCAGCCTTGTCATATCTTCAATAGTTTGTCTTCAAAGAAAAAAACATCACGATTTCTAATGAGTTCTTTATCCTTTATATCATAAAAGCGATATCCAAACTTATCTTGACCATAACTGATGAAGATGCACTACTTAGTTTTAACATCCAATTTTGACCACTCATGTTTTGGAACACGCACACAAGCTTTACACCCAAACACTTTTAAGTGATCATAGGAAACATCCTTAGGTAACAAGACTTTGTTTGGAACATAACCATCCAAAGAAATAACAGGATACAAATTGATAACATAAGAAACAATGTCAAGTGCTTTAGCCCAAAATGAATTTGGAAGTTTTACCTTTGAAAACATGCATGTAACTCCCTCAACTTAAGTTTTGTTCATCTTTTCTTTCAAACCATTAAATTTTGGATCTATGGAGGAGTCTTTGATGACGAATTCCTTGCGATTTGTAGTAATTATGAAAGCGATCAATATACTCACCACCATTATCAGTGCGAATACATTTTAATTTCTTTCATGTCTTTCTCTCTGATAAGGCTCGAAACTCTTTAAACACATCAAGTACTTACTCTTTGGATTTTAAAGGATATACCTAGATCTTGCGAGAACGATCATCAACAAAAGTAGCAAACTAAAGTGCACCACCTTTTGACTTCACCTTAAAATGACCACAAAAATCAGAGTGTATTAGCTCCAATAGTTCAGACTTTATTGGCGGAGGTTGATTGTGAAAATTAACTCTTTTCTACTTTCTATTTAAGCAATGAGAACATATTTTCACCTTTGCTTGTTTCACCCAGCAAGCAAATTCTTCTTAGACAAACAAGCTGTCCCCTCTCGCTCATATGAATAAGCCTTTTGTGCGACAATTTTGATAAAGTCTTGCTTACCACAAAATTTATGGAGTAACCAAGAATAAATTCTTGTGTCACATGTAAATTTGAATGCTTTCTTCATTAAGCTACAATCAATGAGCCTTTGGTGAGCTTTTATTGGCTATTAAATAATTCATTATGCTAGCCATCATCATCTAGTTGTCCTACATAAATCAAATTCAAGGGAATGTCTAGAGCATGCTTAACATTCTGAAGGACTAAAGTTGTACCAATATTGGTTTTCAAACAAACAGTGCCAACACCAATACCCTAACCATACAATAATTACCCATCTTTAATATCCAGAGTTAACAGAAGTATAAGATGGGTAGATGGTTCAATGATTGAGTTTGATCCAATGCTTCAATGATGGATCCATCTTAAGTGGTTCGATAATCAATGATGTCACGCCTCAATTCCCATTAAGATGAACAAGCATCTGATGCCATAAAGGCCCAAGGGAACCAATATGTAATATGTGTTTACTATGCATATGACTATGATGATTTTAAACTTATGACAAGTTCACAGAAGATGTAATGATACACACCAACATAAGTAGACCCAAACTTATATACAAAACTTGTCCATTGAGGCCACAACTTTCTAAGATATCAGACACAACTGAACTATATACATTAGTCTACAAAGACTCTGAAAGATAGAAAACCTTACTTTAGGGCGGGAGAAGGCCCCACCTTACCCTTTTCCATCATACAACTTTGAGCTTTACCAATAGAAATTGAGTACCTGTGCTCTTCCTAAAGAGGTTTACTAGATAGAGTACATGTTCTTGCAATATGAAATGCAGCATCCCTATAAGGGACGTCAATACAAAAAAATGTACTAAATATGTAAGGCAGTAACATGTGTAACACAAAGGATTTAATTAAGGCAAGTATCTATTTATAAATTCATAGATCAGAACAGAAGACCACCTTCATTTACTCTTGTGGGATCATGTATGTTGCATTTGTTTTTATACTTTTATGTGTGTCATAATCTTTGTAAGTCATGTAATAAAAGTAACCAACTGATTAGTGGTAGAAGAGGATGACCCATGCTAGGCATTTTAACCCTTGGGATGTTTTCGTCGCTATTACACAAATCGGCATCAGCCCATGCTTGGCTTCCGCCCCTAAGCTGCCACCCTTCTATACCAATTGGGATCGACCCATGCCAAACATTTTCCCTAGCCCGCCACCCTTAATTATACAAATTGCTTCACTTAGTTTCTTTAATCTTTGAGATTGTTGTTGTTGTGGTAATAATCATTTTTAAGATTGGGAACCATTGACCAGTAGTAGAAGACATAAAAATAATGACTTCAAGGTAGTAACAATGACGTAAGGAGATATGTAACAGAATGCATTACTTATGAGGTTTAATAGTACAATTGACTAAGAGGAGAATTTATCAAGCTTGCTGTTGCGAATACCATTTCTATATTAGCACACAAGAGAATAATTATGCAAGTCTAGACTAATAAACATATAATGAAGTGATTCGACACACTATAAAGGGGGAAAATTATTAGCTATATTGAAGATAGTACACTCCCACCATGTTTACTTGACTAGGAATAGAGCTTAGGAAACTCACTTTGTTAATATTAATCACAGTTATCAGATTTCATGCTACAGAATATGGAATCGAATAGACTTACATACCTTGATGTATAACTCATATATTACTAGAAATTAACCTCCTTCCTTTCAAATTATTAATCTACAATAAAATAAGTAAAACTACTATTAGTAGCTAATCAATACATTTGGCTACATAACCTCACAAAAATGGTAGCCCGATATTAGACCCATAATTTATCATATCAAGGATGTTTTTCAATTACTTCTCCTCGAATTACATCCATATACCAACATGGAGTGAGTAGTAAGCCTACACAACATTTAGTTTGGTGGTGTATCACCACACCCTCCTAATTTCCATATAAAATATTCACACCTTTCCCCAACATCAACCATGCGGTCCCCACATATACACATAGAAACCCAATATGTTCATTATCATAGCAACAAAATGTTGAATTCACCATTCTTTGAATTCTTAATGACAACACACATGTAATTCTTAATCCAAACTCATACATAAGGAGGACAAAAAAAGGAACAATCACATTACCTCAATTTATGAAAATTTTCCTTTTAACTTAGAATCTTCAGGAACTTCAACTTCCTTTCACAATTAAACCAAAAAAATAAAATAAAGTTATTTTAATAATAAAGGAAAGTGAGCAATAGCTTGTGGAAACATTGTGCTTTTGTACTTATACTTGAGCATGAATAATATGTTTTTCTAATTATCAATGGGATAATTAAGCTAAATCTATAAGTGTTTTCACTTACCTTGTAATGCAAATATGAGGGTTTCTTCAAGAACCCTAGAAGAAATTTAAGGTTGCTGTTTTAATCCTCAAGAGAAAAGAGAGAGAAAGAGCTGGAGATATTCTTCATTAATGTGTTTAAAAGGAGTGGAAATAACAACCAATGTTTATCTTATATTGAGATTTATTTTTATAAGAATATCCTCCTAAACTTCCTTCTTTTTAGATTTATTTTCAGCCACTAATTGGTCAAGTAGGTAATGCACATGCTTATGTACACCAAGTTTCTCAAAAGGTCAAAGTAGGTGATTCACCTACATGCCCTTTTCCTTAGTTGGGCTTCACTTACATTGGGCCTTGGAAGATTTGGCTGTTGGGTTTTAATTTGATTTTCATTTTACTAAACTTAGTTTGGGCCTCAAGTGAGTACATTTGAATAGGCACAAATTAGATTCATAAACTTTGGCCTTTTTAATTAGATCAATATAGCTCAAGTAGGTGATATACCTAGTAGCTTAATTAAGCCAAATAAGCAGGTCACTATTTTTATTACATTATTTACATATCAATCCATTTTGTTTTAACTTAGCACCTAACTTTCAACTTTAAGCTCAATTACCACTTTTTTTCTCGAGCTTGAATACATCTGTAGGGCTTAACTTGGAGTACGCATGTTGAAACAAGCAAAACATTACATCATCTTTCTTCGCTAGATTAAACCAACACTATTCATATAAGAAAAATGGTCGCTCACCTATTTTATAAGTTTATGTCAAGTATGAATGAATAAAACTAGCATATGAATAATACGGGTTGTTACAGATGATTGAACTAGGTTAAAAATTGGTGTTCATCTTTGGGGGTGTAAATCTAGCCGAAACCATTTTTGATAGCAATGATGATTTTTGTTGGAGAAATTATTTCAGAGAGGTTCTCTGTGTACACAAATAAATTTTGGTTTGGAGATTATGAAGAGGAGATGCAAGCTATTGAAGATTATGTGATGAAAGTGGATAAATTTATTTTATAAGAAAATTAGGCAAGGGGAGATTTGTTGGGTATTAATTACCAAAGTTTCTTAGCATAAATAGTTTTTTTTAGGAAAATGTTTAGGATTGGTTAGTCATTTTCTTGTAGGAAAATGTTTAGGACTCTATAAATAGACACTTGTTCTTTCTTAGTTAATCAACATTCAGAATGTAGTCCAATGGGCTTTGAGAGTTTTTGTTAGGGGAGAATTTGTGGGACACAAGTGATACATTATCACTTGTGTGAACCTCCCATGTATTTCGAGTGATTTGGTTGAGGTTATTATCTTCTATATTTTGTACTCTCACTTTTATAAAGTGTATTTCTCATCTCCTTTGTGTATGTATGTTGATTGACCGAACCACGTTAAATCTGTGTCATTTGGTTTATTTCTCATTTGTCTTCTTACTCATGGTTTTTTGAGGTTTGTGTTTCTAGCTTCTGGATGGAACCTGATCATTTTTTGTCCTAACAATATGTGTCTTGGTTCACCTTCACTTCTGATACTAATGAAGATTCAGTCTCATTCATCATAATAACTCCACCTACATTAGAATCATAAAAACGACTCCCAAACATGCTAATTTGTGAACTTCCTTAGACAAATCATTCTTTCCTTCCTTGATACGAGTAGTATTACCCATAGACAGCCTTCTCAAGCCATCAACAACAACATTATCCTTACCCGGTTGTAGAGGATACTCATGTCATAATCCTTGAGCAACTCTAACCACCTCATTTGTCTGAGATTAAGCTCTTTCTTACTGAAAACAACTAGAGACTCTTGTGGTCGGTGAACACATCCACATGAATGCCATAACGATAGTGGAATCATATCTTGAGAGAAAAAACTATTGCTGCTAACTCGAGCTCACGAGTTAAGTAATTCCTCTCATGAATCTTAAGTTTATTGGAGGCATAAGCTATAGTCTTACCTTTTTGCATCAACACACAACCAAACCCACTCTGGTTGCATCACAATAGACGACAAAACCATATGTATCCTGCAGTAGGGTCAATACTGGAGCCATAGTTAAATGAGTGTTCAGTTCCTAAAAGCTTTGCTCACAAGCTTCAGACCATTAAAATTTACTTATTTTTCTGAGCCAAGTTAATCAACGCGAACGAAATATATGGAAACCCCCTGACAAACCTTCTGTAGTTACCAGCTAACCCTAAGAAACTCTTTATATTAGTTGGAGATATGGATTTGGGCCAATCCTACACTTCCTCAATTATCTATGTGTCGGCTCAAATTCCTTCACCAGACACAATGTGACCAAAGAACGCCACAAATTTAGTCAAAAGTCACATTTAGAAAACTTTGAATATAACTCTCGATATTTGAGAGCTTGGAGGACAAATCTGATATGAGTAGCATGGCCCTCCTTATACCTCCAATAAATCAACATTTCATCAATGAACATGATAACAAACACGTCCAGAAACAACTCAAATAATTTTTTTGATAAGATCCATGAATGCCGCAAGAGCATTATTCAAACGAAAAATACATACAAGGAACTCATAATGTCCGTAACAGGTTCTGAAAGCTGTCTTTAGGATGTTACTTTCTCTAACTCTCAACTGATGATAGACAGATCTGATGTCTATCTTAGAGAAACAAGTGTCACCTTAAAGTTGGTCAAAATTGTTATCAATTCTCTAAAGGGCACCATTATTTTTTATGGTGACCTAGTTCAATTGGAGAATGGATACACATATAACTAACCATTTTTCTTTCTCACGAGTAAGACTAAATCACCCCATGCTAGATTCTTTGTCATATGAAACCCTTATCAAGAAGATCTCTTAACTACTCTTTTTACTCAGTTGGAGGTATTCTATATGGAGAAATATAAATGATTGAGTATCAGGAAACATATGTATTCCAAAGTCTATTTCTCTCTCATGGGGGATTCTGGGAAGATCATCCAAAAAACCTTTAGAAACTTACTCACAACTGAAACTGACTTAATAGGTGGTGTCTTAACACTAGAGTCATTCATTCGTACTATGTAATAGATGCACCCCTTAGAAACTAAGTTTTTGACCTAAGGCATGAAATTAAACAACCCTCTAAAATTTGACCATTAGGAAACTAAAACTTGACTACTTGAGTTGTACAATTAACTGAGGCATAATTAGCATGCAATAATACATACCTAGAATGACATCAAAATTCACCACGTATAGCTCAAATAAGTCAGTCATGGTATCTTTGTGATACATATAGATGGTACAATTATGATAGATCTTTCTTTCCAAAATAGACTGACCAACATGTGTGGAAATATTGAAGTATTCAAAAAGTTGTTCGGGGAAATGCCAAAACTTATGGATACATAAGGATTCACAAAATACAAACTCACACACAGATCAAGTCATAAACATCAAACAGAAAAGACTCTAAGCATATCAGTGGAAACATCTGGTGAGTTCTCGTGATCCATACGACTAGCCATGGCCTCCTCCATTTATCCGTGAAGTAGCTCCTCTCGGAGCCGCTCTGTCTGGTGGAGCCGTTGAAGAAGATTAGGCTCTGTTTCCTTCATTATCCTCTCTGTTTTTAGGTAACTCTCTTATAAAATGACTCGTCTGGCCATAGGTGAAGTATCCATCAAAACATACCTCTCAATGGTTCCTACCACATTTAGGACATGTAGGGTCCTAGTGGCCCTTGTGCTACACTACCCTCAAACTAAGTATCTTAAGCTCTGCAATTATTATTATGTCATTCTTGTTCATTGCTGTAGGTGCACTAGTTGAAGGTGGAGCAGATCCAGGTGATCTCTGTTGAAACGATAACTGATTCTCATATTTGGTTTTTTTGCTGGCTGGTTTCATGACTTGTTGTCTTAGCCCTCTTGTTAGAAAACTCTTCTCTGTCCTTTAAATTATCTTCGTCAACCTGTTGTACATGAATTATATGCGTGGATAATTACATGTCCCCTATCAACATAGTCATCTTACCTTCCTAACTCGATAAATGGGATAACGTAGACACAAATAAACTCATTTCGCTCATCATATCTGCCACCATCTCCGAAGCATAGAGATATCATGGTAAACTTGAGAATGTACTCCTAAACAGTCATAACCTCCTATTTTAGATTTAGGAACTCTCTCATTTTAGCTTTCCTTATCTCTCAGGGAATGAAGTTCCCCAATAAGTTATTCTCAAACACATCCCAACTCAAAAGTGGTGCCCTCTCTGCCTTTCTCTTCTTCCATTGGTCATAACAAATCTTTGCAACACCATTGAGGTGATATGAGGCTAACTCCATCCGTTCTGCATCATCAACACACATGACCTCAAACACTATCTTAAGCTCTTCGACGAAGTTCTTCAAATCTTTTATTATTTTTGACCATGTGAACTTCGGGTTTCATCCTCAAAACTCTAGGATTCTAGATGTACTATCCACATCCGAACTAGCCACTCCTTATTAACCAACCTTATTTGCCTCAATTGAGTCAATATCTTAATAGCATTTTTTAACTCATCATTGGTGACATCTCCCTGAGGAGGTTCCTCTTCTGGTGCATTGGGAGCTTCTTGACCTTGAGGATTAACATTTCTAATAGCATGATGTCGAATAGCTCTTTTTGGAGGAATTATATAAAGTGACACACATAATCACGAGTAAGAATAATATTTTATATAGTGGAACTCTATGGCACGAACTTGGTTATGAAGAATGTGAAAGTTCCTAAATGTTGTAGCTTCCTCATTATAGTTGTGGTGCGTTTCATACCAATCAGAACGACTCTACTAGAAACAACTTCATAAACACCTTAGAACTCTTGAACTCTACCTCTGATACCAATTTTGTCACACCACAAGCCTACACCCTAGACATGGACGACAATAGAGAACCATTGCTGGTTGATTACTTAGCGGAAGAATAAATCAAGCATTTTAAGGATTAAAAAAAGAAAATATATCAACTCATACTATCTGAAAAATACTCAATGCAACAATAATAGTTTACGAAACTTCTCAAAGGAAAAGAAAGTATTGAGACTTCTCAATTCTATCTGTGTATGAAATATCTATAGTTCAGCATGGATGTCGGGACAAGACCCACGACACCCTAAAATGACTAAACTGAAAAGAAAATGGAGTCTTATAGGATGAAACAAGGCTCACCAAAATCAAACTGGAGAGCAAATTGATCTCAATGCAGCGCTAGTTGACAATCCTAACCACCTATATCTGCATCATGATAAGATGCAGGCCAAATGATATTAGTACATTGAATGTACGAGTATGTAATTAAGCTGAATGAATAAATAAATTAACTAATAAGTATGAAGAATTACTCCCTCGTCTCAACTCAAATGAAAGAAAAAGGTAAAAGATAAGATGTTTTACAAGTAAAAGAGACTAACTCAAGGAGGTAAAAGAAAATACAACAAAATATTCTTCAAACTATTAGGGAGATTCTCTAACCAACAACCATAACTATGAACAACATGATACTATAGCATCTCGCCCACGCTGCCAGAACTTTCATATATCTTGCCAAGATATAGGACACCTCAACTGAGTGGATCCACTAAAGTTTGCTTGAAAGCAACAAGGAGTCATTTAAAAAGTATGACCCTTTACCCAGTTGTCTACATGATTTATGAGTAATGTGAGTTATCTGAACTCATCCCATATAAGTGTTCAATAATACTCCCAGTTAATATATATACTAATGCTCAAGTAGAAATACTCTTTCTCTATTTTGAGGTAATTACTCAAAAGATCCTCTTTAAGAGGCAATATCTCAATTATCTTTGGAAACTCTTTATGAAGATCAAAGTTCTATTTCTCAATGTCTAATGATACATTTGGCAATTTAAAATAATCGTATTTACATTATCAAAAATCATTTTAAGACAAAGGAGTTTGGTTAAAAGATTCAAAATAAAAATTGAACAATAGGGTTCACGTCGGCAAATAGACATGAACAATCAACCCAAAATTCTCAATGCAAGATATAGAAACTCAAAAATTAGGAACAATATTTAGAACTCAACAACGAAACTCATCTAAAGAATTATTAAAACTAAGATATAACCCTAGATTATGCTTTACTTTTAGGAAGTAGATGTAGGACAAGAGAACGAACTTCATCCATCACTATGGTAATCTTACATACCTGGGAAGAACAATTTTTTTGGAGAAATCGATGGAAACTTTAAGAATTCTCAAAACCCTAGCTCATTCTCCTCCTAAAACCTTATTGTAATTTTCTAAGTGTTAATGAATATAAATAATGTTTTAAAACTATTTAGACCATTAATTCGGTGAAAAAGGGTCGGGATTTAGGCTTAAAAACAAATTACCCTTCATTAAAAATGCCGAAGTGGTCTACTGTTTTAGCCCATGTTATGTAAGAATTCCTATGGCCTATATTGATCAACCGTAGAACCACTTACTGGGGCCTTAAAATATGAAATATTCTTATAGCCCATGATATTTTTATCGTCCATAGGACCCTCCCATAGAAATCAACTCCAAACTCAAAAATTCACTAAGTATAGATCACTTCTACGGAACCCATCTACCGGCCTTCATTTATCTTACGGTCTGTAAGACCCAATCGTAGACTCAACATTCAACTCCAGAGTTGACCAAGTCTGAAATAACTCTACGGGCACTTCCTATGGCCCGCAGAATATTGATGCCCTGTTCTACACACTCGTGAACTTAAATTCAGAAACATAAATTTCTTTGAAGTATCTTGGTTCTTATAGTTCCCTTCCTACGGCCCATGGGTTGGTCCCATCGAACCAGTTTCTCAACAACAATTTCTTCAACCTTTTTCCTTTCTAAGTTTCAGTGTGCTATAAAAGTATGTTATGGACTTCTAGAACATTTTGTCCAAAATCATACTTATAGTGATTTATATTGGATCGTAATGATATCACTTGAACCTGCCCAAACTGACGAAGTATTCAAAAATGAGCATATAGTTGTATGCATTTTAAGCCAATATTTTAACTTAAATAGAATTCATTGCCTCTCACTATGGAACGAGGGGAGGACGACGAAGAGAGTTTCGATTGAATGCAAAATAGTTGAGTCTCTTAAAAAATATGAGCTAATTTGTGACACTTACATGGGTGATGAAATATTCCACTCTTCTTGGATGATTATCAATTTTGTTGTCTCTAAAATTGTGAAGATCTATCATTTCATATTGTTAATAAAATTGTTCAATAGCCCACAATTATAGTAAAATGATGCATCCTTTAAAAAGATTCTATTATTGACACATGTAGACAAACTTCTCATGATCTTTACTAATATCATAGGCACTATAGTTTTCCTAGGCTCGTCCCTTCCTTGAGATAATGTACGAACCATGTAGATGAAAAATTGATAACACATAAACAAATTAAGGAAAACAATAAATAAATAAATAAATACATGAATAAGTAAATAATAAAAGTAAAATAAATGTGAAACTTAAATGAAAATTAAATAAACAAAATAACCCCAATTTATATAAATGCTTAGGGTAGGGATTGACATGTAGGACGGTTAAAAGATTTAAAAAAATTATAACAAAATTCAACAAATAAAGAAAGAAGGAAGGGTTCGATCATGAAAATAAAATAGAAGGGCAGGGAAAAGGATTTAGCATAAAATAAAATAAGGCAAGAAATATATGAAACTAGGAAAATAAAACAAATAGGAAAAAAGAAATAAAAGGGTAGGGAAAATGATCAAACATGGAATAAAGACAAAAATATAAAAATACTTATTAAGCAAGGAAACAAATCACTACGAAGAATAAAAAAGAAACATGAAATAAATACAAATAAGGAAAACAAATTATTGAACAAGGAAACAAACAACTAGGAAGAAGGGAAGTGAATTAAACATGGAAATAAGAAAAATAAGCAAATTAAACCACAAAACCAAATAAAACTGACATAAATAAATAGGACACATAATGGTAAGAACCTAGTTATATCTCCCATGGATTCGTCATCTTGTCGCGCCTCATTCAGAATGGGTTGTGGAACGACTTGATAATTCTTTTAGGTTTTGATTAAAAGAGAATTATCACCTTATGAATTAAAGTTGTGTTAGGATACCTAAATAACCAAACTAATTTTAATTAATTAAGGTAAACAAAATCAATATTCGGGTAAGGGTTCAAGTTATTTCGAGAGAAGGTATTAAGCACCCTATCGAGGTCCACAAATGTGGATCCCAACTATATCTCATATATTTATGTGGAGGTTAAACATGTGGAAAATAAGGTATAAATATTCATTAAGTTTAACTAATTCTAATTATTCATTAAGTTTAACTAAAATAAACTAAGTGAAAAGGCATATACAAATTAAAAGCATTTGATGTAAATTAACTAACATAGAACATAACTAAAATATAAGCAAGAACACAGAAAG
Source organism: Solanum chmielewskii (assembly GCA_027704785.1). Classification (NCBI taxonomy): domain Eukaryota; kingdom Viridiplantae; phylum Streptophyta; class Magnoliopsida; order Solanales; family Solanaceae; genus Solanum; species Solanum chmielewskii. The sequence goes on from JAKWIX010000328.1 coordinate 23,502,209, forward strand.
TACACAATTAAACATAGAGGGAAGACATCTTTATTAATTACCTACCTCAAATAATCTAGGCAACAATATAAAACAAAAAGAAAAAGGGGATAACATAAACCTAAATTAAGTATTCCTTCTCGGATAAACACTCAACTTATTAAGTTAAGTATGAGTTATGTGTCAAATTCAAACGATCATAACTTTTTTATCTGGATGATTTAGGTGTGCTAAAAGATAGTAGAAAATATATTTAAATTATATTTCCAACTCCATCGAGTTTGCGCGATTTTGAGTTTGTGTGAGGGAGATATGTCGATTTGAAGTTGGGCTTCTATATAAGGAAAGTCGAAACTGGATTTAAGAAGGGTATTGTGGTCTTTTTACTACCCAATTAATTAAATTTGTTTTAGGTAATTAAATCGAGGTGTAAACTGATGGGATTCAGTTTATTCTTTTGAAAAATAAGTTAGGTTTTTGCGAGAAGGAAAAAAAGAGGAGAAAAGAGAACAAGAATCAAGGAAATGCCATGTTCTTGAAGAATTGCTTGTTGACTTCGTCAAGGGGTGATCCCAATGAGGTATTTTGAGATAACAGAGTGTGGTTTAGTTCATCCAAGCGCAATCATAATTGATATCAGCGAATGTAGATTCTTGAAGGTTTAGAAACTGAGTTCTTGATGGTTTTGTTTGAAGTTTCTATTGGGTTCTTGATTGATGTGTTGTTGAGAAGTTCTTGATTTTGATTCATGAAATTAGGTGTCGTTTTGAGTAGATTCTTGCATATTTTTACTACGTAGTCAAATCTACGTGTTTGAGGAAAGACACAATTGAGTTCATAGGGTTTAGAGTTAAAAAACGAGCAAAAAAATCATGAAACACATGGGGAGAGGAGTGTGACACCGCACTAAAAGCGCCCAACAAAGTTCTCTGAAGTTTAACCTCTAGGGCGCAGTGCCAGCCAAAACACCCAAACTTTAGTTCTGAAGTTTTGGATCTGGCGCCCCAATGCCACTCAGAGCGCCAGGGACGTCAGGTCTTCTACTTCTTCCCACTTCTTTCCGTACTAGTTACCTTTAAATGTACCTATGTTTTCTAGTTGATTCCTACACTCTAAGGTACGTCTAAAATAATGAAATCACCAATAACATGAGATCATGATCCTTGAATCCATAACTCAATTCAAATGACATTTCTAAGCATTTAAACTTTATTTTAAGACTTGAGTTTTGAGTTGAGTAAAGAGTAAAGATTGAAGTTTTCACAAAGATTGAGACTATGTATTCACAAAGAGCAAATGTTTTCACATTTAAACAATAAATGAAACTTTGATTTCCAAAAGATCTTTTGAGCTAGTTTTCAGTAAAAGTACATGCTTTCACAATTAAGCAAGAGAGGAAATTTTTATTTTTAAAAGGAGCCTTTGAGCTATGTTTTGAGGAATTTAATCAAACCATAGAACGAAGTATGTTTTTAAACATAAGAGATAGCATTATATTTTTGGGAGTAGTATTGAGCACCGATATGGTGGAGAGTTGAGACAATTCCCAGCCCCTTATAGAGCATGTAGCCACCATGGGTAGAAGAGGGTCATACTTTTTAGATAATTCCTTAGTGCTTTTTAGCATAGACTAGTGGATCCAGTTAGTATTCATGTTCTATACCCTCTGTAAGGTATAAGATGAACCTAGCAGCATGAGACAAAACGTTGTATCGTCACAATAGGTCTAACTGATGGTTGTCGGTTAGAGACTTTCTTATAGTAGTATTTTGTATTTTTATATACATTTCAGAGTTCATATTGTATTTTTGCATACATATATAGTTATATAGTATTTCTAAATAAACAGAGTTCAGATGTATGTTTTAAAAGCTTTTCTTTATATTGCATTTACATCACTTCTTTATTGAAATGAGTTCGGATTAGTTTAAATGAGTTGAGTTAAGACCTGGTTTGTCCTTTAATTTCTTTACAAAATTATGTCTTGTTTTAGTATTCCCCTCACATGTTCGTAAATTCACTATAATGATGCCATTTGGCTTGCATCATTCTATGATGCAGATACATGTAACTAGGATCAACATCCTCCAGAGTTTTTGGTGAGCCTCCTTGCTTCCAGAGGATCTCTTTTATTGCTTCAGTATTTAATTCATTAGGATGTTGTGGATCTTGTCTTGACATCCATCTTAGTTATTATAGGCTTCTTAGATAGTCAGTTAGTTAGTTCATTTGTCACTATTTTACAACTGTCTTATGTTATGAGACTTGAGTTGCCATCTTTGCTAGTTTGGATGTTTCTTTTAAGACATTCCAAGTTTATTTCATAAGTTACTTAATTGAAATTATTTCTTGTGAGTAAGTCTTCCGCCGTGTAAGTAACAAAACTTAAGTAGTTAATTAATGTCAATAGTAGGCCCTTTTACATATTATTTTAATTTGATCTATATTGGCGAATAAGAAAAAGAAATAATCATATTCCTATATACATGCTTTCTAACATAAATATGTTGCGATAAAATAAACATGTAGAATGTAAATGTAACACCTTGAACTTTCAGAAATAACTAAAATGGGCAAACAAGCAAGTCCACGAACTCAAACTAGACCCTGGACCCTTCACAAGACCTTAGATGGTTCGTTTAATGGACCATGACTCGTCTTGGGAATCATAAAGGACTACCCAAGGGAGCCAAGGTGAAGATCACCTAGACGAGCCACTAAACAACCCATGGTGACTTGTGCGGTCCATTTAGTTGTCCGTACAAGTAAATGATCAGATTTTGAGTTTGGTGTCAACTTCAAACAATCATAATCAACACAAAATGAATGTGGCTCATGACCTATTAAACTATCATATTCAACACAAAATGAATGTGGCTCATGACCTATTAAACTATCATATTCAACACAAAATGAATGTGGCTCATGACCTATTAATCTATCATATTCAACACAAAATGAATGTGGCTCATGACCTATTAAACTAAAGGTCTTTGAGTCCTCTTTCCAATGTCACCAATTTTGCCTTCTTGTTTATGTTTATGTGAAACATAAACAACTTGTGTAACTTCCTGTTTTAGGCACATTTCAATTTTATAAGTTGGGGTCGTTATTGTGTTTCCCATACACGAAGCTAAAATATAAAAATTGTCTTAAAGTCATATAGTACATAACAATGAATTTCGGCGTGCCCGTACATCATATTCCAAAACTGAAAGTGAGGAAACACCAAAAATAATAGATGTTCAGTCCTCGAAGCATGAGGACTCACCAAAGCTCGACATCTCCTCAAAGAATTCTAGCCACGAAACTGGGAACCTTGACTATTATTTGGGGAAATGTAGGCAAGAGTGTGTGTTAGTAAAAACATGAACCAAGTATGATAGCCATTCATAAAGCATTTAAAGTCATGTTAAAAAGGGACATTTTCATGAGTATGCAATGATGAAGCTAAAACATGAATCTTTAATGTTAGAAAACATAAGTCGTACAACATGATCAATGCAAGTAAATATGTACGATACTTCTTGAAGTAACCTTAATTCTTCTTAGCTTGATTGTTGTATGTAGCCTTAACCTACATGTAAGACCATGTGAGCCAATATCATGGAATCTGGTGTCTCCTACACTGAAAAGGGTTGTCCTACTTTCTGAGGTAAGAACCATGAACTTATAGCTTATGTGGATCCACTAGGTAATGTCTATCTAGAAAATCCTATGTTGCCACATAGTTTATGGAACACGAGTAATCACCATCTATCCACTCGGTACTCAAATTAACTTCCATGGAATAGTTCTTAATAATATTCATCTTAGCTCTTGAAGGGACATAGGTAATCTATTTTTGTGATTATATCATGTGATATCGGTAATCTCCTCTTTTCTTTCAATTAGAGAGAATGGATAATTGCCTCTTGCCTCTATATTAGAATACCTCACTGGCATTAGTTCATTTTAGGTGAGAAAACCTTTCAGCCTTAAGAATCCCTTTTTTGTAAAATTATCCTTTCATAATCATGATTTCATGTGTATGTGAGAAATAATTTTAAAAACACAATAACAACAACATCATTTACACTTCACTCTCAAATCATCCTAAAAACATTTACATCTGCGTCATAAGAACATGCATAATTCCATAATTCACCTTTGATAGTTCAAAATACACTTTCAATCATCAATATCTAGAGAACATGAGTTACAGTTGGGTTCATAATAAAATCATGTAATTATATCAATTCATGATTAATAGATCATTAGATGATCAACTAAATCAATAATTAAAGGAACTCATGACATGAAAAAAAACCCTAACTTGATTAGGGAATTCTATATTTATAAATTGGAGAATTTTGGAACTCCATGGATGAAAGGGTTTCATGGATGAAAACTATCATATCTCAATGCGACATGCTTAACTTCAATGGTTGAATTGGAGACTTGACTTGAAACCCCAGGTTGTACCCTTCTTCTACAAACTTTCTAGAGAGAGAGATACTTGAGAGGAATTACTTGTTCTTCTTTTGTAAATTTGAGACAGTAATTTCAATTGGGGAATTTTTGAGGTTAAAAACGCTTATATAGGGGTTTTCATAAAGGGTAAAACAACATAGTATTAGGATAGAATAATTATAAAAAGATCTGAAAGCCCCTCTTAAATTAATTCCTGACCAGACAACGATGATGATCGACGGTCCGTCAGTTGACCTATAGTCTGTCCTGGTCGACCATCCATGATCTTAGAGACTTGGTCTATGGGACATTAAATAACGTGTCACATCTACTGATTATGGTCCCATCAACGGTCCATGGGCCACGACGTAGGTCCCAACTTTGTCCTCTAAAATTTCTCTAAGTTCGGGACTCACCTACGAAACCTACCTATGGATGGTGCATTTGACGATTGGTCGTCCCGGTGAACCGTCGAAAAATACATAAAAGTTGATATTTTAGGAAAACTTGACTGGTCAACTACAGACCTAGCCTACGATCCGTGGGTCATTCCATGAGCCGTAGGTGGAACAGTCCGAAATGACACCAAGTTTTTGAAAAATGGAAGTTTGTCATCTTTTAGAATTCGAGGTGGTACAAGAGTGATAAAAGAAGTGATGTTTCCTAAAAGCATCTTGTCCTATTCATTAATGTGGCGCGCTTAACACTTATGAATAAGACACTATTCGACGCGACTTCTTAGACTCCTAGAAGCTTTAAAACCCGATGGTTTGAACACCAAGTCTGTCATGACCCAAACTACCTCTTATACGTGACGTGATGAATAAGATCTGGAGATACCCTAATTAGTCAATTTGACATATGCATAACACTTGTTGACACCCTATTTTTGCCTAACATTTTTAAAACTCGTAACTGATAAGTTCCATTTATTTAGTACAAATTTATTTAAATAATATTTCATGCGCATATATTTCATTAGCTAGTAATTTTAACCCATGATTTTAAGATAGTGATATCGTATTTTCGATTTTCTATTTAAGCTATTTCTTAGTCATTAAGTTAGAGGTGGTGAAATTATTTTTTAGAATAGGGTTGTAATTTTGCAGATATTTATTCACAAAAGGGGATTCATTTTTCATTAATTTTCCAGTCACCACCACCCCAAATTCGGATCAAGCTACGGCAACCCAAAACCTCCATTCCCTTTTCCGGTGAAACACCACCAGATTCAACTCGAAACCCTGGTGAACCTAACAACAACCCCCTCCAGTTTAGCGCCAAACCAAACCCCATCCCCATTTTTCTAGCAAACAAGCCCAAATCCAGCAGAAACTCCACCCGAATAATTTAAAACTCCCATCTACGTGTCGGTTCGTGACACCCGATCCCCCTATACTACGTGTCGGTTTGTGACACCCAATCCCCCTATTACTACGTGTCGGTTCGTGACACCCGATCCCCCTATTTCTACGTGTCGGTTCGTGACACCCGATCCCCTAACCTCATTCTTTTAGTTAATCAAGCCTTCTTTTATACCAAGGCATCATCATTAACAAGAGGTTTTCAAGATTTAGGATTCAATAGCTTAATCATGCTTATTTAATCACAATTATATCATCACATCATGCAAACACACAATTAAGCATATAGAAGGGTTTACAATACTACCCAATACATATCATTCGCTATTATGAGTTTACTATGAAATAGCATGAAAACCATAACCTACCTCCACCGAAGATTAGTGATCAAGCAAGCAAATTCCCCAAAGTTTTGTTTTCCTCTTCGTTTCTCCTCTCTCTCGATCGTTCTTCTCCCCCTCTCTGTTCTTTCTATTTTTCTTATTCAACCCTCATTCTTTTACTCTAATTAGCATATAATTAAGTATAAAAGATGACAAAAGTAACCCACTAATTAATTTAAGGTTATCTCTTTTAACCCTCAAGAAATTGGATTATTAATATTCAACCACTAACTTTATAATTATAAGCAGGAATAGTCCAAAACGCCCCTTAAAACATTTAACAGAAATCCGACCCAGCCTGGGATTACGCAGTCTGTGACGGGCCGTCGTGCCTGCGATGGTCTGTCCTGCTGAGTCGTCACAGAGTTCAGAGACTGAAATTTACTGAAGGGCCTGTGACGGTCCGTCGTGCCCACGACGGTCCGTCCTGCCACTTCGTCATGAAGTTCAGAGAGTCGATTTCAGTACCTAAATTTCAGAATTCTACGTGTTTTGGAATGAGACCCACTGGACGGTCCGTCGTGCCCATGACGGTCCGTCGTGGGATCCGTCGTCTCAGCCAGTTTTTCCAGAAATATAATCTGCTGCTCAAAACGACTAAACAGGTCGTTACAATAGATACCAATTTACCCATCGTTCGTCCTCGAACGATCACAAGAAAAGAAACAAGGGCGAAAAGGAGTACCTGAATCTGTAAATAGGTGTGGGTATCTTTCTTGCATATCAGCCTCCTTCTCCCAAGTGGATTCTTCAACTGGTCGATTCTTCCATTGAACCTTGATGGATGCAATCTCCCTTGACCTCTACTTGCGGACTTCTTTATCTAGAATAGCAACAGGCTCCTCCTCATAAGACAAATTCTCATCAAGCACAACTGAATCCCAACAAATGATGTAGTTTCCATCCCCATGGTATCTTTTCAACATAGACACATGGAATACTGGGTGCACTCCGGGCAGTCCTGGGGGCAAGGCTAATTCAAAGGCTACCTCCCCCACGCGCTTCAGAACTTCAAATGGACCAATATACCTTGGGCTTAGCTTACCTCGCTTACCAAACAGCATCACCCCTTTCATGGGCAAAATCTTCAGCAAGACTTGCTCACCCTCCATAAACTCCAAGTCCCTAACCTTTGGATCTGCATATTCTTTTTGTTTACTTTGAGCCGCTAAAAGCTTTTCTTGAATGCATTTCACTTTATCTAACGATTCTCTCAGAAGATCAGTACCCCACGGTCTGACTTCAAATGCATCAAACCACCCAATGGGAGACCTACATCTTCTCCCATACAGTGCCTCAAATGGGGCCATATCAATACTTGAGTGATAGCTATTGTTGTATGAGAACTGTTCTAAGGGTAAGAAGCTATCCCAATGACCACCAAATTCTATCACACATGCACGAAGCATATCCTCCAACACTTGAATCGTTCGCTGAGACTGACCATCGGTCTGAGGATGGAACGCAGTACTATGGTCCAACCTAGTACCCAATTCCGCATGCAATGTTTTCCAAAACTTAGAAGTAAACTGCGTACCTCTATCCGATATGATGGAGAGTGGAACCCCATGCAATCGAACAATTCCAGAGATGTAAATTTTGGCTAACTTCTCTGCATTATAAGTCACCTTGACCGGAATGACATGAGCAGACTTAGTTAACCTATCAACAATTACCCAAATGGAGTCATACTTACCCATTGTCTTTGGAAAACCAACCAAGAAGTCCATTGCAATTCTCCCATTTCCATTTAGGAATGGGCATTCTCTGAAGTGTCCCTCCAGGCCTCTAGTGTTCATACTTTACTTGCTGACAATTTGGGCATTGAGCAAAAAAGTCAACACTGTCACGCTTCATTCTACTCCACCAAAAATGTTGCTTTAGGTCACGATACATCTTGGTTGCACCAGGATGTATAGAATACCTTGAACTATGAGCCTCTGTAAGAATAGTGTGGATCAAATCATCGACGCGGGGTACACATACCCTTCCCTTAATTCTCAAAACACCTTCCTCATCGATTTTTGCTTCTTTAGCCTCTCCTCGCAACACCTTATCTCGGATCCGGATCAGTTTCTCATCATTAAATTGCTTTCCCTTAATCTTGTCAAGAAAGGAAGATCTTGCCTCCACACAAGCCAAAAATCCTCCCTTCTCATTTACTTCTAGACTCATAAGGTTATTAGCCAGAGTCTGAACTTCTCTAGCCAATGGGCGTCTAGAAACCTGCAAGTGAGCTAGACTTCCCATGCTCCCTGCCTTTCTACTTAAAGCATCTGCCACAACGTTAGCTTTTCCTGGATGATACAAGATAGTGATGTCATAGTCTTTCAGTAGTTCCATCCACCTCCTCTGTCTTAAATTCAAATCCTTCTGAGTAAAGACATACTGTAAACTACGGTGATCTGTATAAACTTCACACTTAACCCCATATAGATAGTGCCTCCATTGCTTTAATGTAAACACTACCGCAGCCAACACCAAATCATGGGTTGGATAATTACGTTCGTGCACCTTTAATTGCCTCGAAGCATAAGCAATTACATTCTTCTCTTGAATTAGTTCTGCACCCAACCCGAATAGGATGCATCACAATAGACAGTGAAATTCTTACCTTCCACTGGCAGGGTAAGGATTGGTGCGGTAGTCAACAAAGTCTTGAGCTTCTGAAAGCTTTCTTCACACTCGTCCGACCATACAAATGGGACATTCTGTTTAGTCAAGCTTGTCAATTGGGAAGCAATAGAAGAGAACCCCTTGAAAAATCGACGGTAGTAGCTAGCTAAACCAACAAAGCTCCTTACTTCTGACACATTAGCAGGTCTTACCCAATTCGTCACTGTTTCAATCTTTGATGGATCCACCATCACTCCATCCTTAGAAACTACGTGCCCTAAGAAGGACAGTGAATCTAGCCAAAACTCACACTTAGAGAATTTGGCATAAATCTTTCTCTCCCTCAACATTTCCAACACAATTCTCAAGTGCTCCTCATGTTCTTTCTTGCTCTTTGAATATACCAGTATATCATCAATGAATACAATGACAAAGAGATCCAGATATGGCTTAAAAATCCCGTTCATCAAACTCATGAAAGCAGCAGGGGCATTAGTAAGCCCAAAAGACATTACGAAAAACTCATAATGCCCATACCTGGTCCGAAAAGCAGTCTTGGGCACATCTGCTGCCCGTATTTTCAATTGATGATAACCAGATCTCAAGTCGATTTTTGAGAAGGTACAAGCACCTTGTAACTGATCGAACAAATCATCAATGCGAGGAAGAGGATACTTGTTCTTAACCGTTACCTTATTCAGTTGTCTGTAGTCTATGCACATCCGAAAGCTTCCATCCTTCTTCTTCACAAACAAAACAGGAGCACCCCAAGGGGATGCACTTGGTCTAATGAAGCCTTTGCTCAACAACTCTTGAAGTTAGGCCTTTAACTCCCTTAACTCAGCGGGAGCCATTCTATAAGGGAGTATAGAAATGGGGCGAGTACCCGGTTCAAGATCAATGCAGAAGTCAATATCTCTATCCGGTGGCATACCAGGAAGGTCTGCAGGAAACACATCTAAAAACTCGCGGACTATCGCAACCGACTCGATTGAAGGTACTTGGGTAGTATCATCCCTGAGGTGTGCCAAGAAAGCTAAACAGCCCTTACTAACCATTCTCTAAGCACGTAGAAAAGAAACGATACGAACCGGATTGGAATTGTAGTCACCCTCCTACACTAACGGATCTGTCCCAGGCTTGGCTAGTGTCACAGTTTTAGCATTACAATCCAAGATTGCAAAATTTGGAGAAAGCCAAGTCATAGCCAGAATTACATCGAAGTCAACCATTTCTAAGATAACCAAGTCTACATGAGTATTACTCCCCACAAAAGTCACAAGACAAGACCTATACACCTTTTCCACTATCACAGACTCACCCACCGGAGTAGAAACACGAATAGACATTTCAAGCAATTCACAATGTAAATTAAGACCATTAGCACATGAGGAAGATACATAAGAAAATGTGGATCCAGGATCAAACAATACAGAAGCCATGCAATCACAAACCAAAAGATTACCTGTGATGACAGCATCAGATGTCTCCGCTTCAAATCTCCCAGGGAAAGCATAACAATGGGCCCTATCGCCTGTCTGTCCGTTGCCCCTACCATGTTGTGCTGTAGTGGCTCCAGTTTGCCCGTTACCCCGGCCGTTTTGGTGACCACCATTATTTCGGCCACCACGTCCTCCCGAATAACGGCCTCTTCCATGAGCACCTCTACCTCTAATTATTGGGGTTCTGTAACTCGGTTTTGGACAATTCCTCCAAATATTTCCAGTCTCTCCACATCCATAACATTCTCTGGATTCAAGCATAGGTCCCTGTGAGAATGACGAAGTCTAGGGATAACCACCAAACTCAGAGAAATGTTGGTCGGTCTGCGGTGGACCCCCAACTACAGTCTGTAGTGAAGACTGGATAGGTCGGGCTGGGTAACCTCCTGAACCCTGCCCTCTGGAGTAAGAACCATTAAACTCACCTCCCTTACGAAACCTTTTAGATGTCGATGCCAAGGTGAAGTCATCTGGCTTCACTCCCTCCACCTCTATCACGAAGTCTACCACTTCCTAAAAGGATTTCACTGTAGCCGCTACCTGTAAGGCTCAAATCCGTAAATCTGACCTCAACCCCTTCACAAAACGGCGAATCCGCTCTTGTGGACTGAAACAAAGCTGGGTGGTATACCTGGATAATGCACGAAACTTAGCCTCATACGCAGTAACAAACATCCTACCTTGCTCTAGGCTCAAGAACTCATCTCTCCTCCTATCCCTCAAAGTACGGGGTATATACTTCTCCATAAACAAGCTAGAGAATGATGCCCAAGTCATAGGTGGTGCCTCTGTTGGTTAACACTCAACATGTGACCGCCACCACATTTTGGCGTTCCCTTGAAACTGATAAGTCACAAACTCCACGCCAAATCGTTCTACTATACCCATCTTGTGTAGTAGCTCATGACAATCAACCAGAAAATCATAGGCATCCTCAGATTCAGCACCCTTGAAGACAGGAGGTTTCAATTTCAAGAACTTATTGAAAAGTTCATGCTGATCACTTGTCATTATAGGCCCTGTAGTCAAACGAGGAAACGTGCCTATTTCCAATGAGGCATCCATGCGGGGAGCCACAGTAGTCGCATGTTGTACCTCCGGAATCCGAGGTGCTGGTGCAGAAAACACTGGAGGTGTCTGACCCTGATCAGTTAACCCGCTAAGATAAGCAAGAACCTGATTGATCATCTCTGGGGTAGGTTGGGGTGGTAGTTCCTCATTCTGCACTTGCTCATTTTCCCCTTCCTCACCCTCTCTTACTACTTCCTCAGTCGGTGAAGGAGTCACCGCCTTAGTACTAGATGGGCCAGGTGTTTGTCCTCTTCCTCTAGAGGACGTCCTTCCGCGACCTCTACCGCGGCCTCTTTCCACTACTCCTCTTCGAGCTACAGTCTCAGTGGCTGGCTCGGACGCATCTTGTCTTGTCGGTGTTGGTGTTGGCGCAGTTGTTGCTCTAGTTCTAACCATCTGCGAAATAGAGTGAAGATGGTCAGATACCAATTTGTATCACCTAGATACCAATTGGATCCAAGTAATAGCACGAAAGAAAGGAAGAATGGAATTTTCCTAAAGTCCTATAGCCTCTCAAAGAAAAGTAAAGGCGTCCCCCTACCGTTCCTCAAGACTCTACTAGACTCGTTCTTGTGTGATGAGACCAATGAACCTAATGCTCTGATACCAAGTTTGTCACGACCCAAAACGGGCCACGAGTGGCACCCACCTTTATCCTCCTATGTGAGCGAACCAACCAATCTAAACCCTAACACTTCAAACATAATAAATAGAAAACAATGCAGAAGACTTAAAACTCATTAACAAAATCAACAATCAACTTCTAAAACTCAAAACTTATCATTATTCCCAAAATCTGGAAGTCATCATCACAAGAACATCTATCCTCAATTTACTAATTCTAAGAGTACCTAGAAAGCTAGAATAAATAAAAAGCTAGTCCATGCCGGAACTTCAAGGCATCAAGACATGAAGAAGAAGATTCAGTCCAAGCTAGAAGCGTTAGCTCACCCTGAAATCCGGTATAATGAAGACTGGCTAGAGTTGCGGTTGAATTGAAGACGACGGTACGTTTGATGCACTCCACAATAACAAAGAAAGAAACATACAAGTAGGGGTCAGTACAAACACAAGTACTGAGTAGATATCATCGGCCAACTCAAAATAGAAAACAGTATATATCAGATAATATCATAAATTCAACTACAATACTCAAGGGGTAGCAACAACAAGTACTATAATCATTAATAAGTACGCCACGTACACCCATGAGGACGCAAGCCTCCATACCATACTCATTTGGGAAATAGGTTCATTAAATTGAGTGTATTAACATCTTTCAAGATTCATTATCGTTATTTCTCTTGTGTCAGAATGTGACAATCCGATCCCCTAATACTACGTGTCGGTGCGTGAAACCCGATCCCCTAATACTACGTGTCGGTTTATGACACCCGATCCCCCTATTACTACGTGTCGGTTCTTGACACCCGATCCCCCTATTACTACGTGTCGGTTCGTGACACCCGATCCTCCTATTTCTACGTGTCGGTTCGTGACACCCGATCCCCTAACCTCATTCTTTTAGTTCATCAAGCCTTCTTTTATACCAAGGCATCATCATTAACAAGAGATTTTCAAGATTTAGGATTCAATAGCTTCATCATGCTTATTTAATCACAATTATATCATCACATCATGCAAACACACAATTAAGCATATAGAAGGGTTTACAATACTACCCAATACATATCATTCGCTATTAAGAGTATACTATGAAATAGCATGAAAACCATAACCTACCTCTACCGAAGATTAGTGATCAAGCAAGCAAATTCCCCAAAGCTTTGCTTTCCTCTTCGTTTCTCCTCTCTCTCGATCGTTCTTCTCCCCCTCTCTGTTCTTTCTATTTTTCTTATTCAACCCTCTTTCTTTTATCCTAATTAGCATACAATTAAGTATAAAAGATGACAAAAGTAACCCACTAATTAATTTAAGGTTATCTCTTTTAACCCTCAAGAAATTGGATTATTAATATTCAACCATTAACTTTATAATATAAGCAGGAATAGTCCAAAATGCCCCTTATAACATTTAACAGAAATCCGATCCAGCTTGGGATTACGTAGTCTGTGACGGGCCGTCGTGTCGCGACGGTCCGTCCTGCTGAGTCGTCACAGTGTTCAGAGACTGAAATTTACTGAAGGGCCTGTGACGGTCCGTCGTGCCCACGACGGTCCGTCCTGCCACTTCGTCACGAAGTTCAGAGAGTCGATTTCAGTACCCAAATTTCAGAATTCTAAGTGTTTTGGAACGAGACCCCCTCGACGGTCCGTCGTGGGATCCGTCGTCTCAGCCAGTTTTTCCTGAAATAAAATCTGCTGCTCAGAACGACTAAACAGGTCATTACAATAAACAAGTGTCTTTACAAGCATCATGCAAAAAACTAAAGTTGTTCAACTATTATTAGTATTTCTTCTTGTTGTCCACTAAATAATTATTTATAATAATTACACAATTGAGAAAAGGGAAGGACGATTAGTACTTAGACAATTGCTTTGATCTTGAGTTCAAACAACTTGATTTTGTAGTTACATTTCCAAAGAAGAAGGACGAGTTTTACGTAATGTCTCAACCCAATAACTGCTGGAATGGTGAGGTAAATCAATGGCCACTTTTATCTTTTGATTGAGACATGAATACGTAATAAATTGTTATAGAAATACACTTGTTGGTGCATATGTGCAATATGCGGATTTTATTTTATACTATTTGTGGAAGAAGTCGAAGCAACATAGTCATTCTAAATGTCAATATACCACTACTAATTGTTTTTTCAATACATACACTGACAATGCTATTGTTGTTCCTGAAAATGAGAATAAAATTATTAGCACTATCAATGGATTTGGTATACCTTGTGGACTACATTGACACTTTATAGATGGTGTTTATGTCCTTATAAATTGTAATGGAAGTATCATTGGGTCTTGGCAGACGTTGCATTGAAGGAACAATGCATAAATTTGTATGATTCGATGTTCTCATCTAGTATTAACAAAAAATTGTGCTCCGAGATTCAAAAGTCGCCACAATGTTGCCAAAGTACCTTGAGTTAAGAGGATCCTTTGAGCACAAAGAGCGAACCAAATGGTCAGTTCTTGAATGTTACCAAGGAAACAACAATTCTCACTCATTCAAAGTCAGACATGTTACTGTTATTGCCCAACAAGCAAGCAGTAGTATGTAAGTATCACATTATATTTTTGTCTTATGACTATTGAAATTTGATATTTTTATATTTTCTAATTGATGATATACTATGTAGACAATGTAGACTTTTTGTTGTTGCATACATTGAATTTTGAGTGATGGACTAGAAGTACCATCTTGTGGACTTAGTTCTGAAACCCTTTGCATGAGATATGCTTCACTCACATTGGATTTTAAGAGCTTGGAATGAGTATGTTAGTAACAATGAAGACCCATAGACGCCTAGGCCTAAAAAAGCAAAGGTTGATGAAAATGTTGTGGTTACGAACATTGATTAGATTGGTGATTACGTATACCATTGTGAATTACCTTTTTGTTGATAAGTTGTATAAAACAATTGATGGAATGTTAATTTTTTCTGACAAAATAAATATAAATGATTTTTTTGATTATTTTTATTTTGTTGGAGCAAATGTCAATTATTATGGAAATGAAGAAATGTGGTGTCTATGGCAACATATATAACATCTGTTGTAAAAGCCACTACATAATTATCTGCATGCGCGCCAACAGAAAAAATACATGTGCCAACGTCACAGAAAGAAGATATGTGGTAACATATGAACAGAAAGGAGATATGTGACAACATTATACTGTATAACATATGTCACAAAAAGGAGATATGTGCCCCAATAGAACGTATATATGTGGCAACATATTTCACAGTTTGAATTGTCAAAATTAAAAAAAAAATCATTAAAACAATCATCCCTTCATTTCCCTCTCTCTTCTCCTATATAAAAGTCATTTCATATTCCAAATTTAATTTTACTTATTTTCATTTTAGTTTCTCTTGTTTCCTTTTTCTCTCGTCCATTATTCCTTCATAGATCAAGGTTGTTGTTGCAATATTTTCTACAACATCAGTTGTAATCTATCATGATACACTTGTTCAACAAGGCGTCATTGTTCTCACCTTTTGTAGTTTATCATTGACATCTTCTCACGTAAAATTTAATTAGGGTTTGAAATACTTACTAGCTTGCCTTGTTTTAGTGGTTTTATCTTGTTTTCTTTTTCTCTCGTCCATTATTCCTTCATAGATCAAGGTTGTAGTGGTGATATTTTCTACAACATCAGTGGTAATTTATCACAATCCTCTCGTTCAACAAGGCGTCATTGTTATCCCCATTTCTAGTTTATCGTCGATATCTTCTCTTATAAAATTTAATTAGGGTTTAAAATACTTACTAGCTTGCCCTATTTTAGTAGTTTTATAACTTTTTTGGTTGGGTAGTTATTCTTTTTAAATATTATTTGATTTCAAAAAGCTTCATTTGTAGTTTGTTAGTTAGGGTTTAGGGAGAGTTTTGTGGTTTGTTGATTGGTTATGTGTTGCATTGAATCGTATTTGTCATTTGTGTTGTTATGTATTGTGTTGTGTATTTCAAAATGATTTATTTGTAGTTCATGTGTGGAATTCAAATATTTTATTTTTGTGGTTGCATGTATAAATATTATGGCTCCTGCCAAAAGAAAAATTGAAAAAACTAACACAACAAAGATCCACAAGAAGCCAGGACTAAAATTTCTAGGAAGAATAATGAAAATACCACTCTTTTAGAAGAAATTGCATTTGAAGCAGTTTTTTTCATCTCAAGTAGAACAAAAATTTTCTCAAAATAAATTTGAAGAAAGAGAAAAAGAAAAAAAAATGAAGTTGTTGATGATGGAGAAAGAGCATAAGAAATTGACGAAGAAGAGGGAAATATAAAAGAATTTGAGGAGGGGGATAAAGGAAAAAATAAAGAAGTATTTGAGGAAGAAGAGTGAAAACAAAAAGAAGTTGAGGAAGAAGAAGGAAAAAAAATAGTAAAGAAGTTGTCGAAGAAGAAGGCAAAAATAGAGAAGTATTTGAAGAGGAAGAAGAAAAAACAAATGAAGTTGATGAATATAAATGAAAACAAAAAGAAGTTGATGAAGAAGAACAAGAAAAAAATGAAGTTGAAGATGATGATGGGATCAAAACAATCTGTCACGCCCTGAGCCTACACCATGGACGTGGTTATCATCTAATGACCATTGGTGGCCTTGAGCAAACTCTTGGTTTGGCTTACTTAACTCTTCGGAAGACTTAACTTAACTCAATTTAAAACTGGAAAACAATCTCATAAGAAATACTTCAAATAATTGTCTTGGCCAAAACGACACTTAAGTTTCAACATTTGAATATATGAAATGTAAGATAAGAAGAAACTCAAATCGAACAATCTGACTGACTATGTGTCTATAAATCCATTACAATAACTAGGATGAATGTTGGGACAAACCCCTTAGCATTCTATAAAGGAAAACTATCAAAAGCATAAAGGGGTCCTCTGGAATGCAAGGAGGCTCACCACTAACTCTTGATGCTCAAACTGGATCAACGAGGCGCTGGATGCTGATCTTGATTAACTACATCTACATCATAAAACGATGTTGGCCAACTGACATCACTATATTGAATGTACGAGTATGCTAGTTGGAATGCTAAATAACAACTTAATGCTTGAAAGGATTAAAAAAGAACTTACCTTAAATCGGCTCAACTCATAAAATGTTAACTCAATATTAAGCAATACAGACACATGCAATATATATATATATATATATATATATATATATATATATATATATATATATATATATATAATTGAAAAATAGTGTAAACAACTTAGTTCGTTAAAGATAATGCAATAACAAACTCAACTTTACTTATAGTGAAAGAAATATAGTTTCCGCGGGAGATTCTCTAACCGACAACCATCACTATAAGCCTAAGTGATGGTCCAATGTCTTACCTAATGATGCAAGAAGAAATATCTATACTTTGCCATCAGTATAGAACCTGAACTACTAAGTGGGTCTACTAGTCTATGCTAAAAAGCACTAAGGAATCATCTACAAAGTATGATACTTTCTCTGTCCATATTTGCTACATGGTTTATGGAGACATGAGTTTTTATGAACTTGCGTCCCCATATCGGTGCTCATAACTACTCCCAAAAGTACTTAGCTCATGTGTTTTTAAAACAATTTTATCTCTGGTTTAAGTTTATTTCTCAAACTTATTTGTAAAAGCTCTCTTGAAAATCATAGTTCCCTTTTCTAAAACTAGCCAAAGGCTTTGTAAAAGTCTAGATTCCTTAATTTCTCAAAATGTGAAAGCATGTTCCCTTATAGCTTTTGAGAAATGAACTCACTCTTTGCTCTTTGCTTAACCTGAAACTTAACTCTTAGGGAATACTTAATTCCCCTATAACTTTTGAGATTTTAACTCAACTCATTACACTTTGATAAAGTTGTAGCTTGAGACTTAAAACAAATTGGAAATGTTTGTTTAAGACTCTTAAAAACTTTGAGAACTTACTTGACTTGCTTCTAAACTTTTAGACTTGACTCTTAACTACTTTGGCTTTGATCTTAACTTCCCTTGAATTGAATAATAAATTCAAGGATCATTATCTCATGTTTATGGATGATATCATGATGTTTAGATGTACCTTAGAGTGTTGAAATCAACTAAGAAACATAGGTACATCACTTAGGAACTAACATGAAAAGATGGGAGGAAGAATAGGGTCTCCAGGTGGCCTTGGTGCTCTGAGAGGCACGGGGACCCATAGACTAACAGACATCCACTGTCCTTAGGCTCTCTAGATTGCGCGGTGCCACCAGATTCTGACTGACATAGTCTTCCCTGAGGTGCTCCGGTTTGCGCGGCACCCCAGGGCCAGTTAGATGGGAGTTTTGACTTTTTTTCTCTGATTTTCATCTCTAAACCTTCTAAACTTCCATGGATCTTTCCCCAAACACTTAGGATCACTAATATTATGAATACCCAATAGACTAGACTCGTAAAGTATCTAAAAAAAAACGAATCAAAACAACTAAAGGTATACTCCAACTCAACCAACAAGAATTCAACAATTGTTCATCATTCAATCTACTCTAAATGTGCTGAATTAAACACGTTGGTGTGTGGGTGAAAGAACCCAACACAAAAATATCTCACATACCTCGATAGAGATCAACCCCTACAAATTTCACTCGCGAAACCTTAACGTTCTTGAAGGATTCTTGATCTTCTTCTCCTCTTCTCTTTTCTCCAAAGACCTAAGCGTATTCCAACTTTTCTAAAACTGACTTAAGGATAATTTTACTCCTAATAAACCCTTAAAACAAATTAGGAATAGTAGGGTGAAAAGACTACGTTAACCTTGCTAAAATTTGGATTGAACTTTTCTCAATCTAATAGCCCAACTTCCGAAAGTCATATCTCGCTCATACGACATCAAAGTCAAGAAAACTTGGTATAGTTGGAAAGATATTCCCCAGGGATTTCAAACCATAAAGAACTGAATCTAACACATCTTAATCTAGAAGTTATGTCCATTTTAAAATGACCAAAACTCATTTTTTTAACTTAGGAAATTTTGAAATTTCCCTTTCTTTCAAAAAGTTATTATTTTTGGTTTCTTAGCTTATTCCTAGATATTTTTGACTGACTCAACTTCCTTTATCCTCAATTTGCAAACTTGAAGATCAAAAATTTAAACCGGAATCTCTTCATCGGATAAGCCTTCCTTGATTCAACATTCTCAGTTGGTACAATCAACGAAGGATAACCCAAGCACTTATTCAACATAGAAATATGGAATTTCTAATGAACTACTGCTAAGTTTTGGGGTAGCTCCAACTCATAAGCTACATTGCCAACTCTCTTGGAGATTCTGTAAGGAACAATGTACCGTGGACAAAGTTTCCCCTTCTTACCAAACCTCATAACACCCTTCATGGGTGAAAATTTCAGGTACACCCGATCTTCTATCTCAAACTCTAACCGCCTTCTCCTAATATCCGAGTAGGACTTTTGGTGAATCTGTTCCATTTTCAATCTCTCTTGAATCAATTTAACCTTCTCCATATCTTGGTGAACTAGATCTGTTCCTATCAACCCTGCTTCACTAACTTCGAACCACCCAATAGGAGATCTATATCTTCTCCCATAAAGAGCTTCATATGGCGCCATTTGGATGATCAAATGGTAACAATTGTTTTAGCGAACTCAATGAAAGGTATATGATCATACCAATTCAGTTTGAATTCAATCACACAAGCTCTCGACATTTCTTCAAAAGTACGCTCTTCTTGCCCATCCGTCTGAGGATGAAAAACAGTGCACAAGTTCACATTTAAACCCACTCCTTTCGGAAAATACTAGAACTGTGTAGTAAATTGTGCACCTATATATGAAATAATGGAAACCGAAACTCAATGAAATCTTACCACTTCTTGAAGGTACAAGTTAGCATAACCCTCGACCAAATAGGTAGTCTTTACCGACAAAAAGTGGACTGATTTTGTCATTCTATCGACAATTAACGAAATAGAATCATGTTGTCTTTGAGATGTTTGCAAGATTGTGATGAAAACCATATTAATCATCTCCCAATTCCATCACGGAAGTTCTATAATCTGAACCAAACCTCCTGGCCTTTGGTGTTCTACTTTCACTTGTTGGTAATTTAGGTACTTGGCAACAAACTCTGCAATGCCCTTCTTCATACCTTCCCACCAATATATACCTCTCTCAAATAGCAGTACATCTTTGTGGAACCCGGATGAATGAAATATATGGAGTTATGAGCTTCCTCCATGATCCTATCTAAGAGTCCATCCACCCTAGGACACACAACCTACCTTGATATTTTAGCTCTCCCTTGTTCAAAAGCAAATACTCTTTGCTTATGAACATTCACTTTCAAGTCAAGAAACATGGGGTCTTGGTCTTGTTTCTCTTTCACCTCTGAAATTAATAAAATCTCAGCCCTATTTGTCCCACTATTCCTCCTTCTGTGGAATCCATAAGTCTGAATCCCGGCATGCATATATATTTACATCTTTGGCTAACTCCCTCTTTTCTTCATGAATATGGTGGCACTCCCTATGGATAACCTGCTTAAGGCATCAACAACTACATTAGCCTTAGCTCGGTGTTACAGAATACTCATATCGTAATCCTTCAGTAATTCTAACCACCATTTTTTATCTCGGGTTGAGCTCTTTCTGGGTAAAAACGTATTGTAAGATCTTATGATTAGTGAATATGTCAACATGAGCACCATAAAAATAATGACACAACAGTTTCAAGGAAAAAACTACAGCAGCCAATTGTAAGTTATGGGTTGGATAAATCTTCTCATGAACCTTCAACTTTATGTAGGAATAAGCTATAAACTTGCAATTATGCATCAAAACACATACCAAACAATGCATCACAGTACACCACAGAACCTTGAGTACTCTCTAGTAAGGTAAAAAACGGTGTAGTCATCCTCTTTTTCAACTCCTGAAAGCTGTCCTCACAAGGTTCAGAACATTGAAACTTGATTGTCTTATGAGTTAGCTTCGTCAAAGGAGACGAGATAGATGAAAACCCCTCGAAAAATCTCCTATAGTAGCCAACCAAACCCAAGAAACTCCTTATATCTGTTGGAGATGTGAGTCTAGGCCAACTCTACAGTGCTTCTATCTTTTGGGTATCAACTCTAATCCCATCACCAGATACGATGTGGCTCAAGAATGCCACATACTTAATTCAAAACTCACACTTGGAAAACTTGACATATAACTCCTTATATTTCAAAGTCTGCAGGACTATCATGAGGCAACTAGCATGATCTTCTTCTTTCCTTGAGTAATCAGTATGTCATCAATGAAGACGATAATAAACATGTCTAAATAAGATTTGATGATTCTGTTCATAAGATACATCAATGTTGCAGCTGCATTTGTCAAACCAAAGGACATAACCAAAAACTCATAATGCCCATATCTTATTCTAAATGTTGTCTTGGGAATGTCACATTCTCAAACTTTCTGATGGTATCCTAATGTGAGATCAAATTTTGAGAAGCAAGAAGCACCCTGAAGCTGGTCGAAATGATCATCTATCCTTAGAAGAGGATATTTATTCTTGATAGTCACCTTATTCAATTGAAAATAATCTATATACATCCTAAAAACCATATTTCTTTCTCACAAATAAGACCAAAGTGCCAAGGTGAGACACTTAGTTAAATAAAGTCCTTATCTAACAAATCTTTCAATTGTTCTTTCAGTTCTTTTAACTCTGCTAGTGTCATTCTATATGGTGGAATAAGGATAGGACAAGTATCTAGAATGATGTCACCGAAGTCTATTTCGCTTTCAAAAAGGACCCAGGTAGATCATCAAGAAAGACTTCTAGGAACTCTGTGTCTATAGGAACTGATTGAAGGCAAGGTGCCTCAAAACTTGAGTAATTAACTTTGGACTAAGTTATATATACACCCCTGTGAAACTAACTTTCCTTAAGGTAGAAAATGAAACAACCCTTAGTCACTGCTGAACTACTACTCCAATCTATGGCTGGCTCATTAGGAACCTGAAACTTGACAACTTGAGTTTTACAATCTATTGACACATAACATGCATGAAGCCAATCCATACCTAGAATGACATCAAAATATACCATGTCTAACTCTACTAGATCAGCCATGATGTTCTTGTGATTGATAAAAATATGACAATCACGATAGACTCTTTTCGCTAGAATAGACTCCCCAACAAGTGTAGAAACAAGGAAGGGTTCACAAAGTTTCTCAGGAAGAATCTCAGACTAATTTGTAACATATGGAGTTACAAAGGATAAACTTGCTCCTGGGTCTAACAAAACATTAACATCAAAAGTAAAGACTTTGATCATACCCGTGACAACATATGGAGAGTTCTCTTGCTCTTAGCGACTTGTGATTGCATAGAGGTGGTTTGCCCCTCCGCCAGTACTAGAAATGGCTCCTTTAGGTGCAGCCCTATTTGGTGAAGCAACTGATGAAGATTGGGATCTATTATCTCGGATTTCCACCTCCATGTTTATTCTTAGGAAACTTTTTCATGTAGTGCCCCTCTTGACCACACATGAACCAACTCGATTGGCCATCACAACACTCACCGGTGTGGTTCCGTCCAAACCTACCACATGCAGGAGCCCAACTACCTCCTTGTGCAACACTAACTTGGGACTGGGCTGGTCTAGCCTTGAAATTTTGTGAATTCTAGCCATTACACTCACATTTGTTTCTGGGCTTAGGTGCACTGGTAGATGATGGTGCATGCCCCTTTGGTTTCTGAAATTGTGGTCGACTTGAACCACCAGTCTGTTGACTAGACTCATTCCCAGTCTTAGATTTCTTGTTCGGGTACTCCTATCTGTCCCTCAACTTCTCCTCTTTAACTTGTTGCACATAGACCATCAACTTGGATATGTCCACGTAGCCTATCAACATTGAAACCCTACCTTCTTTGCTTAAAGCATGACCCAAGCCAGCAACAAACAAGATCATTCTGCTCCTCATATCTTTAACCATATCTGGAGCATAGCGATACCTTTGGGTGAACTTTAACCCATACTTAAAAAGAGTCCTATTTCAAAGTAAGGAACTCCCATACCTTTGCTCCCTTCAGTTATCTAGGAAAGAAACACCCCAAGAAGGATTCTTCAAAGCAATCCCAAATTGGATGTAGTGAATCCTCATCCCTAATATCCTTCCACTAATTGAACCAAGTCCTAGACACATTCTTCGGTTGGTCGAATACAATGGGGTTGTGTTGTTGGGATAGTATCTAGAGCTTACAACCTTGACAATGTGTTTATATTTAAAGGAAATGTTTTAAATTATCACCCATATTATTTTATCTTATATTAAGAGCAAGTATATAGTATGTGATGTTATATTGAGAGCAAGTATGCAATCAAATATGGAAACAAAAGGGTCTTTTATCACAACATAGGTGACATATGTAGTAACATATGTCTCATATGTAGCAACATATGGGTAATCTATAACAACATATGCCTCATATGTAGCAACATAAACCTTAAATGGCTAATCATTTCTACATAAACGGTGATATGTTATAACTTATGGATCATCAATAGTAACATAAATCATATGTAGCAACATATGCCTCAAGTGGTCAAACATTGCTAGATAAGGGTGATATGTTGCAACGTTTGAGGCATGTATGGCAACATATAGATCATACGTAACAACATATACCTCAAATGGTCAAACAGTACTATACAAGGGTAATATTTTGCAACATTTAAGGCATCTGTAGCAACATATTCCTCAAATGGTAAAATAATGCTACATAAGGGTGATATGTTGCAACATATAAATCATCTGTAGCAACATATAGATCATATGTAGCAACATATGTCTCAAATGGTCGAACATTGCTAAATAAGGGTGATATGTTGCATCACTTGACTAATATGTTATGTTAAGAACAAGTAAAAATATTGGAACAAGAATGCAAAACTACGCTTATTTATTTATTTACACAACTATGATAATTTTAATGGTTGTACACAATAACATAAGAATTTTTCATCCTCCACAGTATTTTCTTGTTAATGCTTATAAATACAAAAAAATACCCACAACAAACAACACAAAAATTAGCTTCCACATTTTACAACATTTGGTCGTCTTCTTCTCCTTCATCACCCATTTATTACTTCTTTTAATATGAATTTCATCATCAATTTCCAACTCCTTAATTATGTTCCCCAATCTCTAAATAATGAACTTGCATCATATATCAACATCTTCACTATCCATCCATCTAAAAAAGTTGGATGCATTCTCCTAAAATACGCACCGCACCACACATATATTTAAATAAAATAAAACAATTAAAGAGAATATACAAACTAAGATATTGAAATTATACATACACGATAGCGTGGACAAGACCAAAATCTTTGACCTGAATTGTCCTTTGACAATGAAGTTTGCATTGAAAGTAAATCTCCATGTTTGCAATAGATTTTCACACCCTTCATCATTAGAAATTCAATTCAATATTGAATTTGAAATTATATCAAAAGTAACAAAAACAAACAAAACTCATTCATTAGATCTAGAGTACTACTAAGAACAAATTTCTTACCCGACAACTTTATTGCAAAATTTATGATTTCTTTGATTTGAAAATGCATGAATGTGCTGAGATTCAGTTTAACCAAAGACCAATCAAATTAGTTGTGTGTTAAAAAACAACAAACAAAAAAGACAGACAAGAAAAGTCCGATGAAATAAAATAACATCATTAAATCCCATGCTCTATAGAGATATGAGTTCTATGTGAATAAACAGAGAGAGGACATAGAGAAAAATCAAAGTGGAGAGACCAAAGCAGCGAGATCAAAATGAAAACCTAATTTATAGATATCCCTTTTAGAAATGAAATAATGTACTTACGTTTTTTAAGTTGTTGCCTATGGGCCGATTGGGCCTGTTTTACAGATTTAGGTGGTTGGACTTGCCTACAAATTTTATGAAGTACTTACATTTTTTAAATTGTTGCATTATATGAAAATTATGTGAACGTGCAAGTAGTACCACCATTAATAGAGAAGAATTCAAGCGCATACCCATAAATATAACATTAACATAAACATAACATGCCATTGAAATAAGTAGTTTATGTAGTGACATGCAAGGGTAGGATAGGCTACATATCCATATTTACAAGGCATTAATACCAACAAAAACAACAAGTTTCATATCTTAAATGCACTAGCTCTGTACTACTACTTCAGCATGCAAAAAAAGGACTTGTCTGGAGGATCTGGAGTCAACATTGAGCGATTAAACCTTGATGGACTTTACTATTATTTCTTGAAGGTTGGTGTATCAGAGATACCCATACACTCTATCAGAAGACCATTTACAGAAAAACAAATAACCATAGTTAGCTACCCCATAACATGGGAAATATTAAACATATACACAATGTTATATATTAAGTAGGAAGAATTACCAAATGATGAAGCTACCCTCCACTAGACAAGATCTGAGAAAAACAAAAAAACACCCACGCACTGAGAACAGACTCGAAGAACAACATAATTACATTGATCACCCTTAATAAGAGCATGTGTAGACTTGAATTTGTTCAAGGTGTTAACTTTTTCTTTGAATATGAGAGGATGAGAGGACAAAGAATAAATCAAAGAAAATAACAAACGAGAGTTTTTTTTGTGAATTGAGAGAACCCTAATGAACCCTTTATAATGAGTAAGAGTGAGTGGAGTGTGTGTTAGTGGAATATTATAGAATGATCCACCGTTACATTAGATGTTTAATTAGGTGACATTTTAATTTAAGATAAACATATGTTGCCACATACGCGAGTCTGTTGCAATATATCCACCAGAACTTGCATATGTTGCCATATACGAAATTTCAAGGATGGGCTAATCGATGAATTGAGCAATTTACAATTGAAAAATGTCAACTTGGACTAAATTTTATTACTTTAGACCATAATTAAGCAACAAAAATATGCTATAACATTTGAAACAACATGAACTAGTGAGATGATAGTCTTTGTATATATAATGGATAGAATTTAATGACGCTTGCTGTATTAGACCATAGTTTGTTACTTAAACATGTTGAAGGACTATATATTAGTTTTACATATTGAATTAGATGATAATTTAATTGAATTAAACCCAAAAGACTCATTTTATGATATACATATGTCGCCACATATCTGCCATAGCTAACACTTCAAGGATGTCCTAATGGTGAATTGAGAGATTTAGGAATGGATAAATATCAAATAAGACCAAATTTTATTACTTTAGAATATAATTAAGCAATAAAAATATGGTATAACACTTGGAACAATGATTTACAAGGGTGTTATATTACTATCATAAAGATTTACTTGATCATCGGATGATGAATTAGTGGGACGATAGTATTTGTAAATATAATTAATAGAATTGAATGAAGGTAGTTGTATTACACAATAATATTTTACTTAGAGATGTTGTACGACTGTGTATTAGTGTTATATATTCAATTAGGTGACAATTTAATCGAATAACCCCCCAAAAACCCATTTTATGATATCCATATATTTCCATATATAACATGTTTGTTGCAATTTCCAAAACAGAACGTGCATATGTTACCATAGATGATACTTCAAGGATGGGATAATCGATAAATTGAGCGATTTAAGAATGGAAAAATGTCAACTTTGACATAATTTTAGGACTTTAGACAATGATTAAGGAATAAAAATATGCTATAACATCTGTAACAACGATTTACAAGGGTGTTATATAACTATCATATGGATTTTCTTGGTCATTGTATGATGAACTAGTGGGATGATAGTCTTTGTAAATATAATTGATAGAATTGAATGATGGTTGATATATTAGACCATATTTTGTTAGAACTGAATGAAGGTTGTTATATTAGACCATAATTTGTCACTTAGACATGTTGTAGTACTATATATTAGTGTTACATGTTGAATTAGGTGACACTTTAATTGAATTAAAACCCTAGAAATCCCATTTTATGATAAACATATGTTGCCACATATGACAAGTCTGCTGCAATTTCCCTAACACAATGTGTATGTGTTTCTACGGATGACACTTCAAGGATTGGATAATCTATGAATTGAGTTTGCAAGAAATGTATATATGTTGACACACATCAAAATTTAATGAATACATAAATTTAAAATTACTTTATGTATTTCTAAATCACAACGAGATAAGTCACAACGAAGTCAGGGGTAATAGAATCGATGAACAGGGCAAAATATACGACATATATGTTGTGTTCTTATATAACGCCAAGGAATGTATGTGAAGTGAGAAGTTGCAACTTCTAAAGGCCAAGAGAATAGATGAGACAACTTTTGACTTTTGAAAATAGGGTTAAATGAAAGAGTTGTAATTTATATTTTCTTGAAAGTTGTTCAAGTGACGGTAATGATTGATTGATTATTCACACACCTTACACATTATTTTTTTTAGAAATATGGTGCCGCAGATGTACTATTCTGTTGTAAGTAGCAATACATAATTAAAATATGTTGCAACAGATGCAATATTATATTGTAAGTAGCAACACATAATTGTCATACGTTGCCAAAGATGAAATATTTTGTTGAAGTAGGAAAGCATAATAGTCATATGTTGCCACAAAAGAAATATTCTATTGTAAGTAGCAACACATACTTGTCATATGCTTCCACAAAAGCATTTAGATTAAAATAAGTCACACATTTTTATATAAATAACATAAAGTATATCCTGATTAAAATTAAGATAAAAAAGGATAGATAGATGACAATTTTTTACATATGTTGTCACATATGACAATTTAATTAATACCACACAACAATATAATACAGAAATTTAACTACCTAATCTTTGTTTTATCTCACAACTACATAAATCAAAATGAATATATTCATCTTCATTGTCTCTTTGTCTTGGCCAACCATTCTTGTGACTGATTTGCTCAAATTGATGAACAATGCAACGAATTGGTTTCACTCCAAACGACACCCACATTCTACCTAAAATATTTTGCAAATGTTGTCGACATCTTCTGAGTTTTAGTGGCTCGATTTTTATCATGTTGACAATGAACATTAAGCCTTCTCTCATGGATTAACCCCCATTGATGATTGAAGTTATGGAAAGGACATACTCTGCACCATTGTGGCCATAGTCTGCTGCTTAATTATTCATTCCAAATGCAGTTGGATCGCAACGGTTGAAAATCATACGACAGAAGAAATACCATTTAATATGAAAAATATATTGATAAAAATGTGAATACATTAAAAAACCATTAAAATTTACCATGCATTTTTTGTATAAGGCTTTTAAATTTTCCGATAATCTGTACATTTCTAGGAAAAAATGGCTTGTTAAACAATCGACCATCTACAACAAAAAAAGTCAACCAATGTTATCTTTTTATATATAGAAGGTTCATTAGAGACTTCATTGAGGACCCTAATACATACATACCTTAATTTAACCCTCATTACATCTTTGAGGATGTAGGAAGCAATCCTTTTGATGATATCAATTAGTAGTTCCCTCGGAAGGAGGGATTCAATGAAGTTTTTTTGTTCATAATTATTTTTAAAGATTTCTTATTCATATTGGAGAAAATTGAATGGAAGGGCCTAGTTGTGTTCTCTTATTTAATGAAATTTGAAAATGTGTACTTTGAAGTCGAAAACAAGAGAAGGGAGGGAAGAGAAGAGACAACTTTTGACTTTTCAAATGCAAGTACTTATTTTCTTGAAAAAGTGGTAAAATATGAAGAGTACTAATTAAGTTCTTTCTTGAAAGTTGTTCTAATAATACTAATGATATAATTGATCGATTGATCATTTACCTTACATGTAATTATTTTTTAAAATATGTTGGAGCAGATTCATTTTTTGTGCTACTTGTAACACATAATTGATATATGTTTGAACAAATTCAATATTATGTTGTAAGATCTAACACATAATCAATATATGTTGGAACAGATGCGTTATTCTGTGGTACTTGTAATATATAATAGACATATGTTGGAACAGGTGCAATATTATGTTGTATGATCTAACATATAATTAATATATGTTGGACCTGATGCGTTATTCAGTGGTACACGTAACATATAATTATCATATGTCGCCACAAATGCAATATTCTATTGTAAGTGGAAACACATAGTTAAATAAATCACACAATTTATATAAATAACATAACATAAGTTGATTCAAATTAAGATAAGAATATAGGGAACATTATTCTCAAATAAAAAGAATATTCATTTAAATTCAAAAACACTTATGGATCATTTCGATTCGGGCATGTAGTTCTTTTTTTGCCAATGTCCCTACACACAGAACACTTACTTTTTCTTGTTGGAAGTGATTCACAAACTCCACGTCTCATGTATCTTCTTTTTCCTGGTTTGCATAGATCAAAATTCAGAGGAGGTATTTCTATCTTTATGATATCTAAGATGACAATCTAAGAATCATCAAGTGGCACCGGACGAATTTCCTCAAAGTATGTCATTATGTTTTTTTCCACTGAATAATATGGAGAGGATTACTCATAAATCAGATTTCCAAAATCAGCACCATATTGGGATTGAAGAAATGTCATGGCATGTGGACAAGGTATCTTGTCCAAGTCAAAAATTCTACAAGTACAAGTTATTCTTTGAAGATCCACCATAGAAACATCACCATGACTAGTAGTCAGATACTGAACTTGTAATTAGCAATTTGACGAGCCAACAACTTGTTGTCTGTGTTGACATACTTTGATATGTTTTTCTTTAAATAGAAGGAACAAATTTATTTATAGAGTTCACCAGCTCCATACGGCTCTGGTGAAATAAAAGTGCAAATCTTATGTTTATTTCATTAAATGAAGCGATAATGAGAAATTTTCTTTCAACACCAAATATAGAATTCATTGATTCCACGATATTTGACGTCATAATTTTATATCTATACAAAAAAAATAAAACTCAAACAAAGCACATAAAATAACAATAAACTAAAACGAGATGATATAGACAATAATGTACTTATTACCCGAGAAAAATCTCCTACTCCATGTGTGAAATCCAATACACTAAAGAGTTTCAGCCGCATTTTGTACCAAATCTCTTAATGAATTTAAATGGTCATGGAACTCACATATATTGTATGCATTTGCTTCTTTATAAAAATTTTGAATTGTGAAAGTTATTTTGAATATTTTTAGCAAGGTGTCTCATAGAACAACCATAATGAGATGCAGGGTAGATAGTTGAAACCATCTTTCGAATACTTGGATGCCTATTAAAAATAATGCACAACTCATCAATATCATCTACAAAGCTTCTCATATTTTGAAAATATATTCATATGACGCATAACATTCCTTGTCCACAACACAAAAAACCACTGAAAATATATGATTCTCAACATCTTGTGCCATCACCGATAGTGAAATTCTTTCAAACTTAATACTCATAATTGTCCCATCAACGACTATTGCTTTTTCCATTTCTTGAAAAATAGTTATCCAAGCGGCATATGATACAAAGAAGTACTTGAACATCCAATTTTCATCGAGGGAAATATCGTCTTGCTTCTTGAATTTGTAACTTTAAGCATATTACAGTACACATCAAGCATTGTATACCCGTGCTCATGTGTTACCCTAACATTAGACTTAGCATGCTCCATTCCCCTATAAATCTTCCAATAGCTTACATTACAACCCAATTCTATGTGGAGTTTATTTGACATGCCTCTTGTGGATGTCCTTTTACTATTGGGAAATCTATTTTCAAAGTACTTACCTATGACTTTAATCATGACATACATATTACGGTTTGTAAGATGCTCTGAACAACATGTATGTCACTTTTCATATATTCTAATGACAAACATGTCACTACTAGTATATTTAACAACCCTTAGTCACCAATTGTACTCTAGATATGTAAATTTAAAATAAAATACATTACGGGAATTGATCACCTTTTAGACTAAAATCTTTTTTCAAGCAAGCATTTTTCAATGAATTTGCCAGTTTTTCCTAGTTCTTGAATATCATTTCCTTATAAAATAAGTTTCATCATCTTGAACATTATTCACACGTGATGTTTGAGAAGAAATTGGATTGTTGCTACCAATAATAGGTGTAGGAGAATTGTTGCTCTCAAAGTCCGGCACTTCACCTATTCCAATTTCATAATCATGATTATTCATGTCCATAATATTAAATTGATCATTTCAGTTTCCTTGTTGGTATTCTTCTGGATTATGATCCTCCTCGATAGGATTTTTATCCACGTAGACTCTTATCATTACGAAAAAAAGGGGAATGTAACTCATGATAAGATATTTCACTTGACAATTGAATTCAGAATTTTGGGATGACTAAATTCAAAAAATCATCATACAAAATATTTCTTTCGACATTCATACTTATCGACCCTCTCCGTTTCTTACCATCCTTCCAATGTCAATGTATGGATTTCTTCTTGACCCCTTCACCATGACAATCAATATCTACAAATAATTACTTCATTCATTGTACCTGAAGAAATTAATTTAAAAATACAATTTGTACTAATGAAGAAATGTTATATGTTGCAACATATTACTATTCTTTGTGACATGAAAGTCATATGTTGTTATATATAACTGTTATGTTGTGAACAACATGTGTAAGTTAGACATGTGACAACATGTGTAAGTTATATGTTGCAACATATAGTTATACTGTTACAAAATGTAAGTAAAATTTTGCTACATATAACTATTCTATTGTCAACCATAAATTACATGTTGTAATGAAATGTATAATTTATATGTTGCAACATATGACTAGTCTGTTGCAATATGTAAGTCATATGTTGCTACATATGTAAGTTATATTTTGAATCTTGTGTAAGTTATATGTTGCAACATATGTCTATTCGGTTGCAATTGAAATTACCTTTCTGTTGCTACATAATACTATAATTTGTTCCAATAGTCAAATTTTGCAACATATACAACCATTTGTTGGACACAAAAATAGAAACTGTCGAAAAAATTATAGGTACCCAGGTGATGATGAATGAATTCAAGAACTATTAATTTTACTTACCAAAAAAATGGTGTGTGAACTCAATCACTTATGAAGTAATTCCAATTGATACAGAATGAAATCTTGTCCACTGATTAGATTAGCTAAATATGATTCAAGAAGAATAAAAGAAGAACAAGAAGAAATCTCAAGTACTAGCAATCAAGCCCAACAATGTACGAAAAGAGAGGAATAAGATAAAGAGAATGGGAAGAATGACAAGAAAACAAGCAAGAACAAAGCAGCAGTTTAAGAAGTCTTCAAAAAATGAAATAACTAGAAAAATCCCTAGCTCATGAAACAAGTCTTAAATATTAAATTTACTAAAAAGACAAGAACTCATAACATGTGATCATTCCCTCAAACCAGAGGATTCACCACAAGCTAAGCAAAGTTGAACCAATCCTCTTGCCACAACTGAATGAAGGAACGTTAAATCATATATTTTGAAACAATAGAGGCACAAAATATATATGTCTTAGTACTTTGAATGTACTGAATATGGGAAACATGCATAAACATAAATATGATAAGATGATAAGTTCAAAACCTGATTATGCATGATGAAGTAAATATATCAATCAAATAATCTTAATTCATAAATCATGGAATGGTCAATGAAATATTGGAATCATGACATATGTGTAAAAAATAATCTAAGTAAGAAATCATATCGTTTCTGGGATATTTACTTTTAACTGATTTAGACTATGTTAGATATAACGTGGAATTCAATGTTTTTCTCCCACATAGAAAAGAGATTGTCGTACTTGCCAAGGCTTATGTTGAAGCTTAGGTGTGCACTAGCTTTGATTTCATTAGGGACATCCTACATGACATATAGTTAAAGGACTTTCAGAATCGCCCAAACTTACTCGATGCTAAGTTAAATCCTCAACATCAAGAATAATATCATATACGTATATCTTAGTCTTTCAAATTTTGAGAATCTAGTAACACTAATGATTATGAGATTTTGACTCATTTAGGACTTTGTTTATATCGTCTTTTCTCCTCAATGCCTAATTTATGCTCTAAACCAATGTTAAAGTGTTGCTTAGAAGAAATGAAGGCAAAGGAGCAATGCAAGGACATTTTTAGGAAAAGAGAAGAAAAAAAGCCAAAGAAGTTGAAGAAAGGCAATCCTAGTGATTGCCGAGACAACTCGGTGAATCGCTCAGTGGTTCCTCAGCGTGCCTTATTTTACTGCCTTTCAGACAAAGGTAATATACAAACTTGGTGATGGAAATGGAGTGAAAGAAAACTGCTGAATGGATCGGCGACTCAAATCCTTATTGATTTAAGTTACAAAAGCATGAGGTTGAAGAGACAAAACAATACAATGATGAATAGTGACATTTGTTGCGTCGTCGACCTGGTTAGTGACACTCAACTTACTCCGCCACTTGACCATAAAAGTGAATATTTTGAAGAGTATAAATACTTGAGTTCAAATGAGAAAAAGGGAGTTCCAAAATTCCCAGAGTCTAAGCAATTATTATCAGAGTTTTTACCTTGAGTTTTTGATTCCTTAGACTAGTTTTTGGGGGTTTTAGTAGAGATTTCAAGTGGGTTTTGAATTTTGGTTTATCGGAATCATTGTTAAAACTTAGAAATCATTACCCCGTTCATGGACAACGTAATTGGTAATTGTTTATGTGGCTAAAATTAACAACCATTCTTGGGAAAGTGATCATGTAATTATTTGTTCTAATTAACTTTTCAGTATTGTTGTTTCTAATTTAATTGTTGTCTTGAAGTGGGTTTGATTGATAGATGTGTACTAACTCATCAATTCTGGTTGTTAATTCAATTCTAGCTATGTGCTCTGAGGCTTGCTTGATAAAGAGGTTTTAGAACTTAGATTATTGATTGATGATTGTAGTGATTGAGTTGTTGGGGGTTCAGCTCGAGAGAGTGAACCTTAACTCAATCCTATCTATCTAGATCGAGAGAGTTGATAAATTAAGATATTGGGTTGTTAATATTGTTAGGCTTGTCAAGGTTCGAAAGAACTTGCTTAAATCATAATAGTTGTTCGAGAGAAAGCTATTGCATTAGTAATATAGTGTAACGACACAAACCATCGTTATAATGAAAGGAAATGTTGAGGGAAAACTGGGTCCACCGTCCCGTCACAATGGGCCATTTGTCGCTAGAGTGGCAACAGTAGAGCGGGACGAATAGGACATAACTCAGATAACATGAAATCTTATTTTCTCCCTTCTCCCAAAACATCAAAAATAGGTGAGGATTATCGTAGAAACCCTCAAGAGGCTGCTCTAAGCTTGAGAAGGAAGGAGGAGAGATTTCTAGGATAAGGAGGTCGATAGCTTGCGAATTATTGGTTAAATTGTAACGACCCGCTGGTCATTCTGAGAAATAAGACTATTTTTAATATTTCCATAGAATTTAAAACGGAAACTATGAAATATACATAACTATGAGTATCTAATTGCTGAAAACTTTATTAAATAATTAATGGAGTTAATAGTTAGTGGACCAAGTCTATAATTCATTAATATCCATGTAATTTGACCCATTTAAATAGATATATTAATATTTATCGAGGGTTTGTAATTATTTGTCATACCACAATCCACCTTTAACTTCTATCTGCACACGACTAAGACAAGTACTACATTAGTAGAGCAAGAACGGAGGTAAAGGAGAAAAAAACTGCACCTTAAGATTTCTGTTTGTGTATGTATTGAATTATTAGATATTATATTTGGTTCATTGGATAGGCCTATGTGGTGGAAATTGTTTCCAAGGAATCACGGTAGGTTAATAATTAACTATTAGACTATTGACCAATGGCATAAGTTCTCTGTTGGAAAGAAAACATGTACATAAAATAAAAATTTTGGGAGTTAGTGTTCCTGTACATTGTTAGCCATAGGAAATTAATGTTTGGCAGTAGTGTAGCGTTGATGTTGGGTTATGGGTTTAGAGGGGTTGAAATATTGTGTTTCCTAGAATCTAGAAATATCACTGTAGTATATATGGGCTCTAAATGCATAATTTTGAAGGAAACATATCTCTTCTATATGTGGAGATACAAATACAGAATGTACGAGTATCCTACAAGATGTTGCTCGTTGATAAGGTGTCTTGGGACCAGGTTAGGGGAAAATTGTTTGTCTATTAAGGATAATAACTAAAAAATGATAATGTGAAATCATTGGACAATGGATAATCAGTAGCTAATAATTGGAGTATTCGATGGTTGGTTAAGATCAGAAAATATTTCCTTGAGTTATATACTTCACAAGAATTTATATTCTGATAAGGTTTGTTTACATTATTAAACATTAGGCGCGTGCATTATCAAAATATTACTAGAAGTATGTTATTTTGAATTGAAGGACTAAGACTAAACCCTAGGCTTAAAATTTAACAAATTGGATCCTTGACATGTAAATTATATCAAGAGTAGGAGCTTGATTTGAGATGTGATTGAGTTTTGGGGTCTAGGTTAGACATATTATTATTATTATTTGAATATCTATTAACTCTCTTACTTACGAATATTGCATAATTGGTAGATTGGGAACGTTCCGGAGCTTTGCAAGATGGAAAGAAAAAATACTTTAAAATTTTGGCACGATTTCAACATTTAAGCTATGTTAACACTTTTCAGACTTGTTGAAGGACATTGTCCTAATTAAAGATTGAAAATTGAATAGATAATGTGTAAGGGCAAAAGATAAGGGTCCCGTACCAATGGTGTGACCGGCATTGATACAAGTACCGGGGTAATAAAAGGAAAGTTTATTGCTATAATAGGCGGATTGTAATATGAGAATGCAAAAGCCTTTAGGTATTAGCTGATGTATTATTGAATTTAATTCCTTCTGTGGATGAGTTTCTTATAAAAACCCATATATTTGTATAAGTCTAGGTGGTAGTGTACTATACTAATATTTGATTGATTGAGATTCATCATTATCCCTATATTTTAAAAAAATATTTTGTACATGCGTTGACATGAGATTGAGTATATATTGGGCACATGGAGATTTTCCGTGCCGGGGATGATGAGATATTATGATTATAATTTGTGTACGTGGAGACCATCCGTGCATAAATTGTTTGATTTTATGATAGTGCATTGAGATCGTCCGCACAGACACGTGGAGATTGTCCATGTCGGTATATGGACATCGCAAGTCACCCATGGGTCTTGAATTCGCAATGTATTTTTGAGGAGTATCATTTATATACGGTTGAGAGAGTACTAGGTATTCTGAAGCATATCATTTTCTCGTGTCATATTCCATTGTATCTCATGACATCCTTCATTCTTGATTGATTATGTGTTTTAAGAGTGATGGTTGGAAAGTACTTGATATTTGATTACCTCTGTTTGATGAAACTTGAATAGTAAGTGTAATATAGACTTGAATAAAAGAATTGTTTTTTTATATAAACTTATGTTACTACTTCTTCGTTGTCGTTCAATGAGATATAATGTGTACACGTGGTTTCATACTTATACTACACTTGTTACACTCTTTATGGTGTATCAATTCTGAGTAGGAGCACATCTCGAGGAGCAATTTGAGTCCGATCTTGGAGTTGTGGTGAGTTGCTTGGTTGTTCCGTGGCCTACACCTCCCTCTATGTTTTAATTATTTTGTTATTTTAGTGTTCGGATATGATATCCCTTATGTTGGATTTGTAATTTTAGTTTAAGACTTGCATCGTATTTTAGAAGCTCCAGTACTAGTGATACCAATTATTGGGTGATATTTTAAGTTTTTCCGCATTTTGTACTTATAAGGAACTCATTGTTGGAGATTTGTTAAGTTTTTACTGCTTTACTCATTTGTTAATTTAGTTTGGTAAAACATGTTTGCTTGGCTTACCTATTGGTTATGAACATAGGTGCCATCACGACTTGTGACTTTGGTCATGAAAATTTTTGTATCAGAAGCCCTAGGTTCATTGTTCTCACGAGTACAAGAGCAATGTCTAGTAGAGTCTTGTTGATCAGTAGATGATGTCCATACCTATCTTTGAGAGGCTATATGAAATTTAGGAAATAATTTTGCTCTTTCATTCATTATCGTGCACACTTGACCTTGTTGAAATTCTAATCTTGATATCATATTCTCTCTTAGATGGCGAGGACTCGTACATAAACAAGTGGTGATCACGAGACTATTCATGTGCCTACTTCTGGGAGCATTATCCGAGGTAGAGGAAGGGATGAGCTCAAGGTCGAGGCCGGGGTAAGGGTCGTATTACTGTACAGGCCAAGTGCGAATAGATAGCCAGGTTCGTGACAGGACAGTACCTACTGATGCAATTGTTATCCATATGGATGTGCATGATTGTATCGAAGGGAATAAACCAACTTAGGCTCCACCTAATATTATTTCCACCCCAGTGCTTCAAGATACCTTGGCTCATATAGTAGGACTTCTAGAGAGGATGGATCAGGGAAGAACCTTTTGCCCGTCGCCTCTGATGCCACACAGACTCGTGTTGGAGGTCAGACTCCAGATCCAATGGTTGCTCCATATTCTCAGACTCCAAGAACTCAGCCATCTACTGTTGTAGCTCCCTATTTTGATAGTATATAATTTCCAAATATTGCATCATATTTGGAGAACATGCCTTCTATGATTATTGATGAACAAAAGATATTTCGAAGATTCATAATAATGAATTCTTCAACTTATACTGGTGACTTAACTGAGGTTACATACATAGTGTTTCAGATGAATGGCTCTTCCAAGCAGTGGTGGAGAGATTATATTAGTTGTAGGCCAGCTGGATCCCCTTCACTATCTTAGACTTAGTTTAATCAGGTATTTCTAACAAATTTTGTTCCACGCAGTGAGAGGGAGAGCAAGAGGACCGAGTTTGAGGATTTACATCAAGATATTATCTCAATCGGAGAGAACGAGGGTAAATTTCATGCCTTGGCTAGGCATGCTTCAATGATACTTCCCACAGAGGCTGAGAGAGGGAGAAGGTTTATTAAGGGGTAAATTAGTCCGATTCATCAGGGAGTTTGTCAGGTTGCTACTTCTGGCGTTCCATTCTAGAAGGTGGTAAATGTTGCTAAGGAGTTGGAGATGATTCAATGTGAGGGGTTTGATAAACATAAGGGCAAGAGGACCCGTTATTCACGTCATTATGGTGGTTCTGCGCCTAGTAGTCGAGTTTACTTGGGGAGAGTTTATCATTCTTAGTCTAGCAGACCCATTCATGTAATTTTACTAGTGTCGGAGGCTGGTTATGTTGGGCATAATTCATTGAGTTTGGTTCATACTTCACAAGGTTTACCTTTTAGTCCTATAGGTCATGGAGGACATTCTGTTCATTCAGTTTACTATCATTAGCCTACGTCTCGTAGGGTTGTTTTGAGTGTGACAATATGGGACACTTTGTGAGAGATTACCCTAGGTTCAAGCGTGCGGGTTACATCAGGGTTCGGAGGCTTCAACTTTCAGGGTTGCACAACCTCCACCCAGGGGAGCTTTACAGAGTGCTAGATATGGTTCTAACTCAGGTAGAGGTGGTTCTCCTTATGTTCGCGAATGGTGCTTGTGGAGTTTCACAATCATAGGAAATCGTTGTCACTGTTATGCTTTTCTGGGTAGGGTAGAAGCTGAGGCTTTAAATTCTATTATGACATGTATTGTTCCAGTTTTTCATTGACTAGGTATTGTACTATTTGTTCCAGGCTCTACTTATTCTTATATGGCCATAAATTTTTCTGCGAGTATGGATATATTATGTGAGTCTCTTGATTAGCCGGTATATGTTAATACTCTTGTCGGGATTCTATAGCAGTAGATCAGGTGTATCGATTATGTATTGTTACGTTGATGGGATATGACACTCATACAGATTTAAATGTCTTATAAGTGGTAGATTTTTGATGTGATTCTTTGTATGGATTGGTTATCTCTTTACCACACAATTTTAAATTGCCATGCCAAAACATTTACTTTAGTTATGCGTGGAATTCCTATAGTTAGAATGGAGAGGTTCTCTTAGTCACCCTCCTAAAGGGGTGATACCATATCATAAGGCTTATCAGTTGGTAGAGAGAGGATATTTGGCTTACTTGGCTCACACTCGAGATAATAGTGTTTGCTTGCGTCTATTCCAGTGGTGAGTGAGTTTTCTGACT
Source organism: Solanum chmielewskii (assembly GCA_027704785.1). Classification (NCBI taxonomy): domain Eukaryota; kingdom Viridiplantae; phylum Streptophyta; class Magnoliopsida; order Solanales; family Solanaceae; genus Solanum; species Solanum chmielewskii. The sequence goes on from JAKWIX010000328.1 coordinate 23,541,448, forward strand.
GATTTACCAGGTCTTCCACTAGATCATGATATTGATTTTTGTATTGATGTAGAGCTAGGAACTCGTCCTATTCTATTCCTCCTTATCGTATGGCACCGCTGAATTGAAGGAGCTGAAGGAGCAGTTGCAAGATTTATTGAGCAAGGGTTTTATTAGACCAAGTGTATTTCCTTGGAGTGGTCAGGTGTTATTTGTGAAAAATAAGGATGAATATATGCGTATGTGTATTGACTATTGGCAGTTGCAGAAGGTAACCATTATAAATAAGTACTCGGTACCTTGTATTGATGAATTATTTGATTAGATGATGGTGCTTCGATTTTCCAAGATTAACTTTAGATCTTGCAATCATCAACTAAAGGTTAGGGCAGAGAATATCCCTAAGATACATTTTCGAACACGTTATGGCCATTATGAGTTTTTGGTGATGTCTTTCAGATTGACTAATGCCCTAGCAGCTTTTATGGATTTGACGAACGGAGTGTTCAGAGCGTACTTGGATTCCTTTTTATTGTCTTCATAGATGATATATTGATATACTCTCGAGTAAGGAGGAACATGATTATCATTTGAGAATTGTGTTTGGGATTCTAAAAGAGACAAAACTTTATGCAACGTTTTCAAAGTGTGAGTTTTGGCTTAGTTTGGTAGCACTTTTGGGACATATAGTGTCCAACAAAGGTTTATAGTGGATACCAAGAAGATTGAGGTAGTTCGAGATTGGGTCACACCTTGCTTCAGTTACTCAGATTCATAGTTTTTTAGCTCTTGTAGATTATTATCACCGATTTGTAGAGGGGTTCTCTTCTATTGCATCCCCATTAACTAGATTAACCCAGAAGGACATGACTTTTGAGTGGTCTGATGAGTGTGAGGTTATTTTTCCAAATGCTCAAGACTTTATTGACTACTGCTCCAATTTTTACCCTACCCGTAGAGGGAGAGGGTTTTGTTATATATTGTGATGCTTTTTGGATTGGTCTTGGTTGTGTATTGATGCAAAAGGGAAAAGTGATAGCTTATGCTTCAAGGCAGTTGAAGGTTCCTGAGAAAAACTATACTATTCATGATATAGAGTTGGCAGCTGTTGTGTTTGCTTTGAAAATTTGGAGGCATTATCTTTATGGTTTGCATTGTGAGGTGTTCAAGGATCATCTTAATCTCCAGTATATATTCAATCAGAGGGATCTCAATTTGAGGCAACAGAGATGGTTGGAGTTTCTCAAAGACTACGACATTACAATTCTTTATCATCCAAGTAAGTAAAACGTGGTAGCAGATGCCTTGAGTCGGAAGGTGGTAAGTATGGGTAGTCTAGCCATGTTACAAGTTGGCGAGCGCCCTTTCACTAGGGATGTCCAGTCCTTCGCCAATAGATTTGTGAGGCTTTATATTTCAAAATTTGGTAAGGTTTTGGCTTATGTGGAGGCTAGGTCATTCTTATTGGAGCAGATTCGGGCTCAGCAATTTGATGATTGTGATTTGTGCAAGATTTGAGACAAGGTGTCAAGGGGAGAAGCCAAGGATGCAATTTTGATAATGAGGGAGTTTTGAGGATAAAAGTTCATATTTGTGTTCCTCGGATAGTTGATTTGACTAGATTGATCATTGAGGAGTCACATAGTTATAGGTACTCTATTCATTCGAGGGCTAGTAAAATGTATCGTGACTTAAAGCAATATTAATAGTGGTGTCGTGTGAAATAGGAAATTGTAGATTTTGTATCACAGTGTTTGAAATGTCTGCGAGCGAAGTATGAACACCAAAATCCTGAAGGTGTGACTTAGAGAATTCCTATACCTCAGTGGAAGTGGGAGTGCATTGCTATGGACTTTGTGACAGGGTTGCCATGTACCTAGGGTAGGTTTTATTCTATATGGGTCATCGTGGATCGACTAACTAAGTCTAAACACTTTGTAACAGTTCAGACTACCTATAATTCAGAGAAGTTAGCCAGGATCTATATTCGAGAGATAGTTTGTTTGCATGGGATTCCCATTTATATTTTTTGAGATCGTGGCACCCAATTTACATCTCATTTCTAGTGGTCTATGCATAACGAGTTGGGTACTCGGGTGGATCTTAGTACAACCTTTCACCCACAAACTGATGGTCAGTCTGAGCGGACTATTCAGGTCTTGAGGACGTGTTATGGGCGTGTGTGATCGACTTTGGTGGTCACTGGGATAAGTTCTTTCCAATAGATTCATTGAGATGGAACTATTGAGGCTTTGTATGGTAGGATGTGTTGATCTAGAATTGGTTGGTTTGACGCATTTGAGGTTAGACCATTCGGTACATATTTATTCAAGGATTCCTTGGACAAGGTCAAGCTGATCCTATGTCAACTTTTTATGGCTGAAACTAGGAAAAAGAGTTATGCAGATCGAAAGGTTCGTGATTTTTGATTTTATGGTTTGAGAGAGGGTCCTATAGAAGGTTTCACCTATGAAGGGTGTGATGAGATTTGCAAATAAGGTCAAATTAAGCCCACAGTATATTGGTACTTTTGATATTGTGGAGCATATTGGTGAGGTGGCATATCAGTTGGCTTTGCCACTTGGTTTGTCGAGTGTTCACCCCGTATTTATATTTTTATGTTGAAACTGTATCATCAGGTTGGTGCTCATATGATTCAATGGGATTCAGTGTTACTTAATCAGAATTTGACTTTTGAGGAGGAGTCGGTAACCATTTCGCATAGGCAAATTTGAAAGTTAAGGCCAAAAAAGATTGTTTCAGTAAAGTTTCAATTCAAGCATCATCCAGTGGAGGAGGATACATGGGAGACCGAGTAAGACACCAGGAGTAGATATCCTCAGGTGTTTGAACGTTCATGTGATTTTTTTTTTCCGTTCGAGGACGAACATTTGTTTGACATGTAGGTGATGTTACAACCCGCTGAATATTTTGAGGACTAGGACTATTTTGAATCTTCTCGTAGAATTTAAAATGGAAACTTTGAAATATTCATAACTACGAGTTTTAGTTGTTTAAAATTTTATAAAATAGTTAATAGAGTTAATAGTTAATGGGACAAGTCCAAAATTCATTAATATCCAAGTAATTTGGCCCATGAAATAGATGAATAAAGATTTATTGATGGATTGTAATACTTTGTCATACGACAATCCACTTTTAACTTCTATTTGCACACGACTAAGACAACTACTACATTAGTAGAGAAAGAATGGAAGTCTCCAGGTAAAGATAAAAAAAATATCTACACCGTAAGATTTCTGTTTATGTATGAATTGAATTATTAGATTTTATATTTGGTTCACGGGATAGGAATATATGGTAGAAATTATGTCCAAGGAATCACGGTAGGTTAATAATTAACCATTAGACTATTGACGAATGGCATAAGTTCTCTGTTGGAAAGAAAACATGTACATAAAATAATTTTTTTTGGAGTTAGTTTTACTGTTCATTGTTAGCCATAGGAAATTACTGTTTGGCAGTAGTGTAGCGTTGATGTTGGGTTATGGGTTTAGAGGGGGAGGAATATTATGTTTCCTAGAATCTAGAAATATCACTCTAATATATATTGACTCTAAATGCTTAATTTTGAAGGTTAACGTATCCCTTCTATGTATGGAGATTCAAATACAGAAGCATAAATGTACGAGTCTCCTACAAAATGTTATCCAACATAAGGTCTCTTGGGACTAGGGTGGGGAAAAATGTTACTCTATTGAGGATGTATCATTATCCCCATATTTTAAAACATTATTGTGTACCTGCATGAACACGAGATTGAGTATAAGTTGGTCACGTGGAGATAGTATGTGCAGGGGATGGTGAGATTTTAAGATTATAATTTGGGCACGTGGAGACCGTCCGTGCAGAATTGTTTTATTTTATGATAGTGCATTGGCATCGTCTATGTAGACACTTGGGGATCATCTATGTCGGTATATGGACCTCGCCAGTCCCCAACATGTCATGAACTCCTGATATATTTCCGAGGAGTATCATGTATATACTGTTGAGAGAGTACTAGGTATTTTGAGGCATATTATTTCATGGTGCCATATTTCATTGCATCTCATTATACCCTTCATTATTGATTAATTCGTTGTAAGTCAATGAGATATATTGGGTACACGTGGGTTCGTACTCATACTATATTTTTTGCACTCTTTGTGGTGCAAATTTGATTTCGAGTACGAGCACATCACGTGGAGCAATTTGAGTCCGAGCTTGGAGTGTATTGGAGATGTGGTGAGCTGCTTGGCTATTATGTGGCCAACACCCGCTCTATCTTTTATTTATTCTATCATTTTAGTATTCAAACAAGATATCCTTTAAGTTTGATTTGTCATTTTAGTTTCAGACTTACATCGTATTTTAGACGTTGTTGTACTTATGACAACACTCCTTGGGTGGTATTTTCAGTTTTTCCACATTTCGTACTTATAAGGAACTCAGTGTTGGAGATTTTTGTCAAGTTTTTACTATTTTACTCATTAGTTAGTTAAGTTTGGTAAAATATATTGGGTTGGCTTACCGATTGGTTGGGAACATAGGTGCCATCATGACTTGGGAATTTGGGTCATGACATAAATCCACCGTCAGGAGGTCCAGACACAAAAATCAAAGCCATAATTCCGCACAACTGCTTGACGCCCAGGCATGCTAAGTTTATTTTATTGAGTTGTTATAAAATTGTTATTAAATGTGTGATATATTGAATTTGATAATAGAATTCACATATAATCTTCCGTGAACCAAAACATGATGTCGTAATCATACCATAGGTATTATGTCATATGTATACCATAGGAGAAAGCCTTAGTCGATGAAATTGGGATAAGTTATGGTTCTGATTTTCATGTTGGTATGATGTACATTAGTATTGACTTCATTATAATGCATGTATGTATACGAATGTGGCATTATTGATCACAATAATCGTAATGACTACGATTGAATATTCATACCATGAATCATGACTTGATTTTATTATTATGAGAATGTACATTGATAATTATGATTATGGCTTGTTGAATGAATCGAGTGTTACGTTCCGGCACACTAAGTTGGATTAGGTACCACATTTCAGCACATATATGGGATCGAGTGTCACATCTGTCACTCTAACTTGGATCAGGTACCACGTATCGGTACACTAATAGTTTGGGTGTGGGTTCCATGAGAGTTCCATTGACTTGTCATATATGTTTATTATGAGAATGTATAATTGGACATGTTTCATGAAATGATTATTGGATTATGCATTATGTTCTTATATGTGGGTGGTGTGATGTGGTAAGTTAATTGGATTACATATTTGCGAACTTAATTATGAATTATAGAGTCTCAATTCTGGTGCGGTATGGTAAGGGAGAACTAAGGGTCACATTGTTATCTTTGTTATTCAGAATGGGGTCATGAATATGATGGTTGAGATTTGGGGCGGTAATATAAACAGATAATAAGCCTCGATATGTGTAATATGGGGTAATAATTTGAATGTCGATGAGAAAAGCGTAAGGGTGTATCGTGAAAGGTTGGGCGGGTCAGTTATATTATATCCGTGTAAAAACCCGAATCGTCATTATTTAAGAAAATCAAATTCTGGAAAATTTTGGGCCATTGTCCCACCAAAGCGAGTTAGTTGCCTCTAGGCGGCAACACCAAGGTGGACTAAGTTGGCACAAAAGCGGGATATGCGAGACAAAACGTTATAGTCGCAAAACCCTAATTTCCAATTCTTTCTAAAATATATAAATTAGTCCTAAAACACCTTAAAAACCATCTGAAAAGCTTTTGTAAGCTTGGGAAGGATGGAGAGAGAGATATCTAGGGTAAATATATCGAAGCATTGAAATTTCTGGCTAAGATAGCAGTTGCAAATTCTGGAAACAAGAATCAAAGACCAAAAATCCGTGCATTTCCTTGGCGCTCAGGTAGGTTAAGTTCTTGTCATACCCGGAGAATACACCCTAGATGATATCGGCGTCGTTAACCTCTCAGAGATCGCAGACAAGCCTCATATTAGCATTCATCACAATCATACAGTTAAATTTAACGGAAGAATTAAAACTTTTAACATACTATTGAAATATACTTAGACTTCATACTTAACATTCATAAGCCATACGATATTCTAAGGAATTGACTTATATATATATATATATATATATATATATATATATATATATATATATATATAACCATCTATGAGTTCAAATATGGAGTTACCCAAATAAATAGTCAATATGCCATATAGGCCTTAATACAAAAGAATCCAAAAAAAAATAATGGAAATAGATAACCCTAATATCTAGTAAAGTCTTCATAAGTTGGAAAATAAATGATAGCATCCTGAACATGATGACCTACCAAGACTTGGAGAAAGAGTTCCAAGCTTCTTCAAATTGGCCTTCTTAAACTTCAACGGACGGAACCTATAGTTGTAGTAATATAAAGTAATGGGGTTAGTAAGCCACATGTACTAAATATGGGTGTATGAAAATAACACATAAGCACATGCATGAAAAAGGATAATTTATCGTTTAATTAGAAAACATGCTAAGTCATGTGAATGTATTCAATGCACATACCATATAACATGTACAAACTAAGAATACCATCAACTTACAACATGCTCATAATCAAAGACATATTTTCATTGAGTCATATTAACATATTCAATAAATCATATATACATAACATACAAAACACATACAAATGATCTCATCCCAAACCTACAAGTGAAATGGTCATGTGAAGCCCCATAACCCCACACAACCAAGTAGATAAGATAGGAGACCATAAGTAAAGCTTTGCATCATGTAACTTGTAGTATAAGTAGTCGTTACTTCATATGACAATATAACCCAATAACCTTTTTATTGTAATGACCAACATTCATGTAGAGTAACATCATACATCATAAACATATATATTTCATGTCATCATATTACATAAGAACAATCTCTTAGGACTTCCCTTGGATTAAACTTGTGCAATGTCTAGGTAGAGTCCCATTCCCCTACCTATACTAAGTAGACTTCTCAAGTCACCCTAGTCAATGTCCATTTACTTGTCTTTAATTTTACATGAGGGAAAATTTGTCTTAACTGACATAGACCATGTGAGCTAAACATGGAATCCGGTGTCTTCCCCACACCAAAAAGAGATGGTCTACCGGCCAAAGTAGAACCTACATGACATAGCTTTCTAGGTGGATCCACTAGCTAGTATCCTATGGTGGCAACATAGTTTAAGAACTATGAGATGTATTAGAGACCCATAGTTCCACATTACATGGAAGCATAAATCTCATGAGAATCTTTGTGAACCTACCTTCCACTAAGGAAGGGAAACTTCTCATATCTAGTCCATCAGTGCTTAGCTTAAGTCCCTTATCTTGAAGTAACCTTTAAGTTTTCTTTCATCAGAAACTTATCATAGTTCATATGAGGTTAACTCACCTGTATAAACATGGTCATGAGATCTTTTAGAATTATATAGGAATTTCATTTCATCGCAACCCTTCATATATAAGATTAACATAACATAGTCATCCTGTGTAAAGCATACAAGAGAATATCATAGTTTGCATTTTCATAGTCTTATCATGATCTCACATTTAACATGTTAATATCCAAGAATATACACATAAAAATATCATACATACTTTCATAACATAACATCGTGGTTCATAGGCTAACATAAACATTGTAGAGTAATCACAACTTTAGAAGACTTACCTCTTGCTTCCAAGAACCTTATTCATCTTACACTATTGTCACGACCCAAAACGTGTCGTGAATGGCACCCACATTTATCCTCCTATGTGAGCGAACCAACCAATCTAAACCCCGACATTTCAAACATAATAAATAGAAAACAATGCGGAAGACTTAAAACTCATTAACAAAATCAATAATCAACTTCTAAAACTCAAAACTTATCATTATCCCTAAAATCTGGAAGTCATCATCACAAGAACATCTATCCTCAAATTACTAAAGCTAAGAGTATCTAAGAAACTAACATAAATAATAGCTAGTCTATGCCAGAACTTTAAGGCATCAAGACATGAAGAAGAAGATCCAGTCCAAGCTAGAAGCTTTAGCTCACCCTGAAATCTGGTGTGATGAAGACTGGCTAGAGTTACGGTTGGGTTGAAGACGACGGTACGTTTGCTGCACTCCACAATGAACAAAAAGAAAACATACAAGTAGGGGTCAGTACAAAACACGAGTATTGAGTAGATATCATCGGTCAACTCAAAATAGAAAAAAGTATATATCAGATAATATCATAAAATCAACTACAATACACAACAGGTAGCAACAACAAGTACTATAATCATTAATAAGTACGCCAAGTACACCCATGAGGACGCAAGACTCCATACCATACTCCTTTGGGAAATAGGTTCATTAAATCTTAGTATATTACCATAATTTAAGATTCACTCTCTTTATTCCTCTTGTGTCGGAACATGACACTCTGATCCCCTAGTACTACGTGTCGATTCGTGACACCGATCCCCCTAATACTACCTGTTGGTTCGTGACACCCGATCCCCCTATTACTACGTGTCGGTTCATGACACCCGATCCCCCTATTACTACGTGTCGGTTCGTGACACCCGATCCCCCTATTACAACGTGTCGGTTCGTGACAACCGATCCCCTAACCTCATTCTTTCGTTCATCAGGCCTTCTTTTGTACCAAAGCATCATCATTAACAAGAGGTTTTAAAGATTTAGGATTCAATAGCTTCATCATGCTTATTTCATCACAATTATATCCTCACATCCATGCAAGCATACAATTAAGCATATAGAAGGGTTTTACAACACTACCCAATACATATCATTCGCTATTAAGAGTTTACTACGAATAGCGTAAAAACCATAACCTACCTCCACTGAAGAATTGTGATCAAGCAAGCTAATCCTCAAAATCCTTGCTTTCTTCTTGTTCCTCTCTCAATCGATCGTTTCTCCCTTTCTCTCTCCGTTCTTTCTATTTTTCTTATTCAAACCCTTTTTCTTTTACCCTAATTAGCATATAATTAAGTATAAAAGATGACAAAAGTAACCCACTAATTAATTTAAGGTTATCTCTTTTAACCCTCAAGAAAATGGATTATTAATATTCAACCACTAACTTTATAATTATAAGCAGGAAGAGTCCGAAACGCCCCTTAAAATATTAAACAAAAATCTGACCCAGTCAGGGTTACGCAGACAGTGACGGCCCGTCGTGCCTGCGACGGTTCGTCCTGCTGCTTCCGTCACAAGGTTCAGAGACTCGATTTATTAAAGAGTCTGTGATGGCCCGTCATGCCTGTGACGGTCCATCCCGCCACTTTGTCACAAAGTTCAGAGAGTCGATTTCAGAACCAAAATTTCAGAATTCTAAGTGTTTTGGAACGAGACCCCCTCGACGGTTCGTCGTGCCCATGACGGTCCGTCGTGGGATCCGTCGTCTCAGCCAGTTTTTCCAAAAATAAAATCTGCTGCTCAGAATGACTAAACAGGTCGTTACAATAGATACCAATTTACCCATCGTTCGTCCTCGAACGATCAAAAGAAAAGAAACAAGGGCAAAAAGGAGTACCTGAATCTGTAAACAGGTGTGGGTATCTTTCTTGTATATCAGCCTGCTTCTCCCAAGTGGATTCTTTAACTGGTCGATTCTTCCATTGAACCTTGATGGATGCAATCTCCCTTGACCTCAACTTGCGGACTTCTCTATCTAGAATAGCAACAGGCTCCTCCTCATAAGACAAATTCTCATCAAGCAGAACTGAATCCCAACGAATGATGTAGTTTCCATCCCCATGGTATCTTTTCAACATAGACACATGAAATACTGGGTGCACTCCGAACAGTCCTGGGGGTAAGGCTAATTCATAAGCTACCTCCCCCACGTGCTTCAGAACTTCAAATGGACCAATATACCTTGGCCTTAGCTTACCTCGCTTACCAAACCGCATCACACCTTTCATAGGCGAAACCTACAGCAAGACTTGCTCACCCTCCATAAACTCAGAGTCCCTAACCTTTCGATCTGCATATTCTTTTTGTCTACTTTGAGCCGCTAAAAGCTTTTCTTGAATGCATTTCACTTTATCTAACGATTCTGTCAGAAGATCAGTACCCCACGGTCTAACTTCAAATGCATCAAACCACCCAATGGGAGACCTACATCTTCTCCCATACAGTACCTCAAATGGGGCCATATCAATACTTGAGTGATAGCTATTGTTGTATGAAAACTCTGCTAAGGGTAAGAAGCTATCCCAATGACCACCAAATTGTATCTCACATGCACGAAGAATATCCTCCAACACTTGAATCGTTCGCTCAGACTGACCATCGGTCTGAGGATGAAACGCAGTACTAAGGTCCATCCTAGTACCCAATTCCGCATGCAATGTTTTCCAAAACATAGAAGTAAACTGCGTACCTCTATCCGATATGATGGAGAGTGGAACCCCATGCAATCGAACAATTTCTGAGATGTAAAGTTTGGCTAACTTCTCTGCATTGTAAGTCACCTTAACATGAATGAAGTGAGCAGACTTAGTTAACCTATCAACGATTACCCAAATGGAGTCATATTTACCCATTGTCTTTGGAAGACCAACCACGAAGTCCATTGCAATTCTCTCCCACTTCCATTCCGGAATGGGCATTCTCTGAAGTGCTCCTCCAGGCCTCTGGTGTTCATATTTTACTTGCTGACAATTTGAACATTTGGCAATAAAATCAACAATGTCATGCTTCATTCTACTCTACCAAAAGTGTTGCTTTAGGTCGCGGTACATCTTGGTTGCACCAGGATGTATAGAATACCTTGAACTATGAGCCTATATAAGGATAGTGTGAATCAAATCATCGACGCGGGGTACACATACTCTTCCCTTAATTCTTAAAACACCTTCCTCGTTGATTTTTGCTTTTTTAGCCTCTCCTCGCGACACCTTATCTCGAATCCAAATCAGCTTCTCATCATTAAACTGCTTTCCCTTAATCTTGTCAAGAAAGGAATATCTCGCCTCCACACAGGCCAAAAATCCTCCCTTCTCATTTATTTCTAGCCTCATTAAGTCATTAGCAAGAATCTGTACCTCTCTAGCCAATGGGCGTCTTGAAACTTGCAAGGGGGCTAGACTACCCATGCTCCCTGCCTTTCTACTTAAAGCATCTGCCACAACATTAGCTTTTCCCAGATGATACAAGAAAGTGATGTCATAATCCTTCAGTAGTTCTATCCACCTTCTCTGTCTTAAATTCAAATCTTTCTGAGTAAATACATACTGTAGGCTACGATGATCCGTATAGACTTCACACTTAACCCCATATAGATAGTGTGTCCATTGCTTTAATGCAATCATTACCGCAGCCAAATCCAAATCATGGGTCGGATAATTACGTTCGTGCACTTTTAATTGCCTCGAAGCATAAGCAATTACATTCTTCTCTTGCATTAGTACTGCACCGAAACCCGAATAGGATGCATCACAATAGACAGTGAAATTCTTACCTTCCACTGGCAGGGTAAGGATTGGTGCGGTAGTCAACAAAGTCTTGAGCTTCTGAAAGCTTTCTTCACACTCGTTCGACCATAAAAATGGGACATTCTGTTTAGTCAAGCTTATCTATTGGGAAGCAATAGAAGAGAACCCCTTGACAAATCGATGGTAGTAGCTAGCTAAACCAACAAAGCTCCTTACTTGTGACACATTAGTAGGTCTTACCCAATTCCTCACTGTTTCAATCTTAGATGGATCCACCATCACTCCATCCTTAGAAACTACGTGCCCTAAGAAAGACACTGAATCTAGCCAAAACTCTCACTTAGAGAATTTGACATAAAGCTTTCTCTCCCTCTACATTTCGAACACAATTCTCAAGTGCTCCTCATGTTCTTTCTTGCTCTTTGAGTATACCAGTATATAATCAATGAATACGATGACAAAGAGATCCAGATATGGCTTTAAAATCCAATTCATCAAGCTCATGAAAGCAGCAGGGGCATTCGTAAGCCCAAAAGACATTACTAAGAACTCATAATGCCTATACCTGGTCCGAAAAGCAGTTTTGGGAACATCTGCTGCCCGTATCTTTAATTGATGATACCCAGATCTCAAGTCGATTTTTGAGAAGGTACAAGCACCTTGTAACTGATCGAAAAAATCATCAATGCGAGGAAGAGGACACTTGTTCTTAACCGTTACCTTATTCAGTTGTCTGTAGTCTATGCACATCCGAAAGCTTCCATCCTTCTTCTTCACAAACAAAACAAGAGCACCCCAAGGGGATGCACTTGGTCTAATGAAGCCTTTGCTCAACAACTCTTGAAGTTGGGCTTTTAACTCCCTTAACTCAGAGGGAGCCATTCTATAAGGGGGTATAGAAATGGGGCGAGTACCCGGTTCAAGATCGATGCAGAAGTCAATATCTCTATCCGGTGGCATACCTGGAAGGTCTGCAGGAAACACATCTAAAAACTCGCGGACTATCGCAATCGAATCGATTGAAGGTACTTGGGTAGTATCATCCCTGAGGTGTGCCAAGAAAGCTAAACAACCCTTACTAACCATTCTCTTAGCACGAAGAAAGGAGACGATACGAACCGGATTGGAAGTGTAGTCACCCTCCCACACTAACGGATCTGTCCCAGGCTTGGCTAACGTCACAGTTTTAGCATTACAATCCAAGATTGCAAAATTTGGAGAAAGCCAAGTCATACCAAGAATTATATCGAAGTCAACCATTTCTAAGATAACCAAGTCTACATGAGTATCGCTTCCCACAAAAGTCACAAGACAAGACCTATACACCTTTTTAACTATCACAGACTCACCCACTGGAGTAGAAACACGAATAGGCATGTCAAAGAATTCACAATGTAAATTAAGACCATTAGCAAATGAGGAAGATACAGAAGAAAATGTGGATCCAGGATCAAACAATACAGAAGCCATTCAATCACAAACCAAAAGATTACCTGTGATGACAGCATCAGATGTCTCCGCTTCGGATCTCCCTGGGAAAGCATAACAATGGACCCTATCACCTGTCTGCCCGTTGCCCCTACCATGTTGCGCTGCAGTAGTTCCAGTTTTCCCGTTACCCCGGCCGTTTTGGTGACCACCATCACCTCGGCCACCACGTCCTCCCGAATAACGGCCTCTTCCATGACCACCTCTACCTCTGATTATTGGGGGTCTGTAACTCGGTTTTGGACAATTCCTCCTAATATGTCCAGTCTCTCCATATCCATAACATTCTCTGGATTCAAGCATAGGTCCCTGTGAGAATGACGAAGTCTGGGGATAATCACCAAACTCAGAGAAATGTTGGCCGGTCTGCGGTGGACCCCCAACTACAATCTGTAGTGAAGACTGGATAGGTCGGGCTGGGTAACCTCCTGAACCCTGCCCTCTGGAGTAAGAACCACTAAAATTACCTCCCTTACGAAACCTTTTAGATGTCGATGCCAAGGTGAAGTCATCTGGCTTCACTCCCTCCACCTCTATCACGAAGTCTACCACTTCCTGAAAGGATTTCACTGTAGCCTCTACCTGTAAGGCTGAAATCCGCAAATCTGACTTCAACCACTTCACAAAACGGTAAATCCGCTCTTGTGGACTGAAGCAAAGCTGGGTGGCATACCTGGATAATGCACAGAACTTAGCATCAGACGCAGTCACCGACATCTTGCCTTGCTCTAGGCTCAAGAACTCATCTCTCCTTCTATCCCTCAAGGTCCGGAGGATATACTTCTCCATAAATAAGCTAGAGAATGACGCCCAAGTCATAGGTGGTGCCTGTGCGGGTTGACACTCAACATGTGACCGCCACCACATTTTGGCATATCCCTGAAACTGATAGGTTACAAACTCAACACCAAATCGTTCCTCTATGCCCATTTTATATAATAACTCATGACAGTCAACCAGAAAATCGTAGGCATCCTCAGATTCAGCACCCTTGAAGACAGGAGGTTTCAATTTCAAGAACTTACTGAAAAATTCATGCTGATCACTTGTCATTATAGGCCCTGTAGTCAACCGAGGAAACGTGCCTATTTCCAATGAGGCATCCATGCAGGGAGCCACAGTAGCTGCATGTTGTACCTCCAGAACCTTAGGTGCTGGTGCAGAAAACACTGGAGGTGTCTGGCCCTGATCAGATAACCCGCTAAGATAGGCAAGAACCTGGTTGATCATCTCTGGGGTAGGTTGGGGTGGTAATTCCTCATTCTACACTTGCTCATTTTCCCCTTCCTCACCCTCTCTTAACACTTCCTCAGTCGGTGGAGGAGTCACCGCCCTAGTACCAGATGGGCCAGGTGCTTGTCTTCTTCCTCTAGAGGACGTCCTCCCGCGACCTCTACCGCGGCCTCTTGCCACTGCTCCTCTTCGAGCTACAGTCTCAGTGGCTGGCTCGAACGCATCTTGTCTTGCCGGTGTTGGTGTTGGCGTAGTTGTTGCTCTAGTTCTAACCATTTGTGAAATAGAGTGAAGATGGTCATATACAAATTTGTATCACCTAGATACCAATTGGATCCAAGTAATAGCATGAAAGAAAGGAAGAATGGAATTTTCCTAAAGTCCTATAGCCTCTCAAAGAAAAGTAAAGGCGTCCCCCTACTGTTCCTCAAGACTCTACTAGACTCGTTCTTGTGTGATGAGACCAATGAACCTAATGCTCTGATACCAAGTTTGTCACGACCCAAAATGTGTCGTGAGTGGCACCCACATTCATCCTCCTATGTGAGAGAACCAACCAATCTAAACCTCGACATTTCAAACATAATAAATAGAAAACAATGCGGAAGACTTAAAACTCATTAACAAAATCAATAATCAACTTCTAAAACTCAAAACTTATCATTATCCCCAAAATCTGGAAGTCATCATCCCAAGAACATCTATCCTCAAATTACTAAAGCTAAGAGTATCTAAGAAACTAATATAAATAATAGCTAGTCTATGCCAGAACTTTAAGGCATCAAGACATGAAGAAGAAGATCCAGTCCAAGCTAGAAGCTTTAGCTCACCCTGAAATCTGGTGTGATGAAGACTGGCTAGAGTTGCGGTTGGGTTGAAGACGATGGTACGTTTGCTGCACTCCACAATGAACAAAAAGAAACATACAAGTAGGGGTCAGTACAAAACACGAGTACTAAGTAGATATCATCGGCCAACTCAAAATAGAAAACAGTATATATCAGATAATATCATAAAATCAACTACAATACTCAACAGGTAGCAACAATAAGTACTATAATCATTAATAAGTACGCCAAGTACACCCATGAGGACGCAAGCCTCCATACCATACTCCTTTGGGAAATAGGTTCATTAAATCTTAGTATATTACCATAATTCAAGATTCACTCTCTTTATTCCTCTTGTGTCGGAACGTGACACTCCGATCCCCTAGTACTACGTGTCGGTTCGTGACAGCGATCCTCCTAATACTACGTGTCGGTTCGTGACACTCGATCCCCCTATTACTACGTGTCGGTTCGTGACACCCGATCCCCCTACTACTACGTGTCGGTTCGTGACACCCGATCCCCCTATTACAACGTGTCGGTTCGTGACAACCGATCCCCTAACCTCATTCTTTCGTTCATCAAGCCTTCTTTTATACCAAAGCATTATCATTAACAAGAGGTTTTCAAGATTTAGGATTCAATAGCTTCATCATGCTTATTTCATCACAATTATATCATCACATCCATGCAAGCATACAATTAAGCATATAGAAGGGTTTTACAACACTACCCAATACATATCATTCGCTATTAAGAGTTTACTATGAATAGCATAAAAACCATAACCTACCTCCACCGAAGAATTGTGATCAAGAAAGCTAATCCTCAAAATCCTTGCTTTTTTCTTGTTCCTCTCTCAATTGATCGTTTCTCCCTTTCTCTATCCGTTCTTTCTATTTTTCTTATTCGAACCCGTTTTATTTTACCCTAATTAGCGTATAATTAAGTATAAAAGATGGTAAAAGTAACCCACTAATTAATTTAAGGTTATCTCTTTTAACCCTCAAGAAATTGGATTAATAATATTCAACCACTAACTTTATAATTATAAGTAGGAAGAGTCCAAAACGCCCCTGAAAATATTAAACAGAAATCCGACCCAGTCAGGGTTACGCAGACTGTGACGGCCCGTCGTGCCTGCGATGGTCCGTCCTGCTGCTTCAGTCACAAGGTTCAGAGACTCGATTTATTAAAGAGTCTGTGACGGCCCGTCATGCCTGTGACGGTCCGTCCTGCCACGTTGTCACAAAGTTCATAGAGTCGATTTCAGTACTCAAATTTCAGAATTCTAAGTGTTTTGGAATGAGACCCCCTCGACGGTCCGTCGTGCCCATGAAGGTCCGTCATGGGATCCGTCGTCTCAGCCAGTTTTTTCAGAAATAAAATCTGCTGCTCAGAACGACTAAACAGGTCGTTACAACTATTCATATTTATACTTAGTGAAATACTCAATAACTTTATCAAGAACAACGCATCAAAATAATGTACTAGATCAGTGCATAGTGTAGGAGAAGGGAAACAGGTTGTAAAAGGGTCCATTCAAATATTAAATTCCAACCCTAACGTTCACACGTTATCAAATACTATAAACATCCCATCAAAAACCATCACTTAGAGAAGGATCATGTATCACATGATATTCAAACATTATAAATCAAATACCCAAAAAGTCATGTGAAATTAACCTTAGAAAACATTTACTTTCTGTTAAAACTCATAAATCTAGGGTTAGGAAGAAAATGCATTTTGTAGAGTAAAAACCCTAGTATTTGATGTTCTTGAAAACTTGTCTTGAAAGTACTCTTTGGTAAAGGAACCCCAAGAGTGAAAAACCCATACCTTATAGGTGAAGAATCCACGAAAATCATAATGGAAACTTCAAAACCTTTGTCATCTTCCTTATGTTTTTCTTGTTCTTCAATGGAGTTTGAAAAAGAGAGCATTGTTGAGAGATTAAGAGAATTTTCATTTGATCTTATTTATAACGTGTAAAAGTTGTCTAAAACTGACCTAATATACATATATACTCGTCCTATGAATTACCCGAAAGACCCTCCACTTAAATTACCAAAATGCCCCTCTTAAATTGACTAAAAATAGAAGAGCATTTGCTTAGAAAAAATATACAATTTGTTAAGGGTTTCAGCTTTGACTAGGATTTTTAATTAATTAATTAATTTAATAATTTAATTAATTACGTGGCCTAGGGTAATTACTAAAGTACCCCTATCACTAGGACCACAACCAACCCCTTTGGACCATCCTAGGCTAGGTATTAGGATGTTTCTTTAATTAGTTACCCGACTAGGTTTTAAGATTTCGGGTACACTAGATAGTTTATTGTAGTTAATCATAGGTTAGTTATATAGTTAGGTAAGTTAGTTATAGCCTAGAGTTGTTTAGGAATCTAACTCTAGGATTAATGGGCATTGGGATGCCTATGTAGCCCAATACCTATTCTTAAAATCTAATAGGATCTTCACTAGACAAGTACATTTTCTGGAATGTTACATTATCCCCCCCTTAGGAACATTCATCCCAAATAACACTTAAATCTTTTGTCGGGTAGGAAAAAGACTCAATACTAGAAGCACAACCAGCACATCATATCATTACACTTAGCACTCAATTTATGAGGCTCAAACATATAACAGATACATATTCATAACACATAGTGAGGAATTTCCTTCTCAACCTTATCATAAGATCAAAATGCATCAAAGAGTTACCATGCTATCAATATTATCAAGATAACAACAAAACATCAAAATCTCAAGAAAACAAATTCATACAGGTTTCACGTAAGTGCAGGAATAGAGTATGAAAACAACTTCTTAAAACTCTAGTAGGTACTATCTTTTACCAAAACATGCACCTATTTAGTAAACAAGTTAAATTTTCCATTCTTGTTAAATTGGGCATGAAGTCTTTATAAGACGATTTTATTGGCCATGCCCATTCTTTGATTATTTGCATATTATATAGTCTTGGGCATATATTCATACTCCAATATTGGTATAAACAGATTACTTTTCCAACTTCATTCTTATCAAACACTACGGATTTGACATTCTCATGCTTTGCTTACTTAGTTCACTTTGAACTTACATTTCTTCTTCCTTTCTTTCTTACTGAAATCTTGAGCATAATACATACTACTTATATCGGAATAGGGAGAACTAGGGAGATTAACATTCGACAATTTCATTGCGAACAACCCTAGTTTCGGTTTCATGGATTCAATACATTTGAAAAAAACCTCTTTTATCCTCACAACATGGTGTAAACAACCCTTGGCTATCTAACGTGTAACAAAATAAAAAGTAGAACCTAGGTCAAGAAAAGC
Organism: Solanum chmielewskii; assembly: GCA_027704785.1. NCBI lineage: Eukaryota > Viridiplantae > Streptophyta > Magnoliopsida > Solanales > Solanaceae > Solanum > Solanum chmielewskii. Next base: position 23,559,845 of record JAKWIX010000328.1, read on the forward strand.
ATAAACATTTACAGAGAAAACTTGTAGCATACCCGTCACAACGTCGGGAGAGCTTTATTTTTCACCCCTTGCCTTAAGTGCGTAGAAACAATTCCTTTTTGGAGCTTCATAATTAGGACCGCTTGGTTGAGCTTGACTATTACCCTTACCTTGACTTCTCACATTCGGACAATTTCTCACCATATGTCCACCTTTTCCACAACCATATCAACTATTAGTCCCAACAAGACATTCACCCACATGTTTCTTACCACAGTTACCACAAGTTGGTCTCCGTTTTCGTTTATCAACATTTCTCCCCTCTTGAGGACTAGGACTAGAACCTCTATCGTGGCGATTCCTGGAAAAATTAGAAGGAACTTGGTTTGAAAACCTCTTCTTAGGCTTGTCTTTAACATCAAGCCTACTATAAGAAGAACTACCTTCAAAAGACTTTGCCTTCTTAGCTTCCCTATTCCTCTTCCTTAGGTGAATTTCCTCAACTTGTTGAGCATGAACCATCAACATCCTTGATGAAGGTTAATGAACTCCTCTACCTTAGATTCCTTTTGTTCCCTTGAAAAGAATCTGCCAATAAAGTAATCATATGCTAAAAAAACACATAGTGTCAGCTCTAAAGACACGACATAGGAGTATCAAGAAAAAAGAAGTTTCCTAATCATCAAATAGCCTCTTTTCATAATTATAGGGCGCTTCACAACCATGAACAATACACTAGGTAACGTGGTTTAGTGAGACGTTAATCCTAAGTATATTTAACCTGATGCTCTGACACAAAGTTTGTCACACCCGGAGAATACACCCTAGATGAGACCGGCGTCGCTAACCTCTCAGAGGTCGCAGACAAGCCTCCTCTTAGAGTTCATCACAATCATACAATTAATTTTAATGGAAAAATTAAAACTTCTAACATAGTATTGAAGTATACTTAGACTTCATACTGAAGATTCATAATCCATACGATATTCTAAGGAATTGTCTCATATATGTATAAAACCATCTAAGAATTCAAATCTAGAATTAGCCAATAAATAGTCAATATGCCGTATAGGCCTTAATACAAAAGAATTAAAAGAAAAATTGATGGAAATAGATAATCCTAATATCTACTAAAGTCTTCATAAGCTGAAAAATAAATGGTAGCGTCCTGAACATGAGGACCTACCAAGACTTGGAGAAAGAGTTCCAAGCTTCTTCAAATAGGCCTCCTTAAACTTAAATGTCCAGAACCTACAGTTTTAGTAATATAAAGTAATGGGGTTAGTACGCCATATGTACTAAGTATAGGTGTATGCATATAAAGCATAAGGACATGCATGAAAAAGGATCATTTATCATTTCGTTAGAAAACATGCTAAGTCATGTGAAAGTATTTAATGCACATACCATATAACATGTAAAAACTAAGGATACCATCAACTTACAACGTGATCATAATCAAACACATATTTTCATAAGGTCATGCTAACATATTCAATAAATCATATAAACATAAACTACAAACACTTGCCAATGATATCATCCCCAACCTACAAGTGCAATGGTGATGTGAAGCGCAATGGTGATGTGAAGCCCCATAACCCCACACAACCAAGTAGATAAAATAGGATACCATAAGTAAATCTTTGCTTCATGTAACTTGTAACATAAGTAGTCATCACTTCATATAACAATATAACCCAATAACATATTCATCAAAATGACCAACATTCATTTAAGAGTAACATCATGTATCATAAACATATATCTTTCATGTCATCATATTGCATAAGAACAATCTCCTAGGACTTCTCTTAGGTTTAAGTTGTCCAATGTCTAGGTAGAGTACCATACCCTTACATAAACTAAGTAGACTCTTCAAGTCATCCTAGTCAACGTTCATTTACTTTTCATTCATTTTACATGAGGGAATATTCACCTTTACCGACCTAGACTATATGAGCTAAACATGGAATCCAGTGTCTTTCCCACACCGAAAAGAGGTGGTCTACCGGCCAAATAAGAACCTACATGACATAGCTTTCTAGGTGGATCCACTAGCTAGTATCCGATGGTGGAAACATTTTTCTAGAACTAGGAGATGTATTAAAGACCCATAGTTCCACATTACATGGCATCCTAAATCTCATGAGAATCATTGTGAACTTACCTTCCACTAGGGAAGGGACACTTCTCTTATCTAGTCCCTCGGTGCTTAGCTTAAGTCTCTTTTCTTGAAATAAACTTTATGTTTTCTGTCATCATAAACTTATCATAAGTCATAGGAGGTTAAATCACTGTATAAACATGATTATTATCTCTTTTAGGATTAGATGATAATTTTCTTTCATCGCAACCCTTCGTATGCGAGATTAACATACCATAGTCATCTTGTGTAAAGCATACAAGAGAATATCATAGCTTGCTTTTTCGTAGTCTTGTCATGATGTCATATTTAACATGTTCATAGCCCAGAGTATACGCGTAAAATATCATACATACTTTCATAACATAACATCGTGATTCATAGGCTAACATAAACATTGTAGAGTAATCACAACTTTAGAAGACTTACCTCTTGCTTCCAAGAAACTTATTCGTCTTACACTATTAATAATCATACTTAGTGAAGTACTCAATAACATAATCAAGCAAAACTCATCAAATCAAGTACGAGATCAATGCATAGCATATGAGAATGGAAACGAGTCATAAAATAGTTCATTCAAATCTTAAATTCCTACCCTAACGGTTACACGTTATCAACTACAATAAACATCCCATCTGAAACCATCACTCAGAGAAGGATCATGTATCACACTTCATTCAAACATTATCAATAAAATACTCAAAAATTCATGTTAAATTAACCTTAGAAAACGTTTACTTTTCATTAAAAATCATAAATCTAGGGTTAGGAAGAAAATCTGTTTTGTAGAGTAAAAACCCTAGTATATGAAGTTATTGAAAACTTATATCGAAAGGGACTTTTGGGGAAAATAATCCCAAGAGTGAAAAACCCATACCTTATAAATGAATAATCCATGAAAATCTAATTGGAAACTTTGAAACCTTCGTCTTCTTTCTTAAGCTTTTCTTGTTATTTAATGGAGTTTGGAAAAGAGAGCATTCTTGAGAGATTGAGAGAATTTGGTTTGATCTTATTTGTGACGTGTAAAAGTGGTCTAAAACTGACCTAATATACATATATAATTGTCCTATGAATTACCCAAAAGACCCTCCACTTAAATTAGCAAAACGACTCTCTTAAATTGACTAAAAATAGAAGAGAATTTAACTTAGCCAAATCGTAAAATTTAGTAAGGGTTTTGGCTTTGACTAGGATTTTAAATTAATTAATTAAGTTTCTAATTTAATTAATTAAGTGACTTATGGTAATTAGTAAATTACCCCTAAGTCACTAGTACCATAATCAACCCCTTTGGACCATCCTAGGCTAGGTACTAGGATGTTTCTTTTGTTAGTTAATCGGCTAGGTTTTAGGATTTTGGGTACACTAGTTAGTTTATTTTAGTAAATCCCAGGTTATTTATATAGTTAGGTAAGTTATTCAGAGCTCTATAGTTGGTTAGGAAGCTAGGCCCCACATGTCTTGAGTCATGCGCGCGCCTACCCACCAACCGCCCTAATCGAATTCGGTTGGGTTTGTCCCTTGGCCGGTTAGCACCTCTCCTTGCACATGTGCTTGCTGCTCATTTTTTGTAGTCTCAAGGATTCTCACTCTATATTTGGGCACTTCTTAGTCTTCATGATAAATTTAAATTGTTATGTTCTAGGGTATCCAGGCTTGACACTTGGATGCCTTATACCTAATGTGTTTATTGATTGATTATGAATTTTCACCTAGGGTCTTCATCGCAGGTATACTTCCTAAAAAATCTCGGATTAGGGTAGTTGAACATCAAGGTGTATTCGGAGTTTTGTTAATTCATATAAACTGGCTATCACCCTTTTAGCCAATATTCCCTAACATGCCCAATATTACTCAATAATAGGCACTGGTATGGCTATGTATCCCAATACCTATTCTTAAAACCTAATAGGCTCCTAGACAAGTACATTTTATTGAATGTTACATTATCCACCCCTTAGGAACATTCATCCTTGAATGAAACTAAAATCATTTGAAGGGTAGGAAAAAAACTAAATACTAGCAGCACAACCAGCACATAACATATCATTACACTTTGCACTCAATTTATGATGCACAAACATATAAGAGCTTAATATTCATCACAAATAGTGAGGAAATTTTTTCTCAACCTTATCATAAGCTCAAAATGCATCAATGGGTTACCAAGCTATCAATATTCTCAAGATAACAACAAAACAACAAAATCTCAAAAAAACATATGCATACAAGTTTCACTCAAGTGCAAGAATATAGAGTATGAAAACATCATCTTAAAACTCTAGTTTGTACTATCTTTTACAAAAACATGCACCTATTGTAGTAAACAAGTTAAATTTTCCATTCTTGTTAAATTGGGCATGAAGTCTTTTTAATCCAATCTTTATTGACTATGCCCATTCTTTGATTATTTTCATAGCATATAGTTCTTGGGGCATATATTCATACTCCAATATTGGCATAAACCAATAACTGTTACAACTTCATTCTTATCAAACGCTGAGGATTTGACATTCTCATGTTTTGCTTACTGAGTTCACTTTGAACTTACATTTCTTTTTCTTTCTTTTTTACTTTCTTACTGAAATCTTGAGCATTATACATACTACTTAATTCGGAAATAGGGAGAAGTTGGAAGATTAATATTCAACAACTTTATTGGGAACAACCATAGTTTCGGTTTTCTTGGATTCCATACGTTTGAAAAAACCTCCTTTATCCTCACCACATGGTGTAAACAACCCTTGGCTATCAAAGGTGTAACGAAAGAAAGAGTAGCACCTACGTCAAGCAAAGCATATATTTTAATAGAGAAAACTTGTAAATATTTTCACGACTGGGGAGAACCCCCTAGAAGTAATATGTCGTACTTGACCTCGCAGAGGTCTTATATAAGTCCATAGTTATCATTCATCGTATTGTCATAGGTTTATTAGCAGAAAATTTAAATTTTTTCATAGCACATCGTATGCTATAAACTTCACTTCATATACATAAAATATCATAAGTACATATTTAGGCTCTATTATCATTTTTCCATCCTAGACTTAACATCATAAGATACTTTAGGGACACGACACTTACAACATAATACAGAAGTACAATAATAAATTGATTTACACTAAGCTAGACATTAGGACATCCTTGGACTTAAGGATTCATTTCCTTGAGTTTGGGAATAACATATTAAACTCCCCAATTATAGACACATCCTTTTAAGCATCCATAACCTAAAATTTGATTAAAAAGTAAAGAAGAATGGAGTTACTATGAGAATGCACTAAGTTTGGCTACGATGTAAAAACATGCATTTAAAAGGGACATTTTACTTGAAATCATACTTCATGCCTTTTTGAGAAAATCTTCATAAAACATTTATACAATAAGCATTATATCATTTAGATACTTCATATAAGCATATTCAATGGTAATCAATTGTATAAAATCGCCCATTGTATTTAAGGCATTTTAGAACCACATTACAGTAAGCTATTTTGTTCTTTACAGTGAACTATCTTATTTTACAGTGAATCCTTTTCTTCTTACTTCCTTATTCCCCAAGTAACCCTCTAGTGATACTTAGTGCAATGCATAAGCCAACACATACCATCATAGTAACATAACACACCACGAGACACCTTCAAGTCAATACCATAAAGATATTATAGTGAACTCTATTCACTTTGCACATATACTAATGTCACTTTATATAGAACCTTATAAGACCTTATTCACAATCCCAATCTAAATGTACTACTATAATATAAGTGTAAGGCCCCATAACCTCACAAATACTTAGTAAACCTATCATGGGAACACAATCATTAACATCCAATTCATAAATCAACATAGTAAGTGAAGACAACTTCATTCATGTCAAGAAAGACCTTCATCATATAGTCATTAATTCCAACATAGTGTATATAAGAACAAGACCATATCACACAGATCCATTAGGACTCATACGATGTACTTCATTACAACAAGTAACCAATTACTACAAAGTCATGCATAAAGAACATATACATGGATACATGAATTAGAACACCTTTTTAGGACTTCCCTCAAGAGACACTTATGCAATGAATAGGTGAAGTCCAATACGCGCACTTACACTAAGCAACTATCCTTAGGTTATCCTAGTTAGGGTCCTTACTTTACTTCCATTTTCAATTATACAGTAGGGAAACTATAGCCTTAATCGACACTAAGACCATGGGTGCTAACATGGAATTAGGTTTTGTAGATCATTACACCAAGGGAAGGTGTTGTTACCTAGCCAGTGTATAACATTAACACATGTTAGCATACTAGTGAAAATCACTTGGTAGATCCTATGTGGCAAGCATAATTTATTGTATTAAGAAATATACATAACCCTGTACATGGTCATTAGCATTGGAGCCTCATCTCATGAGAAACTATGGGTGAATATTCCTCAAGAAAATCAACATCTCATCTGAAACCATAGATGAATGTTCATCCAAGGGAAGGCAACACCTTATGACAACCCAATGGTAAATCTTCCTCCAAGGGAAGCCAACACCTCTCATTGTCAAGTTCACTCGGTGCTAAGCTAAGTTCCTTTTATTAAAAAGCCTTTATTAACATTATTTACAAAATGTAGGCCTGAAGAGATTGTATCTTCATATTCTTAGCTCATAGGTCATAGATGAGAGTTCATCAACCTATATCATGTAAAAAACCCTTTCACACGGACATAGCATATTCAAACACCAATCTAATTTAGGGTACGTTTGAGCACACCTTTCAAGGCCCTTACATGGACTAGATTATCATACATATGTGTGTGCATACGTATATGTGAGCAGACCTTTCACATAACTAATGTCACACATGTTCATATATCAATGCATAAGTCTATAGATGTAACTATATGAGCAATTCTTTCAATCAACACTTTAAAACACTATGCACATTCATATTTCGTAATATCATCTACTTAACATCACATAATATAAATGATATTCATAACATGTTCATACATTCCTATGCATGTACTTAGAGACCAACCAAGGAACTATCCTATCAAGGTGCACATGTGCAATGCATAGACAAGGTCCCATACCCTTTCCCATACTAGTACACCTACCAAATAATCTTAGGGAATGATGCATGACACAACATCATAGAATAGATAACATAGCATAAGACACATTTATTCAAGACTTACAACATCTTTACAGTAAGCTCTAGTCATTATGCACCTATATTAACTTTACTTCACATATAGCATTATAAAGCCTCATTATAAGCAGCAAGTATACATAAAATTAATATAACCATTTACGTGCTCAGAGCGTTAGCCATACAACCTAGATCATAGCTAGAATAGGAAGACGAAGCATAGGCTTTACATTGGGTGTCATCACCAACACACATTCATAATGCAATTTCCTTCAAGGCTATGATCACATCACGCACACACACACACACACACACACACAAACACACACACACACACACACATATATATATATATATGTATGCATATATAGGAAATGAAGTAAACACCACCACCTTAAGTGGACCATACCACACAATGTCATACAAGGCCAATTCTATCAACAATACTATAGAGAAGTAGAGAAGTAGGGTAATAGGGCAAGTCTTACCAATCCTTTAGCCTTTGATCATCATTGATTAATACTGCTCTTTCACCAACCATTAAAGTATAGAAAAGTAGATAAAGTACAACAATCATATAAGAAGGCATGAATAAGCTAGTACAAGACCATGCCACAAACTAGTATAATACATCACCAATATACTAGAAAGTAAAAGGACATAGACACATTGACCAATTTCACTTGCGTGGATCATGAGTCATATTTCATCAATTATCAATCTAGGACAATATCTAAAGAGCTAATAATCAAGTCTAAGTCATGCTTTATCTACCCTATAATTAAGTTCGCATCACGTACATTACAACATCCATATAGGGTAGAAGAACCTAGATCAATCTTTACCAAGACTCCTTTTACTTTGATCATGAATATCTCACACCACAATTCATCAATAATATCAACATAAGTAAGTATATAATTATCCCTACACAATCAAATCCCATAATCATGTATAATAGAGTCAATGTTACAGTGAATGCCATATATTAACAAAATATAGGAAGTACAGATCAAGTCTTCAAGCATCAACCCATATTCATCCAATATCACATAATTTATCATCACATTACAATGTAGGAGGTAGGTATAAGAAATTCAACATGATAGAATCATAATTCGATCAGCATCAATTAAAGATCACAAAGCCCATACTTATGCTAAACCAATGGTTTGAAGAGAGCATGGGTTCATCTTGCAATTGGATTGAAATCCACAATAAAAGCAATACATAATCATCAATTTTTCATGATTAATCCTTGAAAACATTTTGAGAAAAAACCCATGGCTAGATTGAAGAAGAAGAGATTTGATCATGAATCTTCTTTGAAAACTAAGAGATTAATTCTCTAGATGGAAGGATAACTAGAGATGAAGGATAGATTTTAAAGCGTAGTAATTAAATAAAGGTTGCATAGAAGAAGAAAAAAACCAGAATCCATGTTCTAAAAAATCTTAGAAAAATCAAAAAGATATGACAAAACTTCCTTAAGATTTACAAGCCAAAGGGTAAAAATAATAATCCAACTCAGGAACCTTCTGATTGGTGATGAGTCGCATACTGAATCACTTAGAGCTATATTTTGATAGAAATGGTGTTCTGGATTGCATGTTTTGTCTCAATCACTAATGAATAACCATGTTATTCAGGTACTTTGAGTTTGAGGCAAAGCATGGACACTACATTGCAAAAGGATGAAAATAATGAATAAATGAAGTCCTGATGATCGCTGAGTCAGCATGGCGACTCACAGATAGGTTTGGAGATCACCTTTTGTTCCAGTATATTGAACCCTAACATACCACGATATACGGGTACATTTAACGCTTAGAAATAAGGAACTAATGCTAGAATCAAGTGTATGTTGAATGATTGATATGTTTGTTGATGATGCAGGAAGAGTCAGGAAGATGTTGAACAAAAGAAGAGAAGCAGTATAAATAACGACCATCTTGATAGTTCATGGTCCACTTCACGTACTGTGAGAGTGACCGTGAACTGTGAAGTGTTGTAGCTAGATTCTGAAGACCCACATTTGGGAGAGTTGAAGTGAGGAATACAGACAACTTCACGAACCGTGATCACTTTGAAGGTCCGTGCTCCAGCCCATGAACAAATTCAAGAAAGTAGTGTAAATATCCAAAGTTTAAGAAAGTTGAAGTAAAGATTACGAACGTATTCATGGACCGTAATCACTTCGATACTCCGTGGTACAGTTTGTGAACAAGATTCAGAGAGCTATGTATATCTCGAGAGTTTGAGAAAGTTAAAGTGAAAACCATATATCATTATCACTTTGACGGTTCGTGGTCCTGTTCGTGCACAAGATTCCAAAGAACAAGCTGAAAGTACAGGTTTGGAAAGTTGATGGAAAGACCACAGACAACTTCATGAACCATTGTATTTTTTACGGTCCGTGATCCTGTCCATCAAGTTAAGTACAGTAGATTATGAGAAGACCCATTCTTGGGAACTCTAAGCGAAGACTATAGAAGGTTTCACGGACCATGAATCCTTTCACGGAACATGAAGGTGGTCATGAAGGAGATCGACAATGCAATCCTAGTTCTATTAGATTTTTTTTTAAAAAAATTTGTTTGGATCTTATTTAGGTCATATTGCATCATTATTATTATAATCAAACTTTTTATGAAGGACGAGAAGAAAGAACTTCAAAGTTTTTGAGTTTCTAAATTTTGATTAACTTTGTAACAAAAGAAGTTTGGTTCTTATATTAAAAGGTGGTTATTGAGTTGTAAATTAATTTTGTAAGTATTCAGATTATGTTCTCAATTATTGTTAATTGCTAGATACGCAAAATTATGAGGCACTAAATATTTTGACCAGGTGTGTAGGATCTATGTTGATATTGTGAATCTGACTCAGTAAAATGAGCGTAGAGCATTCTCTGTTTACATGTAATAGGTTAAAGCTTTGATTGTAATTTTGGTCTAACGAGTGCACGCTTTAGACTAGCATGTATCAATTGGTTGTTCGAGAGAAAAATACTTTTTAGGAGAAAGCAAAAAATTCTACTTACACAATATAAGCTAAAGTTAGAGTTAGACATAACATAACTTTATATTCATGTCCATCTATGTGAGTTCTTAATGCAAGATGCATTTAAAGTTTGAGAATATAAATGATTATTATCTAATAAGGCTGAGAAGCATTAGATAAAGCCTATTCACTGAGCTTTGTGAATTTATAATCGCTTAAAGCTCAGATTGCAGAAGAGTTTAATAGTTTTTGTCATAGTGAACACTAACCTGGTTTCTATTAATCAACTGAAAAACTCATACATATTTATCATTTATGCAAGAGAACTGTTAATCTTGATCTTAAGTTTTAGAAATTGGTACTTGTCATTCATACCCAATTTTATTTTGTCTAAATTCATTGGGAAATAGTAATAACAATCGGCTAAAGGCGACGGTAAAACATTATCTGTAAAAAAATACTTTGTGGGATTGGTTGCATGCTTGCTTTGCCTCTTTAGATTGTAGAACAATGGCGGCAAAGTTTAACTTTCCAAATGAACCCATTTTAGAATAGAAGGGGGGAAATTCTATTCCTAGAGGTTGTATCATTTTTTGTTTGAAAGATTATAGAATGATATCTAAAGGGTGTTTATACCACATAGTAAGAGTCCAAGATCTAGACTCTTAATTTCCTCCCATTGAGTAGGTTCCTGTAGTAAGGGAATTTCCAGATGACATCCTAATGATCTCCCATTATTCCTATTGAATGGGAAATTCATTTTTGTATCGAATTGTTACCGGACACAAATTCTATTTCAATTCCTTCTTATCGGATGGCTCAGACAGAATTGAAAGAGTTGAAGGCTCAACTCAAAGATTTGTTAGACAAAGGCTTCATTAGACGCAGTATTTCTCCATCGGATGCTCCGATTTTGTTTGTGAAGAAGAAGGTTGGTTCCCTTAGAATGTGCATTGATTATTTCCAACTCAATAAATTCACTATTAAGAACAAGTATCCTCTCCCTCAGATTGAAGACTTGTTTGATCATCTCCAAGGGGCAAGCTGGTTTTCTAAGATTGACTTGAGATCGGGGTATCACCAACTCAGGGTAAAAGGTGAGGATATACCAAAGACGGCATTTCGGACTAGATATGGTCACTATGAGTTCTTAGTAATGTCCTTTGGTCTCACAAATTCTATGCGGCATTGATTGACCTCACGAATAGGGTTTTTTGAAGTTACCTAGATTCATTTGTCGTTGTTTTCATTGACGACATCTTGGTATATTCAATGAATGAAGGTGATCACATCGACCATTTGAGGGTGGTTTTACAAATGATTAAGGAGAACCAATTATTTGCCAAGTATAGCAAATGTGAGTTTTGGTTGAGGTCGGTGTCATTTCTTGGTCATAACATCTCTAGTGAGGGAGTTGAGGTTGATCCAATGAAAACCGAGGTGGTAAAGAATTGGCTAGACAATTGAATACAACAAACATTTGGCGTTTGTTTGGTCTAGTAGGTTATTATCGGAGGTTTGACGATGTTTTTCCGTCCATTGTATCTCCCTTGACTACCTTGAACCAAAAGAATAAGAAATTTGAACGGTCAGAGACATGTGACGGAAGCTTCCAAATCTTGAAGGATAGGCTTAATTTCGCTCAGGTGTTGACTTTACCAGAAGGTACCAAGGGTTTTGTTGTGTATTGTGATGCATCTCGAGTAGATTTAGGGTGTGTGCTTATGCAAAATGGGAATTTAGTAGCCTATGCTTCTAGACAAATTAAGGTGCACGGGAGGAACTATCCACCTCATGATATTGAGTTAGCAAACGTGTTTTTTACCTTTATAATATGGAGGCATTATTTTTATGGTGTTCATGTTGATATGTATACTGACCACAAGAGTCTTCAATATGTGTTTACTCAAAAAGAGTTGAATCTCTGACAAAAAAGGTGGTTGGAATTGTTGAAAGAATATGACATGAGTGTTCTCTATCACCCCGGCAAGGCCAATGTGGTAACAGAGCTTTAATTCATTTGTCCATGGTTAGTGTGTCTCATGTAGAGGAAGCCAAGAAAGACCTAGTGAAAGATGTTCATAGATTGGCTAGATTGGGTGTTACGTTGGAAGATTCTCCGAATGGTGGTTTTATGGTCCATCATAATTTCGAGTCATCATCTGTAGTTGAGGTGAATTCCAAACAACATATTGATCAACCATTGATGGATTTAAAGGAATAGGTTCTTGGCAAGCTTAATGAGTCATTCTCCTTAGGGGAAGATGGTGTCTTAAGGTATCAAGGAAAGTTGTGCGTTCCCAATGTAGATAGTTTGAGGAATTGGATTCTTAAAAAAGCTCATGGGTATCATTACTCTTTTCATCCGGGTTCGACAAAGATGTACCATGACCTTAGGGAAGTATTTTTCTGGGAAGGTTTGAAGAAGGACATAGCAAAATTCGTTGCTAGTGTCCAAATTTACAACAAGTGAAAGCCGAACACTAAAAGTCGGATGATTTACAACAAGAATTCCAAGTTCCCTGGAATTGAGAAGACATCAATATGGATTTTGTTGAAGGATTGCCTCGGACACAAATGCAATTTGACATGAGTAGTTGTGGATAGGCTGACCAAATACGCTCATTTCATTCCCGTCAAGTCTTCTTATTTGGTAGAAGATTATGCAAGGATCTTCATAGATGATATTTTTTGTCGTCGTGGTATTCATTTATCTACCATATCAGATAGGGGTACATAATTCACATCTAGGTTTTGAAGATAAGTCCAACAAGATTTGGGTACCAATGTGAAGTTAAGCACCGTTTTTCATCCCCAAATGGATGGTCAAGCAGAGTGTACTATTCAAACCCTTGAGTATATGCTTAGAGCTTGTATTATTAATTTCAAAGGAAATTGGGATAAGCATTTTCCTTTGGTGGAGTTTGCTTACAATAATAGCTACCATTCATCTATATCTATAGCTCCTTATGAAGCCTTGTATGGTAGGATATGTAGATCTCCAATTGGATGGTTTGAAGTAGGTGAGTCTTCACTTTTGGGTCCCGATTTGATTTATAAAACTTTGGAGAAGCTTCATATTATAAGGAACCAGTTTCAAATAGCCTTTAGTCGGCAAAAGTCTTATGCCGATCTTAGGAGAAGAGATTTAGAGTTTGAAGAAGGTGATAAAGTGTATTTAAAATTTAGCCTATGAAAGGGGTTGTTAGATTTGGAAAAAAAGGGAAGTTCAATTCTCTTCATGTGGGTCCTTGTGAAATCTTGCAAAATATTGGTAAGGTGGAACATGAGTTGAAGTTGCCTAGTGAATTGACTTCGGTTCATCCGGTTTTCCATGTTTCTATGCTTAAGAAGTGTATCGGTGATCCCGAGTCTATTCTTCTTATTGAGGGTCTTGGTGTAAAGTACAACCTCTCCTATGACGAGGTTTCGGATCAAATCCTTGATATAAAAGTAAAAAAGTTAAGGAATAAAGATGTAGCTTCCGTAAAGGTGTTATGGAAGAATCACGTAGTTGAGGGTGCAACATGGGAGGCCCAGGCTGACATAAAGTCCTGTTACCCTCATCTATTTGATAACTAAGGTCAGTTATTTCTATTACTAATGAAAATAATGACTAAAAATTGAAGTTGATTTATTTTTGGTGAAGTTTTGCAAAATATGCATTTTTTATATTATTATAGTGAAGTTACAGTGAAATTGTGCATATTGACTTGAAAATTGTAATTCTTCTTGTTTTCAGTCATGTTGTGCATTTTAATATGGTGATGTATTTATAAAATGATATGTAGCATGTTGATAAGTTAATATTTGGAATAATTGACTCTTTAAAGATATGTTGAGCTCATGTTGTTGTTGTGAGAAGGAAGTTCCTCATGTTGTGACTTTGAGCCTTATGTGTATGAAAAATTGATGCTTTGAGTCATTTGTATAAATTCCATAATTATTTTTTGAACTTAGTTGTGTAACACTATTGTGTGATAACTAATGTTAATGATGTATGTTGTTGGTTGGGCTTCTAGTCTTGAGTCTATCTTTTCCTCCCAAATTATTTTAGTGTCATTCAGGGACAAATGTTCCTAGGGGGGGGGGGTGGATAATGTAACACTCAAAAAGTTTATGAACTTAAATAGAGACTCAAGTTTTCATATAAGGTTAGTAATCCTGTCTTAAAGCCTATAATAATGTTAATAAACCGTTTAGGATGTTTTGAAGTCAATACATCAAGAAACGTCCATGACGTCCGAAAACTAGTCTAATTTAAATAGTGAAACGTCCATAGGTTTAGGGAAGGTATAAAGGTATCATATGATGTATAAAACTTGTAAAATAACTTTAAATGGGTAATACCTATTATATAGAGTGAAAAAGTCCATGTCCAACCCCCCAAGGGTCGCCTTAGGGGTCCACGAGAGGACCACAAACTTGGCTTGGCAAGCTGCCAAACCAGCAACCAAAATGCACATTGATGTAACAAGTCTGCGTCGTGGACTTGGGTGGCTTTTGGTCAAATATAAAATTAGTGTCACGGGAAGGTTGAGGACTTTACTGTCTCAAAAATTAAAATGATTAATCATAAAGAAACAGCTCCACGTCGCGGACTTGTTCCCCAACGAAATTCTGAAATTTGGATTTGAAGTTTGACTTCATTAAAAGGTCAACATCAGTGAGGATTCTTTTGGGTATTTAATGAGGGATATATATATTGATTTACAATCAGTTTTCCCTCAAATATACTTCCTCAAATCAAATCCGCAAATCAAAACCCAAAAGCTCTCACCTCTCTCTCTAGTTTCTCTCTATGTTCATCCTTCATTGAAGGAAGAAGAAAGATTGAAGGAGAAGACCGATTTCTCTAGTATTTTACTTCAATTTAATGGATTAATATTCATTAACGTATGGCTTATTCACCATTGGCATTCATTTCCCCAAGAGGTCCTCTCAAAGTTTGTTTCTAAATTTCCCGATTCCAAGAATTTTTCTATGTTAATGGATTTTTTTCTATGCTTCAAATTGATGATTGATCTTGATTAATTGTGATTACTTATGACTAATTAGATATATATTTTTGTTTAATTGATCTTATTGATTGAATTTCATGTTGATCATATTCATTTCCCCCAAATCTCAGGTCTTGATTGTAAATTGATGGGAATTGAAGTATGAATTGATCATTAGACTTGTTTTATCAATTATGATTCATTCATGGATTGCCTAAGGTAATGTATTGTTATGATTGGATCTATTTCTTGAAAATTCATGATGAACACTATTCCCCTTAACCCTAGGTTATGAATTGGTGTTAATTGGATAGTGATGATGCAATGGACCAAGTTCTCGTGTTATATTGATTGATGTTACTACATCTATTGTTGGATGTAATTAGTTGGTTGATGGTAAAATCATGCATATGACTATTGAAGAATATTGATTAAGTCTCTATGATCCTAACCTTCACTTCAATTATGATGATTTGTGATTAGTCTAAGTAGGTGTTGGTATGATGTTGAATTGAAATGTCTTGACTATGGTTTGTGAGGTGTTGGCTAAGATATAAATATTATAAGGATGGTTATTATTTACCAATGTTCCTTATTATGAACTGATATGTAAATGTGCTAACCTCACCTATATGAATTGTAATGAAAGGACAATACTCATGCAATTCTTATAGAGTTATGATGATGATGATGTTTACACAAGGGTTAGACGCTATGACCTACATTAAGTTATGATGATTAATAAAGGTATTAAAGACATTTAAAAAGGGACTCTAACTTAGCACCGAGTGAACTAGAGTGAGGAGTGTCCATTCCCACATAGGGAAGGAGGATCACTATTTTACTCTTGAGATTGTAGATCATAATGCATGTAACATAAAGAGGATCCCAACTATATCTACTAGTTCTTGAACTATGTTTCACCCATAGGAATATTAGCCAATGGATCCACCTACTTGCTATGTTCATGATTTATTACTACCTTGGCAAGTAGTTGACCTTCTTTCGGTGTAGGGTTTCATGACACCATATTCCACATTAGCTTATGTGGTCTATGTCGGTTGAGGAAAGATGTTCCGAAAAAGGTAAAAATGAACAAATGGATTGAACTCTAACTAACATGACCTAAGAGATTTCGATTAGTCTAGGTAGGGTTATGGGACTCTACATATACATTGCACTAGTTAGCCTTAAGGGAAGCCGTAGGAAGATGTTCTTACGTATGTATATGCTTATGAATGGAAACGATATATATATAATGATGTTACATGTTAATGACACTATGTGATGTTGATTACTCTTATGAACATGTATTTGGTCTATTGCTATTATATGATTTTATGTACTTTTAATGCTATGTTATGTGAAGTTGGACATTGGTTATGATTCTTGATAGGTTTACTTGATTAAGTAAGGTTATGGGGCTTTGCTTAGTTATTGCACAAGAAGACTTAAAGAGGGTCATGAGTAAAAGTGTTGCCTTGATTATGATGAAATATGCTCTTATTCATGCTTGTTACTATTATAACTGGATGATAGAGTTACTTTGACCATGTGTTCAATTATATGATATGCATGTTGATTTGACTATAACTTTTATTGTTGGACTTATGATGTACATGCCTATGTCTTATTGATTGGTATGGTGAATATGCATAATGTTCTTCAAAGTAAATTGCATACTTAATGAAATGTCCCTTTTTAGCAAGATTTGATATTATATATAGTCTCTTACTTAGGACAAGTTGTGTACTAACCCCATTTTTTCCTTTTCCCAAAAATTTTAGGTTCGGGTCATTGAAGGGCTTTTGGAAACGACTTTGGAGAAGACTTAAAATTCTTAATCATTCAAGTTGGGTAGGTCCTCACTTTTCTAGGGCAATGCCATTATCAAGCTCATGATGTTGCTTTAGTTTTCAAGACTTTTATGTTCTTTCTTTTTCATTTGGATACTAAACATTGTATGACCTATATGTGGTCTTATTTCATTGATGTATGGTTTTGGCCCATATTGTTATACTCATATATATAGTTATGAGATGAGATGATTATTTGAGACTATGTTATATTCTATATACCTATGTGCAATAAAAATAGAAGACTAAGTAATCTTCATATACGAAGGGTCTATATATACTTGATGTATATACTCTGTGTATATAGAGGTCTATGTAAACCTCAATGTAGAAGTAGTAAAAAGTTTTAAATTACGCCTAATTTTGACCTATGAATATAAGGATGTAGCAAAGAGGCTAGTATTGGTCCATAAATAGGACAATGACGTCAGTTACCTTTAAGGGGTATACCCGGATGTGACAATGCAAAAGTAGGGAACTAAGGTATACATATGAGATTTTAGCTGAACAGAGAACGCGGTAAGAAGAAATGGATCAGGACATGGCACATCTGAGAACTCAAATTGATTTGTTGACAAAGCATATTGTGTCCAAGTCTGAAAAAGTTAATGTCGTGTGACAATAAAGTAGGTATGAATATCGAGACATAGACATTGGTGAGGAAGTAAATACTTGAGAAACCAAGAAGGTTTTCAAAATTATAACTCCGGACATCAAGGGTATAATTTTGGAAATGTAGGTCGGAATACACCTGAGATGGTCGGTATGATAGACCACCAAATAGAGAGCAAGAAAATTGGCAAAACAAAGATTGGTACAGAAATTATCATAGTGGTATGTATGTGCCCCCAGGTAGCTGAGAACGAACAAATGGTAATTCAATCTTATCTAAGTCGGATGACATGATGGCTAAGATGCTTCAAAAGGTTGAATCAATATATGTAGGAGCCAAGGAAATGAGGGGTGATTTTACAAGCATGAGTCAGTTGGTAGACACTCACACCACCTTTATTAAGCAAATAGAGCAACAGTTGGTGAAACTCTCAGCATCTCTGAATCAGAGAAAGAATGGTTCACTACCAAGTGATACAATTTACAATCCCAAAAAGGACCGACACTGCATGGCCATCACTACCAGGAGTAATAAAGTGTTATCTAACAAAAATTTTGCATGTAGCAAGAATGAAAAGGTCAACGAGCAAGTTATCATAGATGAGTTTGAGACTACATCTATAGATACATAGAGAAAATCCAACACAGAGTAACTCTTGTAGGAGAAAAGGAGAAGGAGATCCACAAAAAAACTATTGTTACAATAGATTCCTAGACCTCCCCCTCCTTTTCCTCAAAGGCTCAAAATGAAAGCTGAATATGGGAAGTTTAAAAAGTTAATCACAATGTTGAAGCAACTTTCGGTAAATATTCCACTAATGGAAGTTCTTGAACAAATTCCAGGATATGCCAAGTTTATGAAAGACTTGGTTACCAAGAAAAGAGTTGTAAGTCCTAATTTTTCTAACGATGTGCATCATTATACAACTATTGCAACCAGATCTCTGGTTCAGAAAAAAGAAGATCCATGTGCTTTTACACTCCCATGCACCATTGGGTCAATCAAGTTTTCAAAAGCTTTGTGTAACATTCCGGTAAAATTACATGTCTAGTGAAGAGCCTTGTAGGTCTAGAAGAATGCATATTGGGGATACATAGGCAGTACAATGCCCAATATTGTGAAATATTGGGCATAGTATAGAAAATTGTCTAAGGGGTATTAGCCAATTTCGATAAAATAACCAAATAAGAAAAATATTAGGCATATTAGAAAATATTGGCTTAAAGGGTGTTAGCCAATTTTTCTAAGTATTAATGAGCTTGTTTAAGAAATGTACCTGCAATGAAGACCCTAAGCTAAAAGAATATTTTTCATCCAACTCACAAAAAGGTATGAGGCATCCAACAGTCAAGCCTAGATACCATGGCACATGATCAATTAAAATAATCATGTAGATTAAGCAGTGGCTAAGGACATAGTGAGGATACTTGGGAAAATAAGTAAGCATTCCCAAATAAACCATAAACAATAGTTAGTTAGGAAAGTACAACCAACCCATGTGCAAGCACATGTGCAATGCATGTGAAGAAGCGGCCAAAGGAGGGGAACACCCTAACCCAATTCGATTAGGGTAGTTAGGGGGGAAAACGTGCACAAGGGACCACTCCATGTGTGGCCTAACTTCCTAACAAACTCTAGGTCCTAACTAAATAACTAACCTAGGACTAACCAAAATGGACCCACTAGTGCACCCGACAACCTAGGACTTTACCGGGTTGACAATAACCTATTACTAGTTGAAGAGGCAACTAGTACCTAACCTACGATGGTCCAAAGAGTTAGTTAATATTCTAAAAACCTACGGATACTTTATTAGTTACCCTAGGATACTTAATTAATTAATTTATCAACTTAAAGGGGAAAACCGAAATCACAAAGCAATTTCCAAATTTTGGTTAAAATAAGAAAAAGACAACCTAGTACCTGACCTAGGATGGTTCAAAGGATTGGTTAAGATCCTAACAACTTAATGTTACGTTAGTAATTACCTTAGGTCACCTAATTAATTATTTTAAATGATCAAAACGACATCCTTACACTAACCTAGTATAATTTAAGAAACATCCTAGTACTTAACCTAGGATGGTCCTAGAGGGTTGATTTTTGTTCAAAAGACTTAGGGGTACTTTAGTGCATACATTAGGTCCTTAAATTATTTAAATTAAAGATTTAATTAATTAATATAAAGTGAAATTGTTGACCGGAACCATAGTCAACACCAATTTCCAGATTTGACTAAGTGTTATGTTGTTCTATGTTTAGTCAACTTAGGAGGGCATTTTTGTAATTGGTTAATCAGTTTATTAAATTAACTTATTAAACCTATGTTTTATAATTCATTATCAGTTCCTAAATCTATAATTCATGATCAAAACACTTGGAATGAAAATGCAAGAAAGAGGCAGTAACAAAGAACGCTAAAACGGAAAAAGGGAATAGACGTTCTTAGGTGATTTCAAGGTATATTTAAGGTTTCGTTTGAGGTGTTCTTCGCATATTAAGTTCTACTAAAGGTATGGGTTTCTCTGCTGGATTTCTTTCTCCAAGAGAACTTTCTTTCCAATGATTCAAAGATCTTACAAACTAGGGTTGTTCCCGTGTTCTCGTCGAATTCCTTATCCATAGTCTCCTTTTTGATTCCGTATTGATTAGGTTAGAGATAATTTTGTTGGTATGTGGGGCTGTCTGATCTTATTGGTAATGTTCTTGAAATATGAATATCGATTAATCTATGATGTTGTGATTGTATAAAGTTAATACTATCATGAAAATTAAGAATTGATGATATGCTAAGTTATGTCCGTGATTGTGTTAAGTGATTTATGTGTTTTTTCCAAATGTTGACTTGCTATTGTTGTGACATTATGAAGATGTTAAAGTCATAAAAGATTAATATGATGTTGTCCAATAAGTCTTTAAAACGTTACCCTAAACTCATGAACTAAGATTGGCTTAAAAGATCTCTATGAAATCACAACTTGAATGAATTATGTATCAAATTCCAATAAAATTGGCTAAAACTACTTAGTCAAAATGAATGCATGTTAATGGATAAGGGTTTATGTAAACTATTGAAAGATCGTTTAAGCGTTCATACATATTCAATTTAAATATGAACATATATAAAATTGGCTTATACCAATTAAAATGGCTTACTGGTTTAACATCACAAATTTTGAGCCAGTACTAATCATATGTCAATTCTTGTGTAGGCACATTTAAAGTAATTCAATGAATCCATAACAAAGGGCATGCCATTCATTAGGAAAACTCCCAACATGCTCCAAAAGAATGAACTATCAATATATGTAACTCATTGAAAGAAGTTCTCATCGTCCATAAACGATGAAATGAAGCCACTGCACTAAAGTAAAGAAGTAATGTGAGTTATAACATAATTAAAGGGGTATAAATTAAGTAAGTGACCAGAATGGGGTGTTAAAGGATGTGATACAAGTCTTACTTACACCTAAGGCAATATGTTAAAGTATACTCACGAATGAAAGTGTTAAAACGTGTAAGACTATTCTCATTAACCCCTATGGATGATATGTAAGGACAATTCACATTCATCAATATAAATTAATGATTATATGTAAGGAAAATTCACATTTCATCAATGTAAAGTACCAATGACAAGTTGTCAAAGGAGTAAGTAAATCTTAATATAGAAGTAAGCTTCCATAATGCTTGAGTCAACTCTAAAAGATAAAGAAGATAATGAAAGTGAGCACAACACTAATAGACTAGTTATTAGCATGTGCTTTCATGTGTAAGTATCATGAGACGAGGCTACCACCGAGGTGAATAAGTAGTCTCATTAAGTCCCTAGTCTTCGAACTATGTCTAGCCAACATAGGAACTAGGTAGTGGTTTCCACCTAAGCGAGCTAGGTATGTACGGTTTCACCTTGGCCTGTGATTCCACCCCTTTTTTGTGTGGGGAAGACACATGATTTCATGTTTATCTCACATGATCTATGTCGTTTAATGCTCATGATATGTTCTTCATTCACTATAGCCGTGAGCCACTACTTTTCGTTGTGGAGTGAACTCTTGAGATTCATCCGCCTTAGCCGGGGATCAACCCTTTCCATGTGTGGGGCAGACACATGATAGTAGCTCACATGGTCTAAGATTTATTTTACCGACGAATCACCTCTTTTCAGTGTGGGGGAAACACTGGATTTCATATTAAGCTCGCATGATCATATTCGTAATGATGTCACTATGAAAGTAAGGATAATGATGATGGTGGAATGTATGTTCAAAGTGAGCAATGATTAAGAGTTCAAGAATGTCAAGTGTCAATATCACACTCATGAAGTTTCAGCAAATAATGGGCAAAGCCAATTAAGATTGGTTTATAATGACTTCTTATATGATGCCAATAAAGGAAAGTAGAAACGTAATGTTATTAAATACCTCATAACTTCCCTATGAGGAAATTAATGATATAAATGGAATGACCAATAGAGTATGGCTTATGAAATGTAATGAATATATAGTGTAAAGAATGACTCACTATAATGTAGGGAAATCATTCCTTAGTCCTTCGATTACTTACGTGGATTCAATATGGGTATAAGACTACAATGAATCATGGCACTTGTAAGTAAACATAGGACAAAGGAATTATTGATCTACACAACAAGAAGAAGAAAAAGACTGAAAAATAAATTAAGTCCCAAAGAAAGGGCTCTCCGGGTTGGATGATCAAATTTTCCAATCTTCGCTCGAGTTGTTCTAAAATTATGTTGATGATACTAATGTCTTTTAATCATATATAAAATGAGTTGTGTGCTTTGAATGCATTAAAATACATCATATTCATACCATAATTCACAACTAATGAATTAGGTAAGTCTAGTGACTAGACTTTCCAGAAATGACATGTTGCTTAGGAAGAGTTTTAATTAATCATGCATAGCTTTATGTGTATGTGTTCATTCACCCATACTTAGTACAAGTGGCGTACTATCCCCCTACTAGTTACTATTTTTATAGGTGCAGGTTAGAGGATATACTGAAGACTCTTGCAGCGGTTTGGACATCAGCGTTCTCCAAACCATTAGGTAGGTCCTCTTGATTTCAAGGATGCTACAGTTTTAGTCTAGCCTTAGTTTTCGACATACCTAGTGGATGTTGTCCCTAGCGTTTCCTCCACGATTTATTTCGAAGCTTTTTGTAATTAGGCCATTTTTTGCAAATGTATTTATGATACATTCATATTCTGTTTAAAATTGATTCGCTATGATAGATGGTTGTTCTCTTATGTTTATCTTAGTATATAATGTAACTAGTTAATAAGTATATGAAGTCTGTATACTTCATACGTTTAAAAAGTTTTAAATTTTCCGCAAATTTAACTAGATGAATGTGATGAATGCAAGATGAGGCTTGTCTGTGACCTATGAGAAGTCAACAACACCTGTCTTGATTCGGATTCAAGAATCAGGTTCGTGACACTTTGTGTGATCTAGAAGCTAGAATTAAACTTATGCCATTAGCCATTTATGAGAAGTTAGGTTTGGAAATGTCGAAACCTACCACAATGAGATTGATTATGGCAGACAGGTCAGCCAAGAGACCAGAAGAAATCTTATGTGATATATTTGTAAAGTTTGATACATTTATCTTCCCAAAAGATTTTGTTATTATGGATTGTGAAGTAGACTTTGAATTTCCTATAAGTCTGGGAAAACAATTTTTTGCTACACGTAGAGCTTTATTTGATGTGGAGCGAGGTGAGTTGAAGTGTAGACTCAATTAAGAGGAAGTAAAATTTAACATGTGAAGATAAATGAAGCAACCAAAAGAGATAGAACTGGTATCAACAATTGAAGTGGTCACTGATGATGACTTGAGGGCACCCATAGAATAGAGGATAGGTGTTGAAACATTAGTTGTTATGCTGATGAACTTTGATGTTGATTTCTGGTCTGATTATGTAGAGAATTTAAATGTTTTACATGGTATGGGAGCACATTCTTATGCTCCAAAAAATTAGACTTGGTTTTGAATAACAGACCAAATACTCCAGCTAAGCCCCTCATTGAGGAACTACCAGTTTTGGAGCTGAAACAGTTGGCCAGTCACCTCAGGTATGTACTTTTGGGTACTAACAACACTTAACCTATGATATTGTCTACAGATTTAAATAAAAAATAGGTAAAGAAGGTGGTTTGAGTGCTTCAATGGTTTTAAAAAGTCATTGGCTGGACAATTGACAATATAATTGGAATACCTCAAAGCATTTACACATAAAAAATCAATCTTAAAGAAGACTATATACCTATTATTGAGCACCAAATAAGGTTGAACCCACCAATGGAAGAGGTGTTCAAAAAAGAAATAATCAAATGGTTAGATGTTGCGGTGGTTTACCCGATATTTTATAGCCAATGTGTCAGTCTGGTGTAATGTGTGCCGAAAATAGGGGCATTATTGTGGTGGTGAATACAACGAATGAATTAGTTCCACAATGACCAGTGACCGAGTGGAAAGTATTCATGGAGTACAGAAAGCTGAGCAAATGGACCTTGAGGGACCATTTCCCTATCTCATTCATGGACCAAATGCTAGAAAAGTTAGCAGGTAAAAGGTGGTATTATTTCTTTGATGGATACTGTGGTTACAATCAGATAATCATTGCTCCTAAATATTAGGAAAAGACTACGTTGACATGTCCTTAAGATATGTTTGCATTTAAATGCATGTCGTTTGGATTATGTAATGCACCGGCTATATTTCAAAGGTGTATGATGTCCATTTTTCAGACATGTCTGAGGACACACCAGAAGTATTTATGGATGATTTCTATATATTATGTGATATGTTTGATTATTGTTTGTTGAATCTTAACAGGTCATTACAGAGATGTGATGAAGCCAAATTGGTGCTAAATTTGGAGAAATGTGACTTCGTAATTATAGAGGTTACAGTCCTTGGACATAAAGTGTTCCTCAAAAGAATCAAAGTGGACAAGGCGAAGATTGCGGTGATTAAAAATTTGTCTCCTCCTATTAGTGTAAAAGGTGTTTGGAGCTTCTAGGAACATGATAGATTCTATAGAAATTTCATCAAAGACTTCTCCAAAGTCGCACACCCCATGTGAAATTCATCTTTAATGAGACTTGCCTAAAAGCCTCTGAAATCCTAAAAGAGAAACTTGTCTCAGCACCTATAATCATCGGTACAAACTGGGCAGAACCTATTGAAGTGATATGAGATGCCAGTGGAACTACATTACATGTTGTGTTGGGTCGAAAGCGGAATAATATGTTTCATTCGATTTATTTTGCTAGTAAGTCCCTAAATGGAGCACAACAAAACTACACAGTCACTGAGCAAGAATTGTTGGTTGTAGTGTATGCATTTTGAGAAGTTCAAAGCATATTGGTTCGGCACCAAAGTAATGGTACACATAGATCATGCTGCTCTGAGATATCTTATGGCAATTAAAGATGACAAACCAAGGTTAATCAAATGTGTGTTACTACATCAAGAATTTGATTTTGAAGTAAATGATAAAAGAGGTTGTGAAAACCAAGTAGCTGATCTTCTTTCCAGATTGGAAGTTGTAAAAAAAAGAACACAGTGAGCCTGAAATAGATGATGTGTTCCCAGATGAACAGGTTTTGAGTGCTACTCTTGATCTTATTTCCTGGTTTGGTGACATTGCTAATTTCTTACTTAGCAACTTATCTGCGGGGCTGACATATCAGCAAAATAAAAAGGTTTTACATGATGTTGGTAATTATTTTTGGGACGAGCCTTATATGTATAGATTATGTGTTAATAACATAATAAAGAGCTGTGTTCTAGGAGCTAAAATGCTACTTACTCTGGAAGCCTATCATTCCTCTCTAGTAGGTGGGCATCATGGTGGAGCTCTAACAACTCATAATATATTTCAATGTAGGTATTACTGGCCAACTATTCACAAAGATGAAGCTGAGTTGGTACGAAGTTGTGATGTATGCCAAAGACAATGAGCCATATCAAGGCGTCGTGAGTTGCATATGACACCTATTTTAGAGGTAGAGTTGTTTGACGTATGGGGAATGATTTCACGGATCCCTTTTTGAGTTCATATGGAAAGAAGTATATTGTGGTAGTAGTGGACTATATATCCAAATAGGTGGAAATTGTAGCATTACCTAAGAATGATGGGAAAAGTGTTGTCGTGTTCCTAATAAAGAACATTTTTTGCAAGATTTGGAACACCTAGAGCTATTATTAGTGATAGTGGTTCTCATTTTTGCAACAAAGTGTTCAGTGTGCTTCTGACCAAGTATGGGGTGAAAGAACACAAGGTATAAACATCATATAACCCACAAACCAGCGTCAAAGTGGAAGTGTCTAACTAATTATCAAGGAAATTTTTACCAAAGGAGTAAATGCTAACCTGATAGATTAGGCAAGAAAGCTGGATGATGCATTATGTGCATACCAGACAGCTTTTAAAACACCTATTGGTACATATCCATATCAAATGGTGTTTGGAAAAACATGCCACTTGCCTGTTGAACTTGAGCATATAGCAATCTAGGCATTGAAGAAGCTTAATCTCAACTAGAATAAAACAACAAATTTAAGGCTAGATCAGATAAATGAGATGGATGGGTTTTGTCTGAGAGCCTACGAGAGATTAGCATTGTATAAGGAGAGGATGAAGCGATACCATGAAAAAAAATTAAGAAACAAATGGTTTGAGCATATGTAGGTGTCCAAGAAGAGGCCATGATAGTTGAAGAATGCATGTTTGATGAAGTCTAAGTAATCAAGGAAAGTGTGTGGCACCGCAACGTTAAATTGTGCGCTGCTTCAAGGCAACCCGATGTCTTAATTTAGGTATTTTTGCATTTATTTCTGTCTTATTTTAGTTTACAAAGTTAATGGGTGCTGACATGTGTAGGAAAGCTTAGTAAAAAAATTGCAGAAGAACTGGTGCAATTTGCATCTGCCGGGGGACATCACGAACTGTGGTGCACTTCATGGGCGCTTTCACGGTCCGTTTAATTGAGGATCATACAGAGAGGCTACTATAAAGCAACTAAAAAGGTTCATGGAAGGGTTCACAATCCATAGTAATGTAAACGTAACCCTTAAACCTATCGTGAATCGTAGGTGAAACTAAATGAGTCAAAGTATTTTCGATGGGCAGCCTTATGGACAATGAACTTCTTTACAGGAGACTTTACTGTACGTCAGCTGTCCCAAGTAAGTATAATCACAAAATTTATTTCCAAGGGAAGGTTGACAGGCCATGACGCCTTTCACGGGCTATTTCACGATCCGTCGTCATGATTTTAACTCATTTAACCCGACCCCACCCGAAACTGGACCCATCCATAATTTGTAATGTATTTAGGTTAAAAAATCGCTTCTTTTGGCTTTTTCCTCTATTTTTTTTTCATTTTTATTCTCTGTAACAGTTCCCTCCCACCACTCCAACCAAATTCCACTCATTACAGTCGTGGAGTCTTGTGATTTTATCAAAAACCCCACTTTACAATTGCTTAGTGTGATGTTAAAGATTCCCCCAAGTAAGTAGCATTTTGCGTGTTTAATTCTCTCTTTTGGTTTGATAATTTTCTTCATTAATTGTTTCTCTTAGTTAAATATTGTAGTAATAGGATGATTGTTGAAGTTAAAATTGACTACCTTTGTGTATTGGGTTGAATCCTGTTAGTTAGTCGTCTGGGGTAAGGAAATTGGGTTTCAATTAAGGTTCTTCTAGATCAATACGGGGGGGGGGGGGGGGGGTTAAATGTTTATACCTATTTAGCATTGGTTTTGGGTTTAAGAATGGTATACTGAGTGATTTGCATGGGAATGGGGGTATTAGTGGCCTGAACCTAATGAATGGTGAGTCCATATTAGACTTCACGGATTGTAGAAGTGTCTATGTACCGTGGACCATGCGGATAGTACACTGAGTTCACGAACAAGATCACAGCTCGTGGTTACCGCCACAGACCATGAACGTGTCCACGAACATGCCTTGGAAAATAACAAAGAGGGTCACTTATGCATTGATTCTGCCCTAATTTCACGGAGGCCTTCACTGTCAGTGGTTCCCTCCAAGGTCCGTAAAAGCAACTGTGAACATTACTTGAAGTTTTTCTTTTATTTTGCTTAATATTTCAAGTATTTCATAGTTTGTTTTGTTGATCCTGTGAGCCTTTACAATGATAGAATGGGGTGTCACCATGACATTAAATATAGGGGAAGTCTGAGTACCAGATAGTGTGTCACATATTTGCACTCCTGCTAAAAATTGTTTCCTTAGAGGTAAAATGCCACGCCGATCAAGAATGAAGAATGCCAACAAGCCTGCCCCCCTACAACTTCCAAATCTGAGGGACATGTTGCATCTAAAGCTAGTGGGTCTAAGGTTCAATTAAATGTCACTTCGACATAATATTCACCTCGGACTACAAAATCACATGTAATGCGATACACACTGTACAAAATAGATAAAAAATTAAAGAGAACAAAACAGAAGATGAAGATAATGACAGTTATGTACACTAAATAATAATATTGTGATGATCGTTTTTGAAAATTCTCTTCACAATATCTAGGCATGGTTGCAAAACAATATTCGTCCATGATTTGTCAAGATCTTCTTCTCTATCTTCTTTGAAAATGTCCGTAGCAATAATACAATGAACTGATCATATTTTCTCGTTTATTAATCGTTGAATCTTGTCAAGTTGGTTACAAGTTGACATACAAGTATTACACTTGATACTTGAAATTGAAGCTTGAAGAAGTATCTACTTTGATTCATCATCTCCGTCCATATTTGTTTCTTCCCTTAAAATATGTCCATTTCAGGGACACCGATGGACCGTCGAATTCCTATGGTGTAATCTGCATCTCGATTGAAAATTTGTCGCACCTCATCTACTAACCTTGGGTGCAACACAAATTTAAAGATGAGTTTTATTTAGTAGAACATATATTTGATAACCAAAAGTATTATTAAGAAAATTATACAAGAAAAGTTTTTAGCTAGCCGCATGATAGTAAATCTTGTTTGATACATAAAATAATTATAAAAATAATCTGCTTTGACCATTTTGTCAACCCTCATGCCAACTCTACGGTTCAAGACTTATTTCTAAACATCAATTTAAATAAAGCAACTATCATACTTAGATTTGAACATGAACACTAGGTCTTCAACAAAAAATTTCAATATACGAATTTGACCCTCCAACAATAAGTGGAACACATTGAATCTTCAGTATTATTTCTATATAGATGACAACTTGCAAATAAAAATCTCCAGCTGTGAATTCTAAATCTGACTCAACTTCACCTAAGAAAATGTGATCAAATTAACTTTCTCAAAATTGAAAGAAATAATTTTTTAGCAGTAAATTATATTTATCACTAGAATCTATAATTACTACTATAAAATTATCTAGGTAGTCATTTGATATAAGTATTCTTGAGAATAAACATAAATACCTAACAAATAGTGTCGTACACATTGTTTCTCAGTGTGTGTGATCTTGTTTGTAATGATTTCAAGTCCCTTGTAAACATGCATTTTATCGGAGTTGATTATTTCTCCTCGAAAATGGATGGCAAGGTAAATAGAGAGATGGAATTTCCCCGTTCCTTTGGCCCCCATTATGAAGATCAGTTTCTTCTTGTTGAACTCTTCATTGTTGATGACAGTATTCATTTTATCTACACAAAAAATAATAACAATCTGTTTATAATAGTGAATTCATAAAGTCAAACATTAAAGAATCTTAGAAATATAAAGCTAGTAAGTAGAAAAATTGCTTGATTTGGAAAATACTATCTAAAAACATAAAATCTTCTTGATGGTGGATGTGAAAAAAAATTACATTCAGCTTTATTAGTAAAATATGTTTGTGGACTTATTAATTAACATTCCTTTTTCATAATTACTAATATATTATTGGATAAGAATGACTTTTTAAAAGCTTATAGATATGTAATCTTGAATTTTTGTAATTATTATTAATATATTTTACGATAAAGTTATTAGTGTACGTTGTTAGGAGATCACATAGATTTTTAGGCTTTTATAGAGAAAATTTTTATTTTTTATAGACTTATAAATTAGTAAACCAAATGAAATATATATAAATTTCTATCTTTTAGAATAAGAATAGTTCATTAAAAAATTTAGAGATATATCACCTTAAATTTTTGCGATTAAGCTTAAATTATTTTTGGATGACATTTCTAGATGTATATTGTTTTGAGATCACAAATAGTTACAAAGAGATTGTACAAAGAACTCAATAATATTTTTGACGGAATATATTCAAGTGATAATGCATGAAATATTACACTATTTAACAACACATCATAAGTGTTAAGTCTAATTTCATAAGAGGGAAGTGAACAATTATCGATAACTATTTCAATTACGAGTATTTATATTAACTTGTGCACCATATAATAATAGATAAGGACTTTATTTAATGAAGTTTCAATCACCGTGATAGACTTAGGTAGAATATATTCATTACCGATAAATTATAAATTTACTATTTTATCTTCTTTGTCCATGTAACATTTTTAAGTATTGAGTTAAAAAATTCTATTCTTTAAAATTATTTTAGGGTGAAATCTTCCGAAACATTTATGGTGATTTATTATTTTATAAAGCTTGACATTATGAGTGATCTCATGTGATTGCGTACGTACGTATTTGTATTAATATATATTAAATGTAGAAGACTTGGACTTGGATTTTGGGCTTGGGCTTGGATCAGAACTTATAATAAATATTTCATATATAGATTAAAAAATTTTTAGACAAGAATAACATATATAGAAATAAGGGTCATATCATACATATATATTTGTAATGCGATAAAAACTGTACAAAATAGGTCAAAAATTAAAGAGACCAAAACAAAATGTTGAGATAATGAGAGTTTATGTTCACCCAATAATAGTAGTGATGATCGTTTTTGAGAAATCTCTTCGTAATATTTAGGCATGGTTGCAAAACAGTATACGTCCATGCTTCGTCAAGATCTTCTTCTCTATCTTTTTGAAAAATGTCCGTAGCAATAATATGATGCACTTACCACATTTTCTCATTTATTAATCGTTGTATCTTTTCAAGTTTTTTACAAATTAACATACGAGTATTACGCTTGATACTTGAAATTGAAGATTGAAGAATCATCTGCTTTGATTCATCATCTTCGTCTATATTTTTTTCCTCCCTTAAATATCTTTTCATTTCAGGGACACCGATGGACAGTTGGATTCTTTTGGTGTAATATGCATCTAGAATAAAAAATTGTCTCACCTCATCCATTATCCCTACATGCAACACAAATTTAAAGAAGAGTTTTATTTAGTAGAACATATATTTGATAACCAAAAGTACTATTAAAAAAATATATAAGAAAAGTTTTTAGCTAGTAGCATGATAGTATATCTTGATTGATACATAAAATAATTACAAAAATTATCTGCTTTGACCATTTGATCAACCCTCATGTCAACTGTAGGTTCAATACTGATTGCTCAACATCAATCCAAATAAATCAACTATCATACTTATATTTGAAAATGAACACAGGGTCTTCCACATGTTTTTCCATGTACGAATTTTACACTCCAACAATAATTTGAACACCTTGAGTCTTATGTATTTTCTATATAGATGATAGCTTGCAAACAAAAATCTTCAGTTGTAAAGTCTGAATTTGGATGAATTTCACATTAGAAAATGTTATCAAATTAACTTTCTCAAATTCGAAAGAAATAATTTTTTAATAGTAAAATATATTTTTCACTAGAATCTATAATTACTACTATAAAATTATCTAGGTAGTCATTTGCTATAGGTATTCTTGGGAATAAACATATATACCTAACAAATAGTATCGTACTCCTTGTTTCACAGTGTGTGTGATCTTGTTTGTAACAATTTCAAGTCCCTTGTAAATTTGCATTTTATCCGAGTTGATTGTTTCTCCTCAAAAATTGCTGGCAAGGTCAACAGAGAGACAGGATTTTCTCGTTCCTGTGACCCCCATTTTGAAGATCACTTTCTTTTTGTTAAACTCTTCATTGTTGATGAAAGTATTCATTTTATCTGCACCAAAAAATAATTAGTTTATAATAGTGAATTCATAATGTTTGACATTAAAAAATCTTTTAAATATAAAGATAGTAAGTAGAAACCTTGATTGACTTGGAGTATACTATCTAAAAATATAAAATTTTCTTGATGGTGAATGTGTAAAAAAAAATTACATTCAGCTTTTATAGTAAAATCTGTTTGTGGACTTATTGATTGACATACCAATTTCATAATTACTGATATATTTTAGGATAAGAATGAATTTAAAAAGTTTATAGATATGTCAACTTGAATTTTTGTAATTATTAATAAATATATTTTAGGATAAACTTTTTAGTGTATGTTGTTAGGAGATCACATAGAGCTTAGCTTTTGTAATAAAAATGAGATTTTTATACATATTAATTAGTAAACTAAATTAAATATATACAAATTCATATATTTTCGAATAAGAATAGTTCATTAAATAATTTAGCGATATGTCACCTTAAATTTAGGCGATTCAGCTTAAATCATTTTTGGATGACGTTTCTATATGTATGTTGTTATAAGATAACAAATAGTTACTAAAGGATTGTATAAAGAACTCAAAAATATTTATGCCGGAATATATTCAAATAATAATGTGTCAGATCATACACTATTTAACAATACATCATAAGTGTGAAGTCTAATTCCATAAGAGGGAAGTGAACAATTATCGATAAATATTTCAATTATGAGTATTTAAATTAACTTGTGCACAATATAATTATATATAAGGACTTTATTGAAACAATCTTCAATCACCGTGATATAATTAGGTAGAATACATTCATTACGGATAGATTACAAATTCATTATTTTATCTTCTTTGTCTATGTAATATTTTTT
Source organism: Solanum chmielewskii (assembly GCA_027704785.1). Lineage (NCBI taxonomy): Eukaryota > Viridiplantae > Streptophyta > Magnoliopsida > Solanales > Solanaceae > Solanum > Solanum chmielewskii. Next base: position 23,592,572 of record JAKWIX010000328.1, read on the forward strand.
AGTACTGAGTTATGAATACTATTCTTTAAAATTCTTTTAGGGTGGATTCTTCCCGAACATATATGGTGATTTATTTTATCACTCTATTAGCTTGATATTATGAGTGATCTCATGTAATTGTGTACGTACGTATTTCTTTTAATATATATATTAATTATAAAAGAGTTGGACATTGACTTAGGGCTTTGGCTTGGATCGGAACTTAAAATAAATATTTCATCTATAGATAAGAATTTTTTGACATACAAGAGTAACATATATAGAAATAAGGGGCATATAATACATATATATTTGTAATGCTATACAAAATAGGTCAAAAATTAAAGAGACCAAAACAGAAGATGGAGATAAGGGAAGTTTATGTACACTTAATAATAATGTTGTAATGATCATTTTTGAGAAAGCTCTTCACAATATCTAGGCATGGTTGCAAATAATATTCATCCATGCTTCGTCAAAATCTTCTTCTCTATCTTCTTTGAAAACGTCCTTAGCAATAATATGATGAACTTACCACATTTTATCATTCATTAATCGTTGAATCTTGTCAAGTTGGTTACAAATTAACGTACAAGTATTACGCTTGACACTTTTGAAATTTAAGCTTGAAGAATCGTCTTCTTTGATTCATTAACTCCGTCTATATTTGTTTCTTCTGTTAAATATATGTCTATTTCAGGGACGCCGATGGACCGTCGGATTCGTTTGGTATAATCTGCATCTGGAATGAAAATTTGCCGCACCTCATCCACTAGCCTTGCAGGCAACACAAATTTAAGAAGAGTTTTACTAGGTGGAACATATATTTGATAACCAAAAGTATTATTAAGAAAATTATATAATAAAAGTTTTTAGCTATCTGCATGATAGTATATTTTGATTGATACATAAAATAATTACAAAAATTAACTTCTTTGACCATTTGATCAACCCTTATGTCAACTGTACGTTTCAAGACTGATTTCTCAACATCAATCCAAATAAAGCAACTATCATACTTATATTTTAACATGAACACAGGGTCTTCCACAAATTTTTCAATATATGAATTTGAACCTCCAACAATAATTGGAACAAGTTGAGTCTTCAGTATTTTCTATATATAGACGACAACTTGGAAATAAAAAGCTTCACCTTTGAATTCTGAATGCAGCTCAATTTCACCTAAAAAATGTGATCAAATTAACTTTCACATAATTGAAAGAAATAATTTTTAGTAGTTCAATATATTTTTAATTAGAATCTATAATTACTACTTTAAAATTATCTAGGTAGTTATTTTATATAAGTATTCTTGAGAATAAACATATATGGTCATACACCTCGTTTCTCAGTGTGTGTGATCTTGTTTGTAATAATTTCAAGTCCCTTGTAAACTTGCATTTTATCAAAGTTGATTATTTCTTCTCGAAAGTAGGTGGCAAAGTTAACAGAGAGACAGGATATATCCGTTGATGTGGCCGCCATTATGAAGATCACTTTATTCTTGTTGAACTCTTCATTGTTGATGAAAGTATTCATTTAATCTACATAAAAGAATTAGTTTATAATAGTGAATTCATAAATTCAGACATTGAAAAATCTTGTCAATATAAAGCTAGTAAGTAGAAACCTGTCTTGACTTGGAATATACTATCGAAAAATATAAAATTTTCTTGATCATGGATGTGGAAAAAAAATTACATTTAGCTTTTACAGTAAAATCAGTTTGTGGACTTAGTAATTGACATACCAATTTCATAATCACTGACATATTTTCGGATAAGTTTATAGATACGTCAACTTGAATTTTGGTAGTTATTATTAAATATATTTTTGGATAAAGTTATAAGTGTACGTTGTTAGGAGATTACATAGAACTGGGCTTTCATAGTAAAAAAGTGATATTTTATTGACTTATTAGTAAGCTAAATTAAAAATATATAAATTCATATCTTTTAAAATAAGAATAATTCATTAAAAAATTTAGAGATACGTCACCTTAAATTTTGGCGATTTAGCATAAATTATTTTAGAGTGACGTTTCTAGATATATATTATTATGAGATCACAAATAGTTACAAAAGGATTATACAAAGAACTCAATAATATTTCTGACGGAATATATTCAAGTGATAATTCGTCAAATCTTACACTATTTAACAACACATCATAAGTGTTAAGTCTAATTCCAAAAGAGGAAAGTGAACAATTATCGATAACAATTTCAATTACAAGAAGTTATATTAACTTGTGCACCATATAACAATAGATAAGGGCTTTATGGATTCAAACTTCAATCACCGTTATAGAATTAGGTAGAATATATGCATTACAGATAGATTACAAATTTACTTTTTTATCTTCTTTGTCTATGTAACATTTTTAAGTATTGAGTTAAGAATTATATTCTTTAAAATCATTTTTGGGTGGAATCTTCCTGAACATTTATAGTGATTTATTTTATCACTCTATTATCTTGACATTATGAGTGATCGCATGTAATTGTGTACATACGTATTTGTATTTATATATATTAAATCTAGAAGACTTGGACTTGGACTTGCGGGTTGGGCTTGGATGGGAACTTAAAATGTATATTTCATCTATTGATAAGAATTTTTGTACAAACAATAGTAACATATATAGAAATAAGGGTCATATGATACATATATATTTGTAATGCGATATAAAACTGTACAAAATAGGTCAAAAATTAAAGATCAAAATAGTAGATGGAGATAATGACAGTTTATGTACACTCAATAATAATATTGTGATGAACATTTTTGAGAAATCTCTTCACAATATTTTGGCATGGTTGCAAAATAATATTCGTCCATGCTTCGTCAACATCTTCTTCTCTATATTCTTTAAAAACATTTATAGCAATAATATGATGCACTGACCAAATTTTCTCGTTTATTAATCATTGAATCTTGTCAAGTTGGTTACAAATTAACATACGAGTGTTACGCTTAATACTTGAAATTAAAGCTTGAAGAATCATCTACTTTGATTAGTCATCTTTGTCTATATTTATTTCTTCCCTTAAATATCTTTCCATTTCAGGGACACCGATGGACCGTTGAATTCATTTGGTGTAATCGGCATTTGGAATTAAAATCTATCGCACCTCATCCACTAGCCCTGCATGCAACACAAATTTAAAAAAGAGTTTTTATCTAGTAGAACATATATTTTATAACCAAAAATATTATGAAGAAAATTATATAAGAAAAGTTTTTAGCTAGCTGCATGATAGTATATTTTGATTGATATATAAAATAATTACAAAAATTACCTTCTTTGACCACTTGATCAACCCTCATGTAAACTCTACTGTTCAAGATTGATTGCTCAACATCAATCCAAATAAAGCAATTATCATACTTATATTTAAACATGTACATAGGGTTTTCCACAAATTTTTCAATATACGAATTTGATCCTCCAACAATAATTGGAACACGTTGAGTCTTCAGTATTTTATCTATATAGACGACAATTTGCAAAAACAATCTTCAGTTGTGAAGTATAAATCAGGATCAATTTCACCTATGAAATTGTGATCAAATTAACTTTCTCATAATCGAAAGAAATAATTTTTAATAGTAAAGTATATTTTTCACTAGCATCTATAATTACTACTATAAAATTATCTAGGTAGTCGTTTTATATAAGTATTCTTCAAATAAACATACATACCTAATAAATTGTGTCGTACACCTTGTTTCTCAATGTGTGATCTTGTTTGTACAATTTCAAATCCCTTGTAAACTTGCATTTTATTTGAATTGATTATTCCTCATCGAAAATGGGTGACGAGGTCAACTGAGAGATGAAATTTTCCCATTCCTATGGCCCCCATTATTAAGATCACTTTCTTTTTGTTGAACTCTTCATTGTTGATGAAAGTATTCATTTTATAAACAAAAAAAATAGTTTATATTAGTGAATTCATAAAGTCAAACATTAAAAGATCTTGTAAATATAAATCTAGTAAGTAGAAACCTTTCTTGACTTGGAATATACTATCTAAAAATATAAAATTTTCTTGATGGTGTATGTGGAAAAAAAATTACATTCAATTTTATGGTAAAATCTGTTTGTGGACTTATTTATTGACATACCAATTTCATACTCACTGATATATTTTAGGATAAGTTTATAGATATGTCAACTTGAATTTTTGTAATTATTATTAAATATATTTTAGGATAATGTTTTTAGTGAACGCTGTTATGAGATCACATAGAGCTGGGCTTTTATTGTAAAAATGTGATTTTTTATAGACTTATTAATTACTAAACTAAATTAAATATCGATAAATTCATATCTTTTAGAATAAGAATAGTTCATTAAAAATTTTAGAGATGTGTCACCAAATACTTTGGCGATTAAGCTTAAATTATATTTAAAAAATCTTGTAAATATAAAACTAGTAAGTAGAAACCTTGCTTGACTTAGACTATACTATCTAAAAATATAAAATTTTCTTGATGGTAGATGTGAAAAAAAATTATATTCAGCTTTTATAGTAAAATCCGTTTGTGGACTTATTTATTGACTTACCAATTTCATATTACTGATATATTTTAGGATAAGAACGACTTTTTAAAAGTTTATAGATATGTCAACTTGAATTTTGGTAATTATTATTAAATATATTTTAGGATAATGTTATTAGTGTACTGTACGATTCCGAAAAATCATATGTCTAGGGAAGAGCAAGTAAGTCCGATAGAATACGTATTGGGGATACATAGGCATTCCAATGCCCAATATTGAGAAATATTGGGCATAGTATAGAAAAATGGCCAAGGGGTGTTAGCCAATTTCTATATATACCTATATAAGAAATATATAGTCCAAGCTTTCTATAAATGTACCTGCAAAGAAGACCCTAAGCTAAAATAAATTTTGATAATTATCTCCAACATACTTATTAGGTTCTAGGCATCCAAGTGTGAAGCCTAGTACAATAGTACATAACCATTTAAAATTATCGTGTCGAGTAAGCAGTGCCCAAGGACATAGTGAGTTTTCTTGAAACAATAAGTAGACATTCCCAAAGGAACCATAAATAATAGTTAGTTAGGAAATTTTAACCAACCCATGTGCAAGCACATGTGCAAGACATGTGAAGAAGCACCTAAGAAAGGGACCACCCTAACCGAATTTGGTTAGGGTAGTTAAGGGGACAAAAACGTACATAATGCACTACTCCATGTGGGTCCTAACTTCCTAATCAACTTAAGACTCTAACCTACTGCCCTAAATAGCTAACTAACCAAAATGGATGAAACTAGTACACCCGACAACTTAGTACCAAAACCTAGGATGGTCTAAAATGTTAGTTATGGTCCTATCAATTGAGGGGTACTTTATTAATTCCCCTATGTTACCTAATTAATTTATTTAGTAAATAATTAATTAATTTAAAAGGTCTAAAACCAAATAACAAAGGAAATTTTCAGATTTTTGTTAGGACAAGAAAGGGACAACCAAGTACCTAACCTATGATAGTCCAAAGAGTTAGTTAAGGTCCTACCAACTTAGGTATACTTTAGTAAGTACCCTAGGCTACTTAATTAATTAATTTATCAGCTTAATTAATTAATTTAATTGGTCAAAACCTAAATTACAAAGAAGTTTCAAGATTTCGGTTGAGACAAAAAAAAAAACAATCTAGTATTTAACCTAGGATGGTCCAAAGGATTAGTTATTGTTTTAAAGACTTAAGGGTACTTTGATAATTACCCTAGGTTTCTTAATTAAATATATTACTCATTTAATTAATTAAATTAAAGGGGTCAAACGGAAATTCTTATGCTAACCTACTATAATGCAAGAAACATCCTAGCACTTAACCTAGGATGGTCCTAAAGGGTTGATTATGGTTCCAATGACTTAGGGGTATTTTAGTAATTACCCTAGGTTCTTAAATTAATTAAATTAAGGATTTGATTAATATAAAGTAAAATTTTTTACCTAAATCATAGTCAACACCAAAATTTCAGATTTTAGGTCAAGTCAACATTCTCCTATGTTTAGTCAACTTAGGAGGGTTTTTTCAGTAATTAGTTAATGTATTTATTTATTTAACTTATTAAAACATAAGTTGAAAAATCAAGGTCAGTTCCTAAACCAAAAACCACGTTCAAACTCAAACAAATACACGACTAAAACTAGTAAAGAAGCGTGAGAAAAAACAGTGAACAAAACAAAAGAAAAAAATAGAAAATTTCTTAGACAATTTTCAAGGTTTCTTCAAGTTTCGTTCAAGGTGGTATTCATAGATTAAGTTCTACTTAAGGTATGGGTTTCTCTCCTGGACTACTTTCTCCAAGATAACTTTCTTTCGAACGATTCAAAGATCTTGAAAACTAGGGTTGTTTCCCGTCGTTCTTGTCGAAGTCCTTTCCCTAGTATCCTTGTTACAATTTCAATGTTGAATAGGTTAGAAATCATGTTGTTGGTATGTGGTGTTGGTTGTTCTTAACATGTAATGTTCTTGAATTATGAGTATCGAATGAACTTATGAACTTGTAATTGCATAAATTTAGTCTTATCATGATAATTAAGGATCGATAATATACTAAGTTAAGTCCATAATGTGTTAAGTGAATATGTATCTTTGGCTAAATGTTGACTTGATGTTGTTGTGATGTTATGAAGATTTTAAAGCCATCAAATGTAAATTAAGGATGATGTGAAAGAACAATTCACATTTCATAAATGTTAAGTAAGGATGACCAGTCATCAATAATGTAAGTAGATTCAATCTAGAAGCAAGCCTCCATAATGCTTGAGTCAACGCTAAATGATGATGAAATGAACATTCACGTAAAAGTTATGTGTAATTATGAAAAGCAAATATTCTTATGCTAATGAATGTGGTGACAATATGATAAGAGGATAATGTGAAAGATGAGAGAATTCTCAAATGAGCCTAAATAAATGTTACAAAAACGTACTCACCTATGAGAGTGTAAAGCTAATGAAGAGACCAATCTCTATGTACACTAATGAAAGTATTGAGACTGATGTATACTCAATACTAATGATGAGATGAGAAATAATCTATTGAGTTATGATGTCCTCGTACTAGAAGCCTGCTTCCATGACGTATGACTTGAATGAAATGGAACTTTATACTGAGCACCGATAGGCTAGCTATGAGAGGTGATGCCTTCTTTCCGAAAGGGCGGAGGTTCATGCAACTCTCATGGATTATATTGTCCAACATGCCGGTTATGGATCTCCTTATATCTCCTAGTCTTCAAACCAATACTGCAAATATAGGAATCAGGCGGAGTTCAATTTCCATGTATGCTAGCATGTTTTGGGTCAGCTAGCCTGGTGATCCCACCTCTTTTCGTTGTGGGGTAGACACTGATTTTTATGATGCTCACCTGATGTATGTCGGTCAAGGTTGGAGTTCCTCAAAGTATGAAATATAATGAAATGAACGATACTGAAGATGTTTGTGCACCAAAATCAGGAGGTGAAATTAGATTCAAGTAATGACATTAGGTCATTCTTGGTCATTGCACTTCATGATCCCGATAAGAGTCTTAAACTTCATCCTATGTATAGATGGTGTTTACATCAGCCTACGAATTAATGAAATGAATAATATGAAGTACGAATGAACGAATGAAGCAGACTCTGTGTTTACTAAAGAATGCCCTCGGGTTGAGGTCTTATATGTTGGGCCCTCACTTGAGATGTCTTATGCTACATCAACGATTACAAAGTCTCGTATATATTAAATGTATTGTATATAAAACATGAAAGTAATTAAATCAATGGCATGATCAATAGAGAAATTCTTATGAAAGGTAATGAATATATAGTGTAAAGAATGAATCACTATAAGGTAGGGAAATCATTCCTTAGTCCTTGGATTACTTACATCGATTCATTGTGGGTATGGGACTACAATGAATCATTGCACTTGTAAGTAAAAAATAGGACCAAAATAATTATTGAACTACACAACAAGAAGAAGAAAAAAGATTGAAAAATAATCTAAGTGTACAAAGAGGAGGTCTCGTCCTAAGAGGATCAAAATCTCAAATCTTCGCCCGAGTTGTGCTAAAATTATGTGGATGATACTAATGTTTTGTAATTATATAGAAAATTAGTTGTGTGCTTTGAATGCATTAAAATACATCATATCATACAACAATTCACATCTAACGATTCAGGAAAGTCTAGTCACTAGGCTTTCCAAAAATATCATGTTGTTTAGGAAGAAATTGCTATGATCATGCATAGCTTTATGTATATGTGTGCATACACCGTACTTATTACAAATGGTGTAATAACCCTTACTATTTACTATATTATAGATGCAGGTGAAGGAACAGATTCATGACTCTTGCAACGATGTTGACATCAGCATTTCTCGAGACCATTTGGTAGGTCCCCTTGATTTCAAGGATGCTACAGTTTTAGTCTAGACTTAGTTTTAGACATAGCTAGTAGATGTTGTCCCTAGAGTTTCTTTCATACATTTATTCGAAGCTTTGCAATAAGGCTATTTTGGTAAACTACTATGATATATTATTCTTTGATTTGAATTGATTCCGAAATTGTTAGATGATGGTTTCTTTATGTTGAGCTTAGTATATGATGAATTCATGAAATAACTGTATGAAGTCTATGTATACTTCATATGTTTAAAAGTTTTAAATTTTCCACTAAAATTAACCATATGAATGTGATGAATGCAACATAAGGTGTTGGCGACCTCTGAGAGGTCAACGACGCCGGTTGCGATTCGGATTTCAGAATCCGAGTCATGACAAACTTGGTACCAGAGCATGAGGCTAAATTACCTAGGATCTAAAGCTCAACACAACCACGTTAGATAGTTTCTAGCTTATGGTTGTGAAGCGCGCCATAATCATGACTTAGAGACTATGAGATAATAGGAAATTCTCCTTTTTCTTCTACTCTTAATCGAGCTATCTAGAGCTTTAACACTTTATGTCATTATAAGTATCTAACTTCCTTCTTGTGTTAGCACGTAGAGGGTTACACACAATAATTAGGATGGCCAAGTGGTCTAAGGAGCTAGAATCACGATCTAGACTTCCCAAGAAGGGGCCCTAATGGAATTGCCCAACGTTGATGAAAGATGTGTGGTGAGTGTGGTTGTGCGCATGGAGGTGAATACATGGTAATGTCTAAAAGCATGCTATGAGTATTAATGAGGAGGAGAAGGATAAGTTGGCTGCATATCAACTCAAGAATATGGCTTAGACATGGATTTGCTTCATAAGAGTTATGCTATAATAAACTATAGAAATAGGGTAGTAAGGATTTAGATTCCAAATAAGTTGGATTAAAATGAGAAGGTCGTGGTTCAAATCCAACAGGTCAAGGTAGATGCTCAGCCTCGGTCAAATGTTGTAGCCGAAAGCCCCAAAGAGAAACAAGTTCTATGCGTTGAGAGGAATAGAGGAACAAGAGAAGTACATGGATGTGGACAATGGTAACTTGCTTGTCTTTTTTTGTGTGTGCTTATGTATTATTAGATTCAGGATCTACTTTGTCTATGTTTACTCCTTTTTGCCTAATCAATTTGACTTACTTCCAGAAATCTTACATGAACCGTTTCTAGTTAATACTCTCATAGAAAACATTGTTAAGCCCGAAGGGGTAAGTATAGAAGTTGATGGCATAGTGGCAAGTCCCTTTGTAGTTAACTTGGGCGTCATTAGGTTCAAATCTTAAGGACAACAAGATGTTATCTACGAGGTTAGATATACTCTTCCTGAGTGTGGTTTATTCTTAAGAAACTCTAAGTTCAAGTGTTTTAGTGTATTTGGTATGGTAAGTCCCTAATCATATGTCTTATAATAGAACTATGTGAGTTAAAGAGAAGTTATGTTGAATTTTGTGTTGATGTTTTTGCGTAGCATAGGCATGTTTTCGATGTTGCATGATTTATGATGTTCATTAAGTTAAGTGTGATTGAGAAGGAAATTACTCAATCTCAATTATGAATCTTAAGATTAGCTTGAATGATATGCATCATCCAAATATGTGTTAATAAGATATTCACAAAGGAGAAAAGTTTAAGCATGATAATGTAACTTTCAAAAATCACCCTATTTCTTTAAATGATATGTAAGTGGGGGATAATGTAACATTTTAGAAAATCATGTCTAGTAAAGAGCCAGTAAGCCTGTTAGAATACATATTGGGGATATAGAGGCATTCCAATGCCCAATATTGAAAAATATTTTGCATAATATAGAAAAATGGCTAAGGGGTGTTAGCCAATTTCTATATATACCTAAATAAGAAAAATATAGTCCAAGATTGCTATAAATGTACCTACAAAGAATACCCTAAGCTAAAATAAATTGTGATAATTATCTCTAACATACATATTAGGTACTAGGCATCAAAGTATCAAGCCTAGTACCTTAGTACATAATCATTTAAAATGATCATGTAGAGTAAGCAGCCCAAGGACATACTGAGTTTCCTTGGGATAGTAATTAAACATTCCAAAAGGGACAATAAATAATAGTTAGTTGGGAAAGTACAACATACCCATGTGCAAGTACATGTGCAAGACATGTGAAGAAGCACTAAAGGAGGGGACCACCCTAACCGAATTTTGTTAGGTTAGTTAAGGGGACAAAAACGTGCATAAGGGACCACTCCATGTGGGGACTTACTTCCTAATAAATTTTAAACTCTAACCTACTTCCCCAAATAGGTAACTAACTTAGGAATAACCTTAATGGACCCACTAGTGCACCCGATAACCTAGGACCATAACCGGGTTGACACTAACCTAGTACTAGTTAAAGAGACAACCTAGTACCTAACCTAGGATGGTCCAAAAGGTTAGATATGGTGCTATCAACTAAGGGTTACTTTAGTAATTCCCCTAGGTTACCTAATTAATATATTTAGAAAATTAACTTATTAATTAAAAGGGATAAAACCAAAACTACAAAGGAAATTTTCAGATTTTGGTTAAGAGAAGAAAGGGATAACCTAGTACCTAACCTAGGATAGTCCAAAGAGTTAGTTAAGGTCCTACCAACTTAGGGATACTTTAGTAAGTACCCTAGGCTACTTAATTATTTAATTTATCAGCTAAATAAATTAATTTAAGGGTCAAAACCGAAATTACAAAGATGTTTGAAGATTTTGGTTGAGACAAGAAAAAAAAGACAACCTTTTATTTAACCTAGGATGGTCCAATGGATTAATTATGGTTATCACGACTTAAGGGTACTGTGGTAACTATTTTACAGATGCAGGTTAAGGGACAAATTGACGACTCTTGCAACGGTTTGGACATCAACATTTCTCGAGACAATTTGGTAGGTCCACTTGATTTCGAGGATGCTACAGCTTTAGTCTAGCCTTAGTTTTAGACATAGCTAGTGGATGTTGTCCCTAGCGTTTGTTTCATACATTTACTCGAAGCTTTGTAATAAGTTCGTTTTGGTAAACTACTATGATATGTTATTCTTTGATTTGAATTGATTCCGCAATTGTTAGATGATTGTTTCTTTATGTTGAGCTTAGTATATGAAGAATTCATGAAATAACTATATGAAGTCTATGTATACTTCATACGTTTAAAAATTTTAAATTTTCCACTAAAATTAACCATATAAATGTGATTATTGTGAGATGAGGCTTGTCTGCGACCTCTGAGAGGTCAACGACGTCGGTTGCGATTCGGATTCCAGAATGCGGGTCGTGACATGTACATTATTAGGAGATCACATAGAGCTAGGATTTTATAGTAAAACTGTTTTTATAAACTTTTTAATTAGTAAACCAAATTAAATATATGTAAATTCATATGTTTTAGAATAAAAATAGTTTATTAAAAAATTTAGAGATATGTCACCTTAAATTTTGGCGAGTAAGCTTAAATTATTTTAGGATGACGTTTCTAGTTGTATATTGTTATGAGATCGCAAATAGTTAATTGTTCAAAGAACTCAATAATATTTCTGACAGAATATATTCAAGTGATAATACATCAAATCTTACACTATTTAATAAACATCATAAGTGTTAAGTTTAATTCTATAAGAGGAGATTAAAAATTATCGATATAGATTTCAATTACGAGTATTTATATTAAGTTGTGCCCCATATAATAATACATAATGACTTTTTTGAATTAAACCTCAATCACCGTGATAGAATATATTCATTATCGATAGATTACAAATTTACTATTTTATCTTCTTTGTCTATGTAAATTTTTTATGTATTGTGTTCATAATTCTATTCTGTAAAATCCTTTTAGGATGGAATATTTCCGAATATTTATGGTTATTTAGTTTATAACTCTATTAGCTTGACATAATGAGTGATCTCATGAAATTGTGTACGTACGTATTTGTATTTATATATATTAATTATAGAAGACTTGGACTTGGACATGAGGCTTGGGCTTGGATAAAAACTTTAAATGAATATTTCATCCATAAATAAGAATTTTTTGACAGACAAGAGTAATGTGACACAAACTATAAAAAATAGGTCATATCATACATATATAATTGTAATGCGATACAAACAGTACAAAATAGGTCAAAAATTAAAGAGACCAAAATAGAAGATGGAGATAAGGACAGTTTATTTACACTCCATAATAATAGTGTGATGATCGGTTTGAGAAACCTCTTCACAATATTTATGCATGGTTGCAAAATAGTATTAGTCCATGCTTCGTTAAGATCTTCTTCTCTATATTCTTTGAAAACCTTCGTAGCAATAATATGATGCACTGACCATATTTTCTCGTTTATTAATCATTGAATCTTGTCAAGTTGGTTACAAATTAACATACGAGTATTACGCTTGATACGTGAATTTAAAGCTTGAAGAATCATCTACTTTGATTCATCATCTCCGTGTATATTTGTTTCGTCCCTTGAATATCTGTCCATTTCAGGGACACCGTTGGACCGTAGGATTCCTTTGGTGTAATCTACTTCTGGAATGAAATCTGTCGCACCTCATCCACTAGCCCTGCATGCAACACATATTTAAAGAAGTGTTTTATTTAGTAGAACATGTATTTGATAACCAAAAGTATTATTAAGAAAATTATATAAGAAAAGTTTTTAGCTAGCTCCATAATAGTAGATCTTGATTGATACATAAAATAATTACAAAAATTACCTGCTTTGACCATTTGATCAACCCACTCTACAGTTCAAGACTTATTGCTCACCATCAATTGAAATAAAGCAACTATCATACTTATATTTTAACATGTACATAGGGTTTTCCACAAGTTTTTCATTATACAAATAAGACCCTCCAACAATAATTGGAACACGTTGAGTCTTCAGTATTTTTTCTATATAAACAACAACTTGCAAACAAAAATCTTTACGTGTGAAGTCTGAATCTGGTTTAGTTTCACCTAAGAAAATGTGATCAAATTAACTTTCTTAAGAATTGAAAGAAATAATTTTTTAATAGTTAAGTATATATTTCACTAGAATCTATAATTAGTGCTATAAAATTATCTAGGTAGTCATTTGATATAAGTATTCTTGACAATAAAAGTATATACCTAAAAAATAGTGTCCTACACCTTGTTTCTCATTTTGTGTGATATTGTTTATAACAATTTTAAGTATCATGTAAACTTGCCTTTTTTCGAGTTGATTATTTCTCTTCGAAAATGGGTGGCAAGGTCAACAGAGAGACGTGATTTCTACGTTCTTGTGGCCCCCATTAAGAAGATCACTTTATTCTTGTTTCACTCTGCATTTTTTATGAAAGTATTCATTTTATTTACACACACAAAAAAATAATTAGTTTATAATAGTGAATTCATAAAGTCAACATTTACAAATCTTGTAAATACAAAGCTAGAAAGTAGAAACCTTGCTTGACTTGGAATGTACTATCTAAAAATATAAAATTTTCTTAATGGTGGATGTGAAAAGAAAAATTACATTTAGCTTTTATAGTAAAATTTGTTTGTGGACTTATTAATTGACATCCCAATTTCATAATTACTTATATATTATAGGAGAAGAATGAAATATTAAAAGTTAATAGATATGCCAACTTGAACTTTGGTGATTATTATTATATATATTTTATGATAAAGTTATTAGTAAACATTGTTAGGAGATCACATAGAGCTGGTCTTTTATAATAAAAATTTTATTTTTATAGACTTATTAATTATTAAACCAAATTAAATATATATAAATTCATACCTTTTAGAATAAGAATAGTTCATAAAAAATTTATATATATGTCACCTTAAATTTAGGCGAGTAAGCTTAAATTATTTTAGGATGACGTTTCTAGATGTATATTGTTATGAGATCACAAATAGTTACAAAAAAATTGTACAAAGAACTCAATAATATTTCCGACGGAATATATTTAAGTGATAATGCGTCAAATATTACACTATTTAATAACACATCATAAGTGTTATGTCTAATTCCATAAGAGGAAAGTGAACAATTATCGATAACTATTTCAATTATGAGTGTTTGTATTAACTTGTGCACCATATAATAATAGATAAGGACTTTATTGGATAAAGCTTGAATCACCATGATAGAATTAGGTAGAATATATTCACTACTGATAGATTATAAATTTACTATTTTATCTTCTTTGTCTATGTAGCATTTTTAAGTATTGAGTTAAGAATTCTATTCTTTAAAATCCTTTTAGGGTGAAATATTCCCAAACATTTATGGTGATTTATTTTAACACTCTATTAGCTTGACATTATGAGTGATATTGTGTATTTATGTACATATGTATTTGTTTCAATATATATTAAATATAGAAGACTTGGACTTGGACTTGGGGCTTGGACTTGCATCGAAACTTAAAATAAATATTTCATATATAGATAAGAATTTTTTACAGAAAATAGTAACATATATAGATACGGATCATATCATACATTTATATTTGTAATGCGATACAAACTGTACAAAATAGGTAGAAAATGAAAGGGACCAAAACAGAAGATGGAGATAATGACAGTTTATGTACACTCAATAATAATATTGTGATGATCATTTTTGAGAAATCTCTTCACAATATTTACTCATGGTTGCAAATGAGTATTCATCCATGCTTCATCAAGATCTTCTTCTCTATCTTCTTTGAAAACGTCCGTAGCAATAATATGATGCACTGACCACATTTTTCGTTTATTAATCGTTAAATCTTGTCATGTTGGTTACAAATAAACATACGAGTATAACGCTTGATACTTGAAATTGAAGCTTGAAGAATCATCTGCTTTGACTCATCATCTCCGTTTATAATTTTTTCCCTTAAATATCTTTAAATTTTAGGGACACCAATGGACTGCCGGATTCCTTTGGTGTAATCTGCATCTGGAATGAAAATCTGTCGCACCTTATTCACTACCCTTGCATGCAACACAAATTTAAAGAAGAGTGCTATTTAGTCGAACATATATTTGATAACCAAAAATATTATTAAGAAAATTATATAAGAAGATTTTTTAGATAGCTGCATGATAGTATATCTTGATTGATACATAAAATAATTACAAAAATTACCTGCTTTGACCATTTGATTTTCCCTAATGTCAACTTTACGGTTCAAGATTGATTGGTCAACATCAATCCAAATAAAGCAACTACCATACTTATATTTGAACATCAACATATGGTCTTCCACAAGTTTTTAATATACGAATTTTACCCTCCAACAATAATTGGAATACGTTGAGTCTTGAACATTTTTTCTATGTAGACGATAGCTTGCGAACAAAAATCTTCAGTTGTTAAGTTTGAATCTGGCTCAATTTCACCTAAGAAAAAGTGATCAAATTAACTTTTTTAAAATTTTAAAGAAATATTTTTTTAATAGTAAAGCATATTTTTTTTGTAGAATCTATAATTAGTACAATAAAATTATCTAGGTAGTCATTCGATATAAGTATTCTTTGAGTATAAACATATATACCTAACAAATAGTGTCGTACACCTTGTTTCTCAGTGTGTGTGATCTTGTTTGTAACAATTGCAAGTCCCTTGTAAACTTGCATTTTATCCGAGTTGATTATTTCTCCTCGAAAATGGGTGGGAAAGGTCAACAGAGAGATGGGATTTTCAGATTCTTGTGGCCCCTATTATCAAGATAACTTTCTTCTTTTTGAACTCCTCATTGTTGATGAAAGTATTCATTTTATTTATACAAAAAAATAATAATAATAAGTTTATAATAGTGAATTCATAAAGTCATACATTAAAAAATCTTGTAAATATAAAGCTGGTAAGTAAAAACCTTGCTTGACTTGGAATATACTATCGAAGAAAATAAAATTTTCTTGATGGTGGATATGAAAAAAAAATTACATTAAGCTTTTATAGTAAAATATTTATCTGGACTTATTAATTGACATACTAATTAGATGATTATTGATATTTTTTAGGATAAGAATGATTTTTTAATAGTTTATAGATATGTCAACTTAAATTTTTGTAATTATTATTAAATATATTTTAGGGTAATGTTATTAGTGTACGTTGTTAGGAGATCACATAGAGCTGGGCTTTTATACTAGAAAAGTCATTTTTATACACTCATTAATTAGTAAAACAATTTATATATATATATATATATATATATAGCCCCGAAGTATTGGAAATGGTACAAAATTACCCTCCATCCACCAATTGGCTCCAAAATGCCCTTTTCATCTACCTATTGGTTCCAAAATACCCTTGTCATCCACCTTTGGGTTCAAAATTGACCACTTATTTTACTATTTTAAAATTAAACTATTTAAATATTTTTTAAAATACTTGGCGCTCAACTATTTGTTAGAATTTAATTTATTAAAATAATTTATAAACCAACTCACTACCGACTCATTATTAACTAAACCCCACCGAATTAATAAACCAATTATAATATCAAAATTGTCATAAACACTATTAAAACATGACAAAATTATAGATTCCTGAAAATGACATCCAAAATTATTCGACTCGTAATCAAAGCCCCAATTAAATTTAGGTTGAGCCTCTTAATTAGGAGGACACTTTCAATAGGATTCTATTACAAGCTTGAAATCAATATCTATGATTAAAGTTAAAGAAGTAGTACATTCGAATTAATTCATGCACTTTTTTTAAATATAATTTTATAAATATTTATGATTTGTTTTAAAACATTAATACATTATTTATAAAAAAATTATCTATGAAGTAACATCACATAATTAAGACGAATGAATAATTAAGATAAACAAAGTCAGACATTTAAGTTTATCGTTAATTTTTATTTAGACACATGAATGTATGATAATTTACTTCTCTAGATATTTTCGCCTCAAATTTTCAAAAACTCTCATTGGAAGTAGCTTTCTTATTGTTGCATTAGTAATGTGATGGGTTTATTATTTTTTTGGGATTTAATTAGTAATGGGTTGGTAGTGGATTGATTTATAAATTATATTAATAAGTTAAATTATAAAGAATAGTTGAGTGTAACGTATTTAAAAAAATATTAAATAGTTTAAATTTAAAATCGTTAAATAAGTGGTCAATTTTGAACCCAAAGGTGGATGGATGACAAGGGTATTTTGGAGCCAATAGGTTGGTGGGGAAGGTATTTTGGAGCCAATAGGTGGATGGAGGGTAATTTTGTACCATTTTCAATACTTCGAAGGTATTTTAGGCCCTTTTCCATTAAAAAATTTAGCGATATGTCACCTTAAATTTTGGCGATTAAGCTTATATTATTTTTGGATGACGCTTCTAGATGTATATTGTTATGAGAACACAAATAGTTACAAAAGGCTTTTACAAAGAACTCAATAATATTTCTGACGGAACATATTCAAGTGATAATGCGTGAAATCTTACACTATTTAACAACACATCATAGGTGTGAAGTCGTATTCCATAAGAGGGAAGTGAGCAATTATCGATAACTATACAAATTACAAGTATTTATATTAACTTGTGCACCATATAATAATAGCTACGGACTTTATTAATCAAGCTATAATCACCGTGATAGAATTAGGTAGAATATATTCATTAACGATAGATTACAAATTTACTATTTTATCTTCTGTGTCTATGTAACCTTTTTAAGTATTGAGTTAAGAATTCTATTCTTTGAAATCTTTTGAGGGTGGAATCTTCCCGAATATTTATGGTAATTTATTATTATATCACTCTATTTGCTTTACATTATGAGTGATCTCATGTAATTGTGTACATACATATTTGTACTAATATATATTAAATATAGAAGACTTGGACTTAGATTTGGGGCTTGGGCTCGAATAGAAACTTAAAATAAATATTTCATCGATAGATAAGAATTTTTTTACAGACAAGAGTAACATATATAGAAATAAGGTTCATATCATACATATATATTTGTAATGCGATACAACATGTACAAAATAGGTCAAAAATTAAAGATACCAAAACAGAAGATGGAGATAATGACAACTTATGTACACTCAATAATAATATTGTGATGATTGTTTTTGTGAAATATCTTCACAATATCTAGGCATGGTTGCAAAACAGTATTCTTCCATGCTTCGTAAAGATCTTCTTTGAAAACATCCGTAGCAATAATATGATGCACTGACCATATTTTTCTTTTGTTAATCGTTGAATCTTGTAAAATTGGTTACAAATTAACATACGAGTAATACACCTGATACTTGAAAATGAAGCTTGAAGAATCACCTTCTTTTATTCATCATTGTCGTCTATATATGTTCTTAAATATCTGTCCATTTAAGAGACATCGATGGACCGTCGGATTCCTTTGGGGTAATCTACTTCTGGAATGAGAATTTGTCACACATCATCCACTAGTCCTGCATGCAACACAAATTTAAAGAAGTGTTTTATTTAGTATAGCATATATTTGATAACCAAAAATATTATTAAGAAATTTATATAAGAAATTTTTTTAGCTAGCTCCATGATAGTAGATCATGATTGATACATAAAATAATTACAAAAATTACCTGCTTTGACTATTTGATCAACCCTCATGTCAACTCTACAGTTCAAGACTTATTGCTCAACATCAATTCAAATAAAAAAACTATCATACTTATATTTGAACATGTACAAAGGGTATTCCACAAGTTTTTAAATATACGAATATGACCCTCCAACAATAGTTGGAACACGTTGAGTATTCAGTATTTTTTCTATATAAACAACAACTTGCAAACAAATATCTTCAGGTGTGAAGTCTGGCTCAATTTCACCTAAGACAATGTGATCAAATTAACTTTCTTAAGAATTGAAAGAAATAATTTTTTAATAGTTAAGTATATATTTCACTAGAATCTATAATTACTACTATAAAATTATCTAGGTAGTCATTTGATATAAGTATTCTTGAGAATAAAAGTATAGACCTAACAAATAGTGTCGTACATCTTGTTTCTCATTGTGTGTGATATTGATTATAACAATTTTAAGTCCCTTGTAAACTTGCCTTTTTTTCCGAGTTGATTATATTTCCTCGAAAATGGGTGGCAAGGTCAACAGAGAGACGGGATTTCTCCGTTACTGTGGCCCCCATTATGAATATCACTTTCTTCTTGTTGAACTTTTCATTGTTGATGAAAGTATTCATTTTATCTAAAATGAAAAAAATATATTTAGTTTATTGTAGCAACCCATTTCATCGTATTGAGTACTAGAACTTTTTATTTCATAAGGAACTTAGCAATGGCGACATGATTCGCAGGAAGAGGACGAGGTCCCCAGATGGGAAAGGTTCGGAAGCATTTAGGAGAGGAAAAGCATGAGAGAAGTAGTTGGTTGACTTCGGTTCTTCAGTTGAGGTAGGTTATGATTTATGCTATTTGGTAGTAAACTCTTAATAGTGATTGATATGTATTGAATGATATTGTGAATTTATTATGTACTTGATTGTGTGACTTGGTTGTGTATTATGTGATTTATCTAAAATCTTGAGATCGTAGAATTTATATTCTTGAATCCTTCTTATCGAAGTGATGCCTTGAATAAAGAAGGCTTGATGAAATATAATCAATGAATTAAAAGTGGTGATAAAAAATGATAAATTAATGATATTATTGGATCGAAGTGTCACGTTCTGACACAGTATAATTGGATTGGAGTGTCACGTTTCGACATGGTATAAGTGGATTGAAGTGTCACGTTCCAACACAGTATAATTGGACTGGAGTGTCACATTCCGACACAGTATAATTGGATCGGAGTGTCACATTCCGACACAGTATAATTGGATCGAAGTGTCACGTTCTGACACAGTAACATTAAAGGAAAAGGATATTGAATTAATTTAATGTACTGAATCTCAAAGAACTCATTTCTCAATGAACGTGGTGTGGAGGCATGAGTCCTCGTGTGTGCTTGATATTGTGATTGGTTACTTGCTTCAGTGGTCACTTGTTCATGTTGTTTGTTGCTTCTCAAGTACTGTAGTTTATTTTATATTATTATTTTAACTTGTGCACCATATAATAACAGACAAGGAGTTTATTGAATCAAGCTTCAATCACCGTGATAGAATTAGGTAAAATATATGCATTACTGATAGATTACAAATTTACTATTTTATCTTTATTGTCTATGTAACATTTTCAAGTATTGAGTTAAAAATTCTATTCTTTAAAATCCTTTTAGGGTTTAATCTTCCTGAACATTTATGTAGAATTATTATTTTGTCACTCTATTAGCTGGACATTATGATAGATCTCTTGTAAATGTGTACGTACGTATTTATATTAATATATATTAAATAAAGAAGAATTTGACTTTGACTTGGGGCTTGAGCTTGGATCAAAACTTAAAATAAATATTTCATTCTATAGATAAGAACTTTTTTACAGACAAGAGTAACATATATAGAAATAAGGATCATATATTACATATATATTTGTAATGCGATACAATCTGTACAAAATAGGTCAAAAATTAAAGATACCAAAACAGAAGATGGAGACAATGACTGTTTATGTACACTCAATAATAATATTGTGATGATCATTTTTGAGAAGTCTTTTCAAAAATTCTTGTCACGGCCCAATTGAATCGTGAGTGGCACCTATACTTACCCCCCTAGGTGGGCGAACCAACACGTTCGAACCCCAACATATACCAATAATTCAACTATAAATAACAAAAATAATGCGGAAGCTCCAAAAGTTATTAAGTAACCAATTTAAATAAGTTTCTAAAGTTTAATACTTATTATCCCAAAATCTGATAGTCATCACATAAAGGACATCTATTTCCAAATTACCAAGTCTAAAACTTTCAAGAAACAAAAATAAGCAAAAAGAGGGCCTATGTCCGAAATTCAAAGACATTAAGATGTGAATGAGAGAATCCAGCACGAGCTACAATTAATAGCTCATCCTGAACTCTGATATGCTGGAGACTGGATAGAGCTGAGGGTGAGTCGAAGTCGATAGAACACTTACTGCACTCCACAAAAGAACAGAGAAGAAAATACAAGTAGGGGTCAGTACAAGGAACACGTACTGAGTAGGTATCATCGGTCAACTCAAAATAGAAATCAATTTATATTGAATAATAATATAAAATCAACTACAATAATTAATAGGTGGAAAGCAATAAACATATTAACCATTGACAACAACAACACCATAATAGGTACAACATCAAACACACCTATGAGGACTCATGCCTCCACACCATATTCATTTGGAAAATAGGTTCTTTGAGATTAAGTATATTAATTTACTTCAAGATTCCTTTCCTTTAATGTTATTGTGTCAGAACGTGACACTCCGATCCCATAATACCGTATCGGAACGTGAAATTTCGATCCAATAATACTGTGTTGGAACGTGACACTCCGATCAAATTATCTCATTATTTTATTTCATCAAGCCTTCTTTATTCAAGGCGTCATTTTAATAGAGAGGGTTCAAGATTAGAAATTCAACAGTCTCATAATTTTAGGCCAACCACAAACCACACAATCAAAACATACAACCACACAATCAAGTACATAGGAGACTTTACAATATCACTTAATACATATCAATCGCTATTTAGAGTTTATCTATCAAATAGAAATAAACCATAATCTACTTCCACCGAAGAATTGTAGTCAAGCAACTACTTCTCCAAAGCCTTTCCTTTCCATATTGCCCCCGAACCCTTCCAATCTATCAAATATATATATATATATATATATATATATATATATATATATATATATTATAAGGTGTAAGTTTACAAGGACATAAACATTCCAATTATTTTGTGTCCAGTCTATATCCATCAAAAAAACTAATTATATAATCAAAAGTTTAAGCCTAATCGTAAGTCTTAATTCCTCCAATTACCACAAATTTAATGAAATTCAAACAGTATGATACACCAAATATTTAATTACCTATCTCAATATATTCACATGTAATTTATAATCTTAGATTAAAACATTAATACCATAAGTTTAATGCCACTGTAATGAAACTAGGGTCGGTCAACACCATACTGTGCACTCATACGTGCACTGTACAACAAAAACTCCTCAACATGCATGTTGCCTCCATTTTGTATATAATAATATTATTCCTACTAATAACCATTGGCTCCAGTTAACTTTCCTTCTTTTACTATTTTATTAAATTCCATTACCAACACTTAGTTGTTCCTCATTAATGGCAGATGTCCACCTTCCAATAAAAATGGATCTTTAATTATCCAATTCACACCCTTATATAGCCATAATATTTTACTATATGACAACCATATAACAATAAAATAGGATAAGCTCCATAAATTATAATCACTAACTTGATTCGGAGAAAAACAATAATTAAGTCAAAACAATCATATACTCTTATGCCTAAAATCTATCACATACGTCTAATGATCATTCTCTAATATACAATATATATAATAAGGCATCTTACTATATCTAGAAAATCTACATATGAACACATACTTAACGTAATCGCCTTTACTTTGTTCTCATCTTTCTCTTCGTTCTTCTCTTCCCCTTTTTACCTTCTACAGAGTATGTTATTTTCTACCCTAATTATAATATAACCAATTATAAAAATAGTAAAAGTGATCCACCTTACTTCTAATGTTACTTTTCATAACCACCAACTAAATAACTATTAAAAATGTCCCCACTAATTTCATAATTATAATTCCGAATAGTCCAAAATATTCACTTAAAATATATCGGAAAGTTTTTTATGAAACATAAGATTTTAACACACGAATTGACCCAAAGAATCGTTACAATAGATATCAATTTACCCATCGTTCATCCTCGAACGATCAAAAGAAAGTGAGAGTAAGGAAAGGTACCTGAATTGGTAAAAATATATGGATATCTTTTACGCATATCAGCCTCGCTCTCCCAAGTGAACTCTTCGAGTGGCCGATTCTTCCACTGAACCTTGATAGATGCAATCTACTTTGATCTCAACTTACGGACCTACATATCTAGAATAGAAACAGGATCCTCTTCATAAGACAGATTCTCATCAAGAAGAACTGAATCCCAACAAATAATGTAATTTCCATTACCGTGGTATTTTTTCAGCATTGACACATGAAATACGGGTGCACTCCTGACAGCCCTGGAGGCAAGGCCAATTCATAGGACACCTCCCCCACGCGCTTAAGAACATTAAATGGTCCAATATACCTAGAACTAAGCTTACCTCCCTTACCAAATCGCATCACACCTTTCATGGGTGAACCTTCAGCAAGACTTGTTCACCCTCCATAAAATCCAAGTCCTTAACCTTTCGATCTGCATATTCCTTCTGCCTACTCTGAGCTGCTAAAAGCTTTTCTTGAATAAGTCTCACTTTCTCTAATGATTCCCTCAGAAGACCAATACCCAAAGTTCTAACCTCAAATGCATCAAACAAACCAATGGGGGACCTACATCTCCTCCCATACAATGCCTCAAATGGCACCATATCCATAATCTAGTGATAGCTATTGTTGTATAAAAACTCTACTAAAGGTAAAAATTTATCCCAATGACCACCAAATTCTAACACACATGCACAAAGCATGTCCTCCAACACCTGAATCGTTAACTCAGACTGACCATAGGTCTGAGGGTTAAATGCAGTACTAAGATCCAATCTAAGACCTAATTTAACATGTAGAGTCTTCCAAAACATAGAAGTAAATTGTGAACCTCTATCTGATATGATGGAAAGTTGAACTCCATGTAATCGAACAATTTCCGAGATATAGAGTTTGGCTAACTTCTCTGTGTTGTAAGTCATCTTGACCAAAATGAAGTGAGCAGACTTAGTTAACCTATCAACAATTACCCAAATAAAATCAAACTTACCCAATGTCCTTGGAAGACCAACTACGAAATCCATTGCAATTCTTTCCCATTTTCTAGAAAGGGCTTTCTCTGAAGTATCCCTCCAGGCCTCTGGTGTTCATACTTTAGCTGCTAACAATTCAGGCATTGGGCAATAAAATCAACAATGTCACGCTTCATTCTACTCCACCAAAAAGGTTGCTTTAGATCACGATACATCTTGGTTGCACCAGGATGTATAGAATACCTTGAACTATGAGCCTCTGTAAGAATAGTGTGAATCAAATCATCCACACTGGGCACACATACCCTTCCCTTAATCCTCAAGACGCCTTCTTTATCAATTACTGCCTCTTTATCCTCTCCTCGCAATACCATATCTTGAATTCGGCTCAGCTTCTCATCAGCAATCATATTTCCCTTAATGTTGTTAAAAAAATAATATCTTGCCTCCACACAGGACAAAAATCCTCCTTTCTCTAGTACTTCCAGCCTCATAAAGTCATTAGCCAAAGTCTGAACCTCTCTAGCCAATGGGCGTCTAGAAACCTGTAAGTGGGCTAACCTACCCATGCTCCCTGCTTTTCTACTTAAAGCATCTGCCACAACATTAGCTTTTCCAGGGTGATATAAAATAGTAATATCATAGTCTTTCAATAGCTCCATACACCTCCTTTGCCTCAAATTCAAATCTTTCTGAGTAAAGACATATTGTAAACTACGATGATCTGTAAAAACTTTACACTTGACCCCATATAGATAAGTCTCCATTGCATTAATGCAAATACAACTGCAGCCAACTCCAAATAATGGGTCGAATAGTTACATTCATGCACTTTCAATTGCCTCAAAGCATAAGAAATTACATTCCTCGCCTGCATTAGCACTGCACCCAAACCAGAATAAGATGCATCACAATAAACAATAAAATTCTTACCTTCCACTGGCAAGGTAAGAATCGGTGCAGTAGTCAACAAAGTTTTGAGTTTCTGGAAGCTTTCTTCACATTCATCCGACCATACAAATGGAACATTCTGCTTAGTCAAATTTATCTGCTGGGAAGCAATAGAAGAAAATCCCTTGACGAATCGATGGTAGTAGCTAGCTAAACCAACAAAAATCCTTACCTCTGCAACATTAGTAGGTCTTACCCAACTCTTCACTGCTTCAATCTTAGAAGGATCCACCATCACTCCATCCTTAGAAACCACGTGCCCCAAGAAGGACACTAAATCGAGCCAAAACTCACACTTGGATAATTTTGCATAAAGCCGTTTCTCCCTTAACAACTCCAATATAATTCTCAAATTCTCCTCATGTTCTTTCCTTCTCTTTCAGTATATTAGTATAAAATCAATAAATACAATAACAAAGAGGTCCAGATATGGCTTGAAAATCCCGTTCATCTGGCTCATTAAAGCAGCAGGGGCATTCGTAAGCCCAAAAGACATAGCTAAGAATTCATAATGCCCATACCTGGTTCGAAAAGGAGTCTTTGGAACATCTGTTGCCCGTATTTTCAACTGATGATAACCGAATCTCAAATCAATTTTAAAGAAGACACAAGCACCTTGTAATTGATCGAACAAATCATCAATGCGAGGAATGGGATACTTGTTATTAATATTTACCTTTTTTTTAACTGCCTGTAGTATATGCACATCCAAAAACTTCCATATTTCTTCTTCAAAAATAAAACAGGAGCACCCCAAGGGGACGCACTCGGTCTAATAAAACCTTTACCTAACAACTCCTGAAGTTGGTCCTTTAACTACATTAACTCAGCTGGAGCCTTCTATGAGGGGGAATAGGAATGCGACGAGTACCCTGCTCCAGATCAATACAAAAATCAATATCCCTATCCGGTGGCATATCGGGAAGGTCTATAGGAAACACATCCAGAAACTCACGGACTATCGAAACAGGCTAAATCGAAGGTACTTTGGAAGTATTATCTCGGAGATGTGACAAAAAAGCTAAACAACCCTTACTCACCATCCTCTTAGCACGAAGAAAAGAAATAATACGAACTGGAGTGGAAATATAGTCACCCTCCCACACTAGCGGATTCATCCCAAGCTTGGCCAATGTCACTGTTTTAGCATCCATCTAAGATTGCAAAATTTGGAGAAAGCCAAGTCATACCCAAAATTACATTAAAATCAACCATCTCTAGAATAATCAAATCTACATAAGTATTACTCTCCCACAAAAGTCACAAGGCATGACCTATACACCTTCTCAACTATCTCAGACTCACCCACAGAAGTAGAGACATGAATAGGCATGTCAAGCAAATCATAATATAAATCAAGACCAGTAGAAAATGAGGAAGATACATATGAAAATGTGGATCCAGGATCAAAAAATACATAAGTCATGCAATCACAGACCAAAAGAGTACCTGTGATAACAGCATCAAAAGTCTCTGCTTCAGACATCCCGGGGAAAGCATAACAATGGGCCCTATCACCTGTCTGTCCATTGCCCCTACCAAGCTACGCTGTAGTAGTTCCAAGTTGCCCGCCACCCCAACTGAACTGGTGACCACCATTACCTTGGCCACCACGTCCTCAGAATGGCGGCCTCTACCATGACCACTTCTACCTCTAACTACTGGGGATCTATAATTCTGTTTTGGACAATATTTCCTAATATGTCCAACTTCTCCACATCCATAACAAGTCCTGGAGTCAATTATAGGTCTCTGTGAAAATGACAAAGTCTGGAGATAACCTCCAAACTAAGAAAAAGGCTGACTTGTCTGCAACGGACCCCCAGCTGAAGCTTGCAATGATAATTGAATAGGACGGGCAGGATAAGCTCCTTAACTCTGCCCTCTGGAATAAGAACCAATAAAATCACCTCCCTTACGAAACTTCTTAAATGTCTATGTCGTGGTGAAGTCATCTGGCTACACCCCCTCTACCTCTATCACAAAATCAACCACTTCTTGAAAGGATTTTGCTGCAGCAGCTACTTGTAATGCTGGAATATGCAAATCTGACCTCAATCCTTTCACAAAGCGGCGAAGCCGCTCTTGTGGATTGAAGAAAAGCTGAGTGGCATACCTGGATAGTGCACGAAATTTTGGCTCATAAGCAGCAACACACATCCTTCCTTGCTCTAGGCTCAGGAACTCATCTCTCTTCATATCCCTCAAAGTCCAGGGTATATACTTCTCCATAAATAAGCTAGAAAATGATGCCCAAGTCATAGGTGGTGCCCTTGCTGGTTGACACTCAACATACGACCGCCACCACATTTTGGCATCCCCCTAAAACTGGTAGGTCACAAACTCAACACTGAATCGCTCTACTATGTCCATCTTATGTAGCAACTCATGACAATCAACCAGAAAATCATAGGCATCTTCAGATTCAGAACCCTTGAAAACTGGAGGTTTCAACTTTAAGAACTTAATGAAAAGTTCATGTTGATCGCCTGTCATTATAGACCCTATAGTCAATCGAGGAAACGTGCCTACTTACAATGATGCATCCATGCGGGAAGACAGAGCAGCTGCATGTTGTACTCCCTGAACCTGAGATGCTGGTGCAGTATACACTGGAGGTGTTTGGCCCTGATCAGATAACCTGCTAACATAAGTAAAAACCTGATTAATCATCTTTGGGGTAGACTGGGGTGGTACTTCTTTATCCTGAACCTACTCATTTTCCCCTTCCTCACCCTCTCTCTCTACCTCATCAGTCGGTGGAGGAGTCACTGCTCTATTCCTAGCTGAACCAGGTGTTTGTCCTCAGCCTCTAGTGGGCGTCCTTCTGCGACATCTACCACGACCTCTTGCCACAGCTCCTCCTCGAGTTACAGCCCCAATTGTTGGTTCAGATGCACCCTGTCTTGCTGGTGTAGGTGTTGGCACAGTTGTTGCTCTAGTTCTAACCATCTACGAAATAGAGTGAGAATGTCAAATACCAATTTGTATCACCTAGATACCAATTGGATCCAAGTAATAGCACGAAAGAAAAAAGAATGGAGTTTTCATAAAGTCCTATAGCCTATCAAAGAAGAGTAAAGGCATTCCCATACCGTTCATCAAGACTCTACTAGACTTGTCCTTGTGTGATGAGACCAACAAACCTAACGCTCTGATACCAAGTTCATCACGACCCAAATAAATCATGAGTGGAACCCACACTTACACCCCTAGGTTAGAGAACCAACACGTCTGAACCCAAACATAAACGAATAGTTCAACTATAAATAACAAAAATAATGTGGAAGGTCCAAAAGTTATTAAGTAAACAATTTAAATAAGTTTTTGAAGTTTAATACTTCTTATCCCAAAATCTGATAGTCATCACATCAAGGACATCTATTTTAAAATTACCAAGTCTAAAAGTGTTTAAGAATTCAAAATAAGCAAAAAGAGGGCCCATGTCCAATATTCAAAGACATCAAGACGTGAATGAGAGAATCCAGCATGACCTAGAATTAATAGCTCACCCCGAACTCTGATATGCTGGAGACTGGCTAGATCTGAGAACGATTCGAAGTCGATTGTACACTTGTTGCACTCCACAAAAGAACAGAGAAGAAAATACAAGTAGGGGTCAGTACAAGGAACACGTACTCAGTAAGTATCATCGGTCAACTCAAAATAGAAATCAATATATATTGAATAATAATATAAAATCAGCTACAATACTTAACAGGGGCAAGAAACAAACACATGAACCATTGACAACAACAACACTATAATAGGTACAACATCAAACACGCCTATGAGGACTCACGCCTCCACACCATACTCATTTGGAAAATTGGTTCTTTGAGATTAAGTATATTAATTTACTTCAAGATTCCTTGCCTTTAATGTTATTGTGTCGGAACGTGTCACTCTGATCCCATAATACCGTGTCGGAACGTGACACTCCAATCCAATAATATCGTGTCGGAACGGGACACTCCGATCCAATATCTCATTATCTTGTTTCATCAACCCTTCTTTATTCAGGGCGTCATTTTAATAAAGTGGGTTCAAGATTAGAAATTCAACAGTCTCATAATTTTAGGCCAACCACAAACCACACAATCAAAACATACAACCACACAATCAAGTACATAGGAGACTTTACAATATCACTCAATATATATCCATTACTATTTAGAGTTTATCTATCAAATATAAATAAACCATAACCTACATCCACCTAAGAATCGAAGTCAAGCAACCACTTCTCCAATGCCTTTCTTTATTGCCTCCGAACCCTTCCAATCTATCATATAAACATATATATATAAACATATATATATATATATATATATATATATGTATGTATATATATATATATGTATGTATATATATATACGGTGTAAGTTCACAAGGTCATAAACATTCCGATTAATCTGTGTCCAGCTGATACCCATCAATTCACCTAATTCTATAATAAATCAATTAAAGTTTATGCCCAATGGTAAGTCTTAATTCCTCAAATTACCACAAATTTAATGAAATTTAAACAGTATGATACACCAAATATTTAATTACCTATCTCAATATATTCACATGCAATTTATAATCTTAGATCAAAACATTAATTTCAGAAGTTTGAAGCCACAGTACTGAAACCAGCGCCGGTCAACACCAAACTGTGCACTCATACGTGCACTGTACGATCAAAACTCCTCAACATGCATGTTGCCTCCATTTTGTATAGAATAATTTTATTCCTAGTAATAACCATTGGCTCCAGTTAATTTTCCTTCTTTTCCAATTTTATCAAATTCGATTACCAACACATAGTTGTTCCTCATTAATGGAAGATGTACACCTTCCAATAAAAATGAATCTTTAATTATCCAATTCACACCCTTAGATAGCCATAATATTTTACTATATGACAATAATATAACAATACAGTAGGATAAGCTCAATAAATTACAATCACTAACTTGATCCGGAGAAAAACAATAAATAAGTCAAAACAATCATATATTCTTATGCCTAAAATCTATCACATACGGCTAATGATCATTGTCTAATATACAATATATATATATATATATATATATTTATATATATATATATATATATAAAATAAAAAATAAGGCGTCTTAATATATCTATCAAATCTACTTATGAACGCATACCTGACTTAATCGCTTTTACTTTGTTCTCGTCTTTCTCTTCGTTCTTCTCTTCCCCTTTTTTCTTCTACAGAGTATGCTATTTTCTACCCTAATTATAATATAACCAATAATAAAAATAGTAAAAGTGATCCACCTTACTAATAATGTTAATTTTCTTAACCACCAACTAAATAACTATTAAAAACTTCCCCACTAATTTCATAATTATAATTCTGAATAGTCCAAAATATCCACTTAGAATATATCGGAAATTATTTTATGAAAATAAGGTTTTACACATGTAACGACCCAAAGGGTCGTTACAAATCTAGGCATGGTTGCAAACAAATATTATTTCATACTTCGTCAAGATCTTCTTCTCTATCTTCTTTGAAAACGTCCGTTGTAATAATATGATGCACTGACCATATTTTCAAATTTATTAATCGTTGAATCTTGTTAAGTTGGTTACAAATTAACATACGATTATTACGCTTGATACTTGAAATTGAAGCTTGAAGAATCATCTTCTTTAATTTATCATCTCTGTCTATATTTGTTTCTTCCCTTAAACATCTGTCCATTTCAGGACCATCGGATTCCTTTGGTGTAATGTGCATCTAGAATGAAAATCTGTTGCACCTCATCCACCAGACCTGCATGCAACACGACTTTAAAGAAGAGTTTTATTTAGTAGAACATATATTTTTTAACCAAAGGTATTATTAAGAAAATTATATAAGAAAATTTTTTAGCTACCTGCATGATAGTATATCTTGATTGATACATAAAATAATTACAAAAATTATCTCCTTTGACCATTTGATCAACACTCATGTCAACTCTACGGTTCAAGACTGATTGCTCAACTTCAATCCAAATAAAGCAACTATCATACTTATATTCGAACATGAACACAGGATCTTTCACAAGTTTTTGAATAAACGAATTTTACCCTCCAACAATTATTGGAACTCGTCCAGTCTTTAGTATTTTTTCTGTATAAACAACAACTCTATTTAACCTAAGAAAATGTGATCAAATTAACTTTTTAAGAATTGAAAGAAATTATTTTTTAATGGTAAAGTATATTTTTCACTAGAATCTATATTTACTTCTATAAAATTGTCTAGGTAGTCTTTTGATATAAATATTCTATAGAATAAACATATATACCTAACAAATAGTGCCGTACACCTTGTTTCTCAGTGTGTGTAATCTTGTTTGTAACAATTTCAAGTCCCTTGTAAACTTGCATTTTATCCGAGTTGATTCTTTCTCCTCAAAAATGGGTGGCAAGGTCAACAGAGAGATGGGATTTTTCTGTTCATGTAGCCTCCATAATGAAGATCACTTTTTTCTTTTTGAACTTTTTATTGTTGATGAAAGTATTCATTTTATCTACACCAAAAAAAATAGTTTATAATAGTGAATTCATAAAGTCAGACATTAAAAAATCTTGTAAACATAAATCTAGTGAGTAGAAACCTTGCTTGACTTGGAATATACTATCTAAAAATATAAATTTTTCTTTATGGTGGATGTGAAAAATAAAATTACATTCATCTTTTATAGTAAAATCTACTTGTGGACTTATTAATTAACATATAAATTTCATAATTACTGATATATTTTAGGATAAGAATGACTTTTTAAAAGTTTATAGACATGTCAACTTGAAATTTTGTAATTATTATTAAATATATTTGACGATAAAGTTATTAGTGTACGTTGTTAGGAGATCAATAGAGTTGGGCCTTTATACTAAAAAGTGATGTTTTATAGACTTATTAATTAGTAAACTAAATTAAATATATATAAATTCATATTTTTTAGAATAGGAATAGTTCATTAAAATATTTAGAGATATGTCACCTTAAATTTTTGTGATTAAGCTTAAATTATATTAGGATGACATTTTTAGATTATATTGTTATGAAATCTCAAATAGTTACAAAACGATTGTACAAAGAACTTAATAATATGTCTGACGGAATATATTCAAGTGATAATGTGTCAAATCATACACTATTTAACAACACATCATAAGTGTTAAACCTAATTGCATATGAGGAAAGTGAACAATTATCTATAACTATTTCAATTAGGTGTATTCATATTAGCTACGGACTTTATTGAATCAACCTTGTGCACCATATAGATAAGGACTTTATTGAATCAACCTTCAATCACTGTGATAGAATTAGGTAGTATATATTTATTACCGATAGATTACAACTTTACTATTTTTTTTACTTTGTCTACGTAACATTTTTAAGTATTGAGTTAAGAATTGTCTTCTTTAAAATCCCTTTAGGGTGGAATCATCCTGAACATTTATGATGATTTATTATTTTATCACTCTATTAGCTTGACATTATGAGTTATCTCATGTAATTGTGTACGTAAATATTTATATTATATATTAAATTTAGAAGACTTGGACTTGGACTTGGGGCTTGGGCTTGGATCATAACTTAAAATAAATATTTCATCTATAGATAAGAATTTTTTTAAAGAAAAGAGTAACATATATAGAAATAAGGGTCATATCATACATATATATTTGTAATGTTATACAGACTGTACAAAATAGATCAAAAATTAAAGAGACCAAAACAGATGATGGAGATAATGACAGTTTTTGTAGACTTAATAACATTGCGATGATCGTTTTTGAGATATATCTTCACAATATCTAGTCGTGGTTGCAACACAGTACTCGTCCATGCTTCGTCAAGATCTTCTTCTCTATCTTCTTTGAAAACATCCGTAGCAATAATATGATGTACTCAGCATATTTTGTCATTTATTAATCGTTGAATCTTGTCAAGTTGGTTACAATTAACATACGAGTATTACACTTGATACTTGAAATTGATGCTTGAAGAATCATCTTCTTAGATTCATCATCTCCGTCTATATTTTTTTCTTCCCTTAAATATTTGTCCATCTAAGGGACACCGATGGACCGTCAAATTCCTTTGGTGTAATCTGCATCTGGAATGAGTATCTGTCGCACCTCATCCACTAGCCCTTCATGCAACACAATTTTAAAGAAGAGTTTATTTAGTAGAAAATATATTTGATAACCAAAAGTATTATTAAGAAAAATTATATAAGAAAAGTTTTTAGCTAGATGCATGATAGTATATCTTTATTCATACATAAAATATTAGAAAAATTACCGCTTTGACCATTTGATTAACCCTCATGTCAACTCTACGGTTCAAGACTGATTGCTCAACATCAATCCAAATAAAGCAACTATCATAATTATATTTGAACATGAACATAGGGTCATCCACAAGTTTTTCAATATACGAATTTGACCCTTCAACATTAATTGGAACACATTGAGTCTTCACAATTTTTCCTATATAGACGACAGCTTGAAAAAAAAATCTTCAGTTGTGAATTTTGAATCTCTCTCAATTTCACCTAAGAAAATATGATCAAATTAACTTTCTCAAAATTGAAAGAAATAATTCTTTAATAGTAAAGTATATTTTTAACTAGAATCTGTAATAACTATTATAAAATTATCTAGGTGCTCATTTGATATAATTTTTCTTGAGTATAAACATATATACCTAACAAATAGAGTCGTACACCTTATTTCTCAGTGCGTGTGTGTGATCTTGTTTGTAACAACTTCAAGTCCCTTGTAAACATACATTTTATCCGAGTTTATTATTTCTCCTCGAAAATGGGCAGCAAGGTTAATAGAGAGCGGGGTTTTTCCCTTCCTGTGGCCCCATTATGAAGATCACTTTATTCTTGTTGAACTCTTCATTGTTGATGAATGTTTTAATTTTATTTACACAAAAAAAATTAGTTTATAGCAGTGAATTCATAAAGTGAGACATTAAATAATCTTGCATATATAAAACTAGTAATTAGAAACCTTGCTTGACTTGGAATATACTGTCTAAAAATATAAAATTTTAATGATGGTGGATGCTAAAAAAAATTACATTCAGCTTTTATAGTAAAATCTGTTTGTGGACTTATTAATTGACATTTCAATTTCATAATTAATAAATATATTTTTGGATAAAGTTATTGGTGTACGTAGTTAGGAGATCACATAGAGTTGGGCTTTTTTAGTAAAAATATTATTTATTATAAACTTATTAATAAGTAAACCAAATTAAGTATATATAAATTCATATATTTTAGAATAAGAATAGTTCATTAAGAAATTTAGATATATGTCACCTTAAATTTTGGCGATTAAGCTTAAGTTATTTTAAAATGGCGTTTCTAGATGCATATTGATGTGAGATCAGAAATAATTTTAAAAGGATTATACAAAGAACTTAATTATATTTCGGACGGAATATATTCAAGTTATAATGCGTCAAATCTTACACTATTTAACAACACATCATAAGTGTTAAGTCTAATTCCATATGAAGCAAGTGAACAATTATCGATAACTATTTCAATTACGAGTATTTATATTAACTGGTGCAGCATATAATAATATATAAGGACTTTATTGAATAAAGATTCAATCACCATGATAGAATTAGGTAGAATATATTCATTACCGATGGATTACAAATTAACTATATTATATTCTTTGTCTATGTAACATTTTTAAGTATTGATCTAAGAATTCTATTTTTTAAAATATTATTAGGGTTGAATCTTTCCTAAAATTTATGGTCATTTATTATTTTATCACTCTATTAGCTTTACATTATAAGTGATCTAATGTAATTGTGTACATATGTATTTTTAAAAATATATATTAAATATAGAAGACTTGGACCTAGACTTGGGGCTTGGGCTTGGATCAGAACTTAAAATAAATATTTCATCTATAGATAAGAATTTTCTTACAAACAAGAGCAACATAAATAGAAATAAGGGTCATATAATACATATATATTTATAATGCAATACAAAATGTACAAAATAGGTCAAAAATTAAAGAGACCAAAACAGAAGATGGAGACAATGACGATTTATGTAGACTCAATAATTATATTTTGAAGATCGCTTTTTTGAAATCTCTTCACAATATCTAGGCATGGTTGCAAAACAGTATTAGTCCATGCTTCGTCAAGATCTTCTTCTCTCTTCTTTGAAAATGTTTGTGGCAATAATATGATGCACTAACCACATTTTGTCGTTTATTAATCGTTAAATCTTGTCGAGTTGGTTACGAATTAACATACGAGTATTAAACTTGATATTTGATATTTAAGCTTGAAGAATCATCTGCTTTGATTCATCATCTCCGTCTATATTTGTTTCTTCCCTTAAATATTTGTTCATTTCAGGGACACCGATGGACCGCCGGATTCCTATGGTGTTATCTGCATCTTGAATGAAAAACTCACGCACCTCATCCACTAGCTCTGCATGTAATACAAATTTAAAGAAGAGTTTTATTTAGTAGAACATATATTTCATAACCAAAAGAATTTTTAAGAAAATTATAATAGAAAAGCATTTAGCTACTGCATGATAGTATAGATTTATTGATACATAAAATAATAACAAAAATTACCTGCTTTGACCATTTGATCAACCCTCATGTCAACTCTACGGTGGAAGACTGATTGCTCAATATCAATCCAGATAAAGAAACTGTCATACTTATATTTGAACATGACCATAGGGTCTTCCACATGTTTTTCAATATACGAATTTGAACCTCCAACAATAATTAGAACACATTGAGTCTTCAGTATTATATCTACATAGATGATAGCTTGCAAACAAAAATCTTCAGCTGTGAAGTCTGAATCTAGCTCAATTTCACCTAAGAAAATGTTTATTCTCAAGAATACTTAAGTCAAATGACTACCTAGAAAATTTTAGGATAAGAATGACTTTTTAAATATTTATATATATGTCAACTTGAATTTTGGTAATTATTATTAAATATATTTTATGATAAAGCTATTAGTGTACGGTGTTAGGAGATGACATAGAGCTAGACTTATAAAGTAAAAATGTGATTTTTTATAGATTTATTAACTAGCTAACCAAATTAAATATGTATAAATTCATATTTTTTTGAATAAGAATAGTTCATTAGAAAATTAGAGATATGTCACCATAAATTTTGGCGATTAAGCATAAATTATTTTAGAATGACGCTTTTAGATGTATATTGTCATGAGATCACAAATAGTTACAAAAAGATTATACAAAGAACTCAATAATATTTCTGACGGAATATATTCAAGTGATAATTTGTGTTACACTATTTAACAACACATCATATGTGTTAAGTCTAGTTCCATAAGAGAAAAGTAAACAATTATTAATAACTATTTCAATTACGAGTATTTATATTAACTTGTGCACGATATAATAATTGATAAGGACTTTATTGAATTAAGTTCAATCACCTTGATAGAATTAGGTATAATATATTCATTACCGATAGATTACAAATTTACTATTTTATCTTCTTTGTCTATGTAATATTTTTAAAAATTTAGTTAAGAATTCTATTCTTTTAAATCCTATTAGGGTGGTATCTTCCCGAACATTAATGGTGATTTGTTATTTTATCACTCTATTAGCTTGACAATGATCTCATGTAATTGTGTACATATATATTTGTATTAATATATATTAAATATAAAAGACTTGGACTTGGAGTTGGGGCTTGGGCTTGGATCGAAACTTAAAATAAATATTTCATCGATAGGTAAGAATTTTTTTACAATTAAGAGTAACATATATAGAAAGTAGGGTCATATCAAACATATATATTCGTAATGCCATACAAATTGTACAAAATAGGTCAAAAATAAAAGAGACCAAAATAGAAGTTTATATCTGTGCCACTGTTTTGTAGTACGCACTGTTTAAGTTCCAAATTTATTATTACTTAGCTTTATCATATTATTAATGAAATTTTATTATATATTGAAATAGGTAATTAAATATAAAGTATATTATATTAATGTAATATCATTAAGGTTTAGTATATCGGAGGAATTAATGTGTATCCTTAGGTTTGAACTTTAGAAAATTAATTATAGAATTAGGCGAGTTTTTGGGTCTAAGGATAGACATAGGTTAATATGAGTGTTAATAGAATCTTCACTTACAAATTATGTGTATATAATTGATATATTTAAAAGGTTCAGAAGCATTGAGGAAAGGGAAAGTGTTGGATAAGTACCTTGCTTAACTTCAATTCTTCGGTGGAGGTAGGTTATCGTTTATTTCTATTTGATAGATAAATTCTAAATAGTGATTGATATGTATTGACTGATATTGTAAAGTCTCCTATGTACTTGATTGTGTGGTCGTAGGTTTTGATCGTGTGGTTTGTAATTGGTCTAAAATTATGAAAGTGTTGAATTTCTAATCTTGAACCCTCTCTATCAAAATGACGCCTTGAATAAAGAAGGCTTGCTGAAATAAAATAATGAGATAATTGGATCGGAGTGTCACGTTCCGATACAGTATTATTGAATCGGATTGTCACGTTCTGACACGGTATCGGAGTGTCATGTTCCGACAAAATAACATTAAATGCAAGGAATCTTGAAGTAACTTAATATACTTAATCTCAAGGAACGTATTTTCCAAATGAATACGGTGTGGAGGCATGAGTCCTCATGCGTGTGCTTGATATTGTGATTGATGGTGTACCTATTATGGTGTTGTTGTTGTCAATGGTTCATGTGTTTGTTGCTTTCCACCTGTTAAGTATTGTAGTTGATTTTATATTATTATTCATTATATATTTATTTCTATTTTGAGTTGACCGATGATACATACTCAGTACGTGTTCCTTGTAATGACCCCTACTTGTATTTTCTTCTTTGTTCTTTTGTGGAGTGCAGCAAGTGTACCATCGACTTCGACTCTCCCTCAGCTCTAGTCAGTCTCCAACACATCAGAGTTCAGGGTGAGCTATTATTTCTAGCTCGTGCTGGATTCTCTCATTCACATCTTGATGTCTTTGAATTTCGGACATGGACCATCTTTTTACTTATTTTGGTTTCTTAAATACTCTTAGACTTGGTAATTTGAGGATAGATGTTCTTGATGTAATGACTTCCAGATTTTGGGGATAATAAGTGTTAAACTTTAGAAGCTTATTTAATTGGTTACATTAATAAATTTTGCATCTTCCGCATTATTTTTGTTATTCATAGTTGAACTATTGGTAAATGTTGGGGTTTAGATTTGTTGGTTCAATCACCTAGTAGGTTAAGTGTGAGTGCAACTCACGACTCGTTTTGGGTCGTGACAAACTTGGTATTAGAGTGTTAGGTTCGTTGATCTCATCACACAAGGACAAGTCTAGTAGAGTCTTGAGGAACGGTATGGGGACGCCTTTACTTTTCTTAGAGAGGCTATAGGACTTTAGGAAAACTCCATTCTTTCTTTCTTTCGTGCTATTACTTGGATCCAATTAGTATCTAGGTGATACAAATTGGTATATGACATTCTCACTCTATTTCACAGATGGTTAGAACTAGAGCAACAACAGTGCCAACACCAACACTGGCAAGATAGGGTGCGTCTGAGACAACCATTGGGGCTATAACTCGAGGAGGAGAAGTGGCAAGAGGCCGTGGTAGAGGTCGCAGGACGCCCACTAGAGGCAGAGGACAAACACCTGGTCCAGCTTAGAATAGAGCAGTGACTCCTCCACCGACAGATGAGGTAGTGAGAGAGGGTGAGGAAGGGGAAAATGAAAAGGTTCAAGATAAGGAAGTACCACCCCAGCCTACCCCAGAGATGATTAATCAGGTTCTTACTTATCTTAGCGGGTTATCTGATCAGGGCCAGACACCTCCAGTGTTTTCTGCACTAGCACCTCAGGTTCAGGGGGTACAACATGCAGCTGCTATGGCTCCCCGCATGGATGCATCATTGGAAGTAGGCACGTTTCCTCGATTGACTACAGGGTCTATAATGACAGGTGATCGGCATGAACTATTCATTAAGTTCTTAAAGTTGAAACCTCCATTCTTCAAGGGTGCTGAATCTGAAGATGCTTATGATTTTCTGGTTGATTTTCATGAGCTGCTACATAAGATGGACATAGTAGAGCGATTCGGTGTTGAGTTTGTGACCTATCAGTTTCAGGGGAAAGCCAAAATGTGGTGGCGGCCGTATGTGGAGTGTCAACCAGCACAGGCACCACCTATGACTTGGGAATCCTTTTCTAGCTTATTTATGGAGAAGTATATACCCTGAACTTTGAGGGACATGAGGAGAGATGAGTTCCTGAGCCTAGAGCAAGGAAGGATGTTTGTTGTTGCTTATGAGGCCAAATTTCTTGCACTATCCAGGTATGCCACTCAGCTTTGCTTCAGTCCACAAGAGCGGATTCGCCGCTTTGTGAAAGGATTGAGGTCAGATTTGCAGATTCCAGCCTTATAGGTAGCTGTTGCAGCAAAATCCTTTCATGAAGTGGTTGATTTTGTGATAGAGGTAGAGGGGGTGAAGCCAGACGACTTCACCACAGCATCAACATTTAAGAAGTTTTGTTAGGGACGTGAGTTTTGTGGTTCTTACTGCAGAGGGCACAGTTCAGGAGGTTATCCATCCCGTCCTATTAAGTCTTCATTGCAGGCTTCAGCTGGGGGTCTGTCGCAGACCAGTCGGCCTTTTTCTGAGTTTGGAGGTTATCTCCAGACTTCGTCATTTTCACAAAGACCTATACTTGACTCCAGGAATTGTTATGGATGTGGATAGGCTGGACATATTAGGAAATATTGTCCAAAACAGAGTTACAGACCCCCAGTAGTTAAGGGTAGTGGTGGTCATGGTAGAGGCCGCCATACTGGAGGACGTGGTGGCCAAGGTAATGGTGGTCACCAATTCAGTCGGGGTGGAGGGCAAGTTGGAACTAGTGCAGCGCAGCTTGGTAGGGGCAATGGACAGACAGGTGATAGGGCCCATTGTTATGCTTTCCCCAAGAGGTCCGAAGCAGAGACATCTGATGCTGTTATCACAGGTACTCTTTCGTCTGTGATTGCATGGCTTCTGTATTGTTTGATCCTGGATCCACATTTTCATATGTATCTTCCTTATTAGCTACTGGTCTTGATTTATATTGTGATTTGCTTGACATGCCTATTCTTGTGTCTACTCATGTGGGTGAGTCTGTGATAGTTTAGAAAGTGTATAG
Source organism: Solanum chmielewskii (assembly GCA_027704785.1). Lineage (NCBI taxonomy): Eukaryota > Viridiplantae > Streptophyta > Magnoliopsida > Solanales > Solanaceae > Solanum > Solanum chmielewskii. Next base: position 23,633,139 of record JAKWIX010000328.1, read on the forward strand.
ATCTTGCCTTGTGACTTCTGTGGGAGCCATACTTATGTAGATTTAATTATTCTAGAGATGGTTGAATTTGATGTAATATGACTTGGCTTTCTCCAAATTTTGCAATCTTGGATTGTAATGATAAAACTGTGACATTGCCCAGGCCTGGGACAGATCCGCTAGTGTGGGAGGGTGACTATATTTCCACTCCAGTCCGTATTATCTCTTGTCTTCATGCTAAGATCATGGTGAGTAAGGGATATTTAGGTTTCTAGGCACATCTCAGGGATGATACTTCCAAAGTACCTTTGATTGAGTCTGTTTCGATAGTCCGTGAGTTTTTGGATGTGTTTCCTGCAGACCTTCCTGGTATGCCACCAGATAGGGATATTGATTTTTGTATTGATCTGGAGTCGGGTACTCGCCCCATTTCCATTCCCCCTTATAGAACGGCTCCAGCTGAGTTAAGGGAGTTAAAGGCCCAACTTCAGGAGTTTTTAGGTAAAGGTTTTATTAGACCGAGTGCATCCCCTTGGGGTGCTCCTGTCTTATTTGTGAAAAAGAAAGATGGAAGTTTTCGGATGTGCATAGACTACAGGCAGCTGAATTAGGTAACTATTAAGAACTAGTATCCCATTCCTCGCATTGATGATTTGTTCGATCAGTTACAAGGTGCTTGTGTCTTCTCTAACATTGATTTGAGATTTGGTTATCATCAATTGAAAATACGGGCAACACATGTGCCAAAGACTGCTTTTCGAACCAGGTATGGGCATTATGAATTCTTAGTAATGTCTTTTGGTCTTACGAATGGCCTTGCTGCTTTCATGAGCCTGATGAACGGGATTTTTAAGTCATATCTGGACCTCCTTGTTATTGTATTCGTTGATGATATACTGATATACTCAAAGATCAGGAAAGAACATGAGGAGCATTTGAGAATTGTATTGGAGTTGTTAAGGGAGAAAAGGCTTTATGCCAAATTCTCCAAGTGTGAGTTTTGGATCGATTCAGTGTCCTTCTTGGGGCACGTGGTTTCTAAGGATGGGGTGATGGTGGATCCTTCTAAGATTGAAGCAGTGAAGAGTTGGGTAAGACCTACTAATGTTTCAGAGGTAAGGAGTTTTGTTGGTTTAGCTAGCTACTATCGTCGATTCGTTAAGGGATTCTCTTCTATTGCTTCTAGCTGACCAATTTGACTAAGCAGAATGTTCCATTTGTATGGTCGGACGAATGTGAAGAAAGCATCCTGAAACTCAAGACCTTGTTGACTACTGCGCCAATTCTTACCTTTCCAATGGAAGGTAAGAATTTTATTGTTTATTGTGATGCATCTTATTCTTGTTTAGGTGCAGTGCTAATGCAGGAAAGGAATGTAATTGCTTATGCTTCGAGGAAATTGAAAATGCATGAATGTAACTATCCGACCCAAGATTTGGAGTTGGCTGCTGTTGTATTTGCATTGAAGCAGTGGAGGCATTACCTATATGGGGTCAAGTGTGAACTTTACACAGATCATCATAGTTTACAATATGTCTTTACTCAGAAGGATTTAACTTTGAGGCAGAGAATGTGGATGGAATTATTGAAAGATTATGATATTACTATTTTATATCACCCTGGAAAAGCGAATGTTGTGGCAGATACCTTAAGTAGAAAAGCAGGGAGCATGGATAGTTTAGCCCACTTACAGGTTTCTACACGCCTATTGGCTAGAGAGCTTCAGACTCTGGCTAATGACTTTATTAGGCTGGAAGTACTAGAGAAAGGAGGATTTTTGGCCTCTGTGGAGGCAAGATCTTCCTTTCTTGAAAGGATTAAGGGAAAGCAGTTTACTGATGAGAAGCTGAGCTGAATTTGCGATATGATATTGCAAGGAGAGGCTAAAGAGGCAATAATTGATGAGGAAGGCGTCTTGAGAATCAAGGGAAGAGTATGTGTGCCTCATGTTAATGATTTGATTCACACTATTCTTACAGAGGCTCATAGTTCGAGGTATTCTATACATCCTGGTGCAACCAAGATGTATCATGATCTAAGGAAACATTATTGGTGGAGTAGAATGAAGAGTGACATTGTGGATTTTGTTGCCCAGTGCCCGAATTGTCAGCAGGTAAAGTATGAACACCAAAGGCCTGGAAAGACACTTCAGAGAATGTCCATTCCTAAATTGAAGTGGGAAAGAATTGCAATGGATTTCGTAGTTGGTCTTCCAAAGTCATTGGGTAAGTTGGATTCTATTTGGGTAATTGTTGACAGGTTAACTAAGTTTGCTCACTTCATCCGGTCAAGATGACTTACAATGCAGAGAAGTTAGCCAAGCTTTATATCTCAGAAATTATTCGATTGCATGGAGTTCCACTTTCCATCATATCAGATAGAGGTACGCAATTTATTTCTAAGTTTTGGATAACATTACATGCTGAATTAGGTACTAGGCTGGATCTTAGTACTGCATTTCACCCTCAGACCGATGATCATTCTGAGCGAACGATTCAGGTGTTGGAGGATATGCTTCGTGCATGTGTGATAGAATATGGTGGTCATTGGGACAAATTCTTACCCTTAGCAGAGTTTCCGTACAATAATAGCTATCATTCGAGTATTGATATGGCCCCATTTGAGGCATTGTATGGGAGGAGATGTAGGTCCCCCATTGGTTGGTTTGATGCATTTGAGGTTAGACCTTGGGGTACTGATCTTCTAAGGGAATCATTAGAGAAAGTGAAATTTATTCAAGAAAAGCTCTTAGCAGCTCAGAGTAGGCATAATATGCAGATCAAAAGGTTAGGGACTTGGATTTTATGGAGGGTGAACAAGTCTTACTGAAGGTTTCACCCATGAAAGGTGTGATGCGGTTTGGTAAGTGAGGTAAGCTTAGTCCGAGGTATATTGGTCCATTTGAAGTTCTGAAGTGCGTGGGGGAGGTGGCCTATGAATTGGCATTGCCTCCAGGGCTGTCAGGAGTGCACCCTGTATTTCATGTGTCCATGCTAAAAAAATACCATGGTGATAGAAACTACATTATTCGTTGGGATTCAGTTCCTTTTTATGAGAATCTGTCTTATGAGGAGGAGCCTGTTGCTACTCAAGATACGGAGGTCTGCAAGTTGAGATCAAAAGAGATTGTGTCTATCAAGGTTCAGTAGAAGAATCGTCCAGTTAAAGAGTCCACTTGGGAGAGTGAGGTTGATATGCAAGAAAGATATCCACATCTTTTTACAGACTCATGTACTCTTTCTCGCGCTTGCTTTTCTTCTTATGATCGTTCGAGGACGAACGATGGGTAAATTGTTATCTATTGTAACGATCATTTTTCATCGTTTTGAGAACTAGAACTTTTTATGTCAGAAAATACCTTCAGATAGATCAAAATGACTGTTTTGGACTATTCATAATTATAATTATGAAATTAGTGGGGTAATTTTAATAATTTATTTAGTTGGTGGTTAAAGAGAATAACATTAAAATTAACAAGGGTCACTTTTACTATTTTTATTATTAGTCTTATATAATAATTAGGGAGTAAATATTTATAGGAAGAATAAGGGTTTTAAACGAGAAAGAAATACGTGCAGCATCTATCGAAGAAGATCGGTTCCTGGTAATTTCAATTCCTCTATTGCTTTAAATAAATTGTAAAAGATTACTAGAAAGTTGCATGCTATCTTGAGGATCAAGGCGATGCTTGCTGTATTTCCTGCTCTTTAAGATGTTATGCCTAATCTCGCATATCCAGAATCTTACAAACATAGATGCCGGAATGGAATATAAACAACAACTTCTTCGTTGGAAGATCCGATGTTCTACCTTTCTAAAATTGGTGTTATGTTAGAATTAATGAATATTAATCCTTGTTATTATTATTATTATTTTATTATACTGAAAAAAATGAAAGAGGATTGAAGTTTACGCATGAGAATACATATTGTTCTCAGGCCTAATCATTGTTCCAGTTATTATGCAATCATTGTCCAATGATTATGGTTAATGATTGGACAATGATTAGGGCTAATGATTGGATGGATTTACACTTGTAATTGCAAATCTTTGGAATAGGCTAGTGAGCCACTGTTTTGTAGTACGCACTGTTTAAGTTCCAAATTTATTATTACTTAGCTTTATCATATTATTAATGAAATTTTATTATATATTGAGATAGGTAATTAAATATAAAGTATATTATATTAATGTAATATCATTAAGGTTAAGTATATCAGAGGAATTAATGTGTACCCTTAGGTTTGAACTTTAGAAAATTAATTATAAAATTAGGCGAGTTTTTGGGTCTAAGGATAGACATAGGTTAATATGAGTGTTAATAGAATCTTCACTTACAAATTATGTGTATATATTTGATAGATTTAAAAGGTTCAAAAGCATTGAGGAAAGGGTAATTGTAGGAGAAGTAGCTTGCTTAACTTCAGTTCTTCGGTGGAGGTAGGTTATGCTTTATTTATATTTGATAGATAAACTCTAAATAACGATTGATATGTATTGAGTGATATTGTAAAGTCTCCTATGTACTTGATTGTGTGGTTGTAGGTTTTGATTGTGTGATTTGTGGTTGGCCTAAAATTATGAGATTGTTGAATTTCTAATCTTGAACCCTTTCTATTAAAATGACGCCTTGAATAAAGAAGGCTTGCTGAAATAAAATAATGAGATAATTGGATCGGAGTGTCATGTTCCGACACAGTATTATGGGATCGGAGTGTCACATTCTGACACGGTATTATGGGATCGGAGTGTCACGTTTCGACACAATAACATTAAAGGCAAGGAATCTTGAAGTAACTTAATATACTTAATCTCAAGGAACCTATTTTCCAAATGAGTATGGTGTGGAGGCATGAGTCCTCATGCGTGTGCTTGATGTTGTGATTGATGGTGTACCTATTATGGTGTTGTTGTTGTCAATGGTTCATGTGTTTGTTGCTTGCCACCGGTTAAGCATTGTAGTTGATTTTATATTATTATTCATTATATATTGATTTCTATTTTGAGTTGACCGATGGTACCTACTCAGTACGTGTTCCTTGTACTGACCCCTACTTATATTTTCTTCTTTGTTCTTTTGTGGAGTGCAGCAAGTGTACAATCGACTTCGACTCTCCCTCAGCTCTAGTCAGTCTCCAACACATCAGAGTTCAGGGTGAGCTATTATTTCTAGCTCGTGCTGGATTCTCTCATTCACGTCTTGATGATTTTGAATTTCTGACATGGACCATCTTTTTACTTATTTTGGTTTCTTAAATACTGTTAGACTTGGTAATTTGAGGATAGATGTTCTTGATGTGATGACTTCCAGATTTTGGGGATAATAAGTGTTAAAATTTAGAAGCTTATTTAATTGGTTACATTAATAAGTTTTGCATCTTCCGCATTATTTTTGTAATTCATAGTTGAACTATTGGTAAATGTTGGGGTTTAGATTTGTTGGTTCGCTCACCTAGTAGGTTAAGTGTGAGTGTCACTCACGACTCATTTTGGGTCGTGACATAGTTGCATGATAGTATATCTTGATTGATACGTAAAATAATTACAAAAATTACCTGCTTTGACTATTTGGTCAACCATCATGTCAACTCTGCGGTTCAATATTGATTGCTCAACATCAATCCAAATGAAGCAACTATCATACTTATATTTGACCATGAACACAGGGTCTTCCACAAGTTTTTCAATATACGAATTTGACCATCAAACAATAATTGGAACACTTTGAGTCTTCAGTATTTAATCTATATAGACGACAACTTGCAAACAAAAATCTTCAGCTGTGAAGTCTGAATCTGGTTCAATTTCACCTTAGAAAATATGATCAAATTAACTTTCTTAGAATTGAAAGAAATATTTTTTTAATAGTCAAGTATATTTTTCACTAGAATCAATAATTACTACTATAAAATTATCTAGGTAGTTATTTGATATAAGTATTCTTGAGAATAAACATATAAACCTAACAAATAGTGTCGTACACCTTGTTTCTCATTGTGTGTGATCTTGTTTGTAACAATTTCAAGTCCCTTGTAAAGTTGCATTTTATCCGAGTTAATTATTTCTCCTCGAAAATGGGTGACAAGATCAACAGAGAGATGGGATTTTCCTGTTCCTGTGGCCCCCATTATAAGATCACTTTCTTCTTGTTCAAACTCTTCATTGTTGATGAAAGTATTCATTTTATCTACACAAAAAAACAAATAAAAATAATAATTAGTTTATAATAGTGAATTTATAAAGTCAGACATTAAATTTTTTTGTAAATATAAAGCTATTAAGTAGAAACCTTGCTTGACTTGGAATATAGTACCTAAAAGTATAAAAAAAATCTTGATGGTGAATGTGAAAAAAAAATTACATTCAGCTCTTATAGAAAATTCTTTCTGTAGACTTATTAATTGACAAACCAATTTCATAATTATTGATAAATTTTTGGATAGCAATGACTTTTAAAAATTTATATATATGTCAACTTTAATTTAGGTAATTATTATTAAATATATTTTAGTAAAAAGTTAGTAGAGTACGTTGTCAAGAGATCACATAGAGCTGGGCTTTAAAAGTAAAAATGTGATTTTTTATAGACTTATTAATTAGTAAACCAAATTAAATATATATAAATTCATATCTTTTAGAATAAGAATAGTTCATTAAAAAATTTACAGATATGTCACCTTAAATTTTGGCAATTAAGCTTAAATTATTTTAGGATGACATTTCTAGATGTATATTGTTATGAGATCACAAGTAGTTACAAAAGTTTTGAACAAAGAACTCAATAACATTTCTCACGTAATATTTTCAAGTGATATTGCGTCAAATCTTACACTATTCAATAACACATCATTTGGGGTGAAAAAGAAAGTTCTATTTTAAGCTCAAATCATTTGGATCAAAAAGGTATTAATTTCATTCATTTTTTTATTTATTTAGGCTAAAAATTTCTATATTGAACAAGGGCCTATGATCCTTTCCTAATTGTCTATTACTGCTTACTTTTAGCAGGATTAACCAGGCAAGTTCTATCTCAGTAAAAATAGTGGAATATTCAAATTTTCCTCACACTCACTTAACATTTCATTACTCTACCAGATTATCATACACCTAGTTCGAGTCTTAGACTTAGGGTCATGCAGTGGTGTATCTCTATGTCATGTTTAGAGACACACATTTATCAATTACTATGCCTAGCCATGCATCATTTTCATTACATCATGATATCGTTTTTATTTTAGTCGTTATGCTTCAGAGTTATACTATGTACACAAAATATAGACATGCCGATTCAACAATAAAAATAATCAGTATCTTGAGAAAAAAGAACACAGGCAAGAAAACCCCAAAAGAGGATCGTGAATTGGGAAACTCAGACTTCACCCTCGAACTCACTTTCCATTTACCCTACACCCAATAAAATGATATGCAATTGTCCCCAATGCATAAAAAACTGAAATACGAGAGTGGTAGGTGAAGCAAACCTGGGGCACAAAGCGCCGGTGATCACCAAGCTAGTGGGTTCGGTTCCCCAAAACCCACTACCTATGTAGTATGGACACCCTCAGTAGTGTCCTCATCAGCAACAATACTATCGGTAGTTCCTCCCGCTGTCTCCACATCTCTGGAGCAAGATGCCCCAGCAGTTGACTCTACAGCCCTGATCTGGCGCGCCTCCTCCTCAGCAAGCGAGGCTCTTCTCGCAGCCTCCATCTCATGACGATCCTTCTTCCGTGCTCTATCCTCATCCTCCTCTCGACCCTTGCGCCTCTTGGCATGTCTCGAGGGGGAGGTGGTGGATTCTCAGAAGTGGCGAATAAGGCATCCATCATTGTGTCCTCAGCAGGCTCTGCAGAAGGGGCCTCAGACTTAGGCACTCTAGCCTCTCGGATCATATCAATATCCGCTCATAGACTCTTAATCTTTGTTTAAAGGGTCGACATGTCCACCTGAGGGGCTGGCCGAGCTAGAAACCGCAACTCAAAAGCGTCCAAGCGTTGATGCATCTCAGCGATCTGTGTGCTGGACCATTTTACGCTCCCAGCGCTCCTCCACCTCAGCAATAGACCTTTGCATCCAAGGGTGGGTGTGATGCAGAAGTGTGGCCATCTGAGCCTCTAGTTTCTAGACCCTAGCAAGTGGGACCAAAGCAGGGAAAGAGGCTGAGCGAGAGGAGCTAAGGGCAGTGCTACTACCCGGGATAGACTCGACTAGGGTAGTGTCAGTTGTTTCAGAAGCAGCCTGCGTAGCCGTTCGATCATGTTCTACCATCTCAACCAGATTTTCACCAAGTGGAGGCAACTCTGGATGGGTCCCTCTGCGTGGAGCCTACTCATTGGCCTCATCCCTGATGAGGCTCATATCAATAGTGCCCAACGGAGTCTTGAGCTGATCAATGTCCCAGATGGGCACACCTGCGGACCTGCATAAGAAAAATATCATGCACAGAAATGGGTAAGTAGTTGTGACCTTGAAATCCCCCTCGTGCATGACCTCTTGTAGAAGCTAAGTGAAGTCCACTTCAAACCCGGCTATCATCGCCTCCATCAGAACTGCGCGATCCCATGTGAGTATATTATCAACAGCCGTGGGGGAAAGGCAGTGGAGGACAATCAACCATAAGAACTTCGCCGTGAATGTCAAGTTAGCCATCTTGATGGATCCCTTTGGCTCTGTTATCCAGTTGGCACCCTCTCCGTTAATAGACAAGTGCAAAGCCATCCACCTCTTGGTGGTCTGTCTCAGCGATGTCTCATGCAAGAATTGACAATCTTTTACAATTTTCCGCCGGTAGTAAAACTCAGCGGTGAGAGGGGTCTTGTTGGCATCAACATCCTCGCCGTACAGATATCGGCGGATGGAGGGCAGGTAGATGTCGACCTGTATACCGCGTACTCAGACGTGCTTAAGTTGGGCCTGTTTGGCGGTGGCAGTCCACCTATCTATCTGTGATCGGAGAGTAGCCACTTAAGAGGCGTAAAACTCTCGGACCAACTCCTCACTATACCGGCTTAAAGAACGAGTTGTCTTCTCTAGCCGGTGTCTAGTGAAGAGATTGTGGATCTCTGGCATGGTGGGGACCGTAAGGACCTGCCTCTCCAGTGTAAGGGTCCGTGTCATGACGCCTTTATCATTCAGAAACTTGGCGTATGAAAACACTTGATATTACCCGTTGACACACCATCGATTGGGCTGGTCAGAAATCGGGGTGCGAGCACTATTCGGTGAGCCTGGAGTGGAATCAGGACTGTCAGCCTTATCAGACGAGGCAGACTGTGCAGCTGTGGCGGGTGCAGGGACTTCTGCGGACCTGGAGGCTTCCTCCGACCACAAAACTCCTAAGGAACCAGATGTTCCTTCTTCGTGTGTAGCTAACCAAGAAGGTATGTCGGTCAGTGTACGCTCTGGTTGCACGTGCAGCTGGTGATGGAGTGGCAGTGCCTAGGGGCACGTACTCGGGATCACGCTGATCATCAGAGCCTATAACCTGTCGGGCAGACGGGGCGACAGACTTTGAATTTCCACGTGCGTAAACTCGACCTTGTTTTGTGACATTAGAGATAGTACCTGTAAAGAATCAATATTAGTACTACAAAAAGCAAACAAGACAAGAAAAAATGACACAAAATAAATATAAGACCAGAGTTGTGATGAAATCTCTGTAGTAATAGTGAAACACGACGTACTAGGTGACGGATCGGCGTGAGCATGAAGGACCGTCATGGGGTCTGTCATTTCTTACTTCAACTCTGTTTATGTGGATACCCCTGTAGGAAAGTATCTGGCAGTTATGAAGGATCATCAGGATGGACCGTCGTGATAATGACGGTCCGTCGTCGATATCCGTCGTGGGGCACTTAGAAAAAGTATGGAGACCCTTAGGAGAGGGGTCTCTAACCGTCATGACGGTTGTGCAGGATGGACCATCGTGGGTATGACAGTTCGTAGTGGATGTCCGTCATAGGACACTAGGAAAAAAAATGGAGAACCTTAGGACAAGGGTCTCTGACAACCATGACGGTTGTGCAGGACGGACCGTCGTGTTTATGACGGTCCGTCTTCGATGTCCGTTAGAGGACACTTAAAAAAAGTTGGAGAACCTTAGGAATAGGGTCTCTGACAACCAGAACAGTTGTTCAAGACGGACCGTCGATGGTATGACAGTCCGTTGTAGATGTCCGTTAGAGGACACTTGGGAAAAAAATGGAGACCCTTAGGAATAGGGTCTCTGACAACCATGACGGTTGTGCAGGACGGACCGTCGTGTTAATGATGGTCCATCTTAGATGTCCGTCAGAGGACACTGAGGAAAAGTTGGAGACCATTGGGAATAGGGTCTCTGACAACCAGAACGGATGTGCAGAACGGACCGTCGTGGGAACGACGGTCCGTCGCATGTGTCTGTTGGTGGACACTTGGAAAAAACAAACATTGGGGTGTTGGAACAGACCCTATGACGGTCCGTTGTGGGTACGACGGTCCGTCATCGGGGTCTCGTTCTATCATTCAGTGACAGAACTGAGGATGCCACAATCATCCCCAGTGACTCAAATGGAATACTTAGTGTTAACCTACATGTTTCTATCCCAATTACCTAGAAAACTACCAATGCTAAAGCACCTATTTCTCGAGTTTTAACAAGACATTTCGAGGATTCTCAACCTAGGTCAGACAAAATTGGATCAAAGAATGAAGACCCACCAAAAAGAAATAGGATAATACAAAATAAAAAAACAAAAATGCAATGTAAATGGGTAGATTAGAGACACATATCGGAGAAGAGTAGAAAAACAAGGAAATGAGGCACTTGGTTGTCAAGAGCAGAACCACAGCAGCAGACTCCGACCAGTAGAGAGGAGATTTCCAGAATTGGGGATTTGGGGTAGTGATCAGTTGATAGAGTAGAGAGGTAGGAAGGAAAAAGGTTGAAAGGGAGGTAAATGGAAGAAAGAGGGAAGGAAATGGGTGAAATGAAGGGGTGGGGGTTAAATGTTGACAATTTTAAAAATCCCCAGTCGGGTCAGGTCAGGTATGCTGGTTATTGACGCAACGAGTCCCAAACGATGGTCAGCGTGTGCTCTAATTTTGAAAATAAATGAAAGGCGTACCTGGCACGATGGATTCATGTGACGGTCCATCGATGTATCCGTTAGTGACTGTTGTAGGATGATTTTTCTGCAGAATTTCCTGGTGATGTGCTACCTGCAAATTTAAAACCCATTATTAGAAAATGCTACCATTACTAGAAACAAAACTATAAGTATTGGGTTGCCTCCCAAATAGCGCCTGATTTAATGTCGCGGCACAACTGATACACTTGATTACTCAAACCTCATCAAGATGGTATTCCTAGATCACTTCATTCGCCGATTCAGCATGCCCGACATAGATTTTTATTCGCTGTCCATTCACCTTAAACCGCACACCCTTCTTGTTTTCCAACTCAATGCTCCATGAGGGAATAGTTTGGTAACCAAGTAAGGGCCAATCCATTTGGACTTGAGCATTCCCGAAAACAAGCGCGACCTAGAATTGTATAAAAGTACCAAATCCCCAACCATAAACTTTTGTTTTTTTAATTTTTAGGTTATGGTACTTCTTCATCTTTTCTTTGTAGAATATAGAAGATACCGATTGGAGCTCACCACTCTGCCTCATGGACCTACACATGTTGAAGGTCGCTTCTTCATTGTTCAACTGAAATTTCATCTGTCCCTTTTTCATATCAACTAAGGCTCTACTCGTAGCAAAGAATGGCATCCCAAGAATAATAGTCACTTCAAAATAGACTTCACAATCATGAATAACAAAATCTGTCAAAAATATGAACGACTCCACTTTTACTAGCACATCGTGGAGTATCCCAATAGGCCTTTTTACTGTTCGATCGGCCATCAGTAGTCGCATCGCAGTGGGCTGTGGATCACCCAAACCCAACTTCTTGTAAATCGAGAGGGGCATGAGATTTATGATTTCTCCCAGATCACATAATGCTTTCGCAAAATGTAATGACCCGACTGTACAAGAAATAGTGAACGCACTCGGATCTACTTTCTTTTGTACTAGAGATCTTGTAGAAATAGCACTACAATGCTGCATTCTATCATCATTCTCAAAAGTGACCGATCTTTTATTTGTAACGAGATCTTTCATAAATTTGGCATAACCTAGAATTTGTTCTAGAGCTTCTACCAAAGGGACATTAATGGAAAGTTGTTTCAACATTGTCATAAAACGCCGATATTTACCATCCTCGGTCTTTTTCACTAATCTTTGAGGAAATGGGGGGTCTAGGCATGGTTGTTACCTTTGTAGGCACTTCAGCATCTTTTCCAGTGTTATCTTCTACTTCACCACTAACCTCCACCTCTTTATCATTATATTTTATCACCTTTTCCTCATTAGACGACATAGGTGTGGGTCAATGGTTTGATTACCACCCCGAGTAGTGATTTACATACAGTGTCCATCTTTTTTTAGATTTTGGATAGTGTTGCTAGGAAGAGTGCTCGGTTGCTGTGTATTCACAGTCGCAGATAATTGGGTCATTTGCAACTCAAGCTGCTTAATCGATATTGCATGTCTATCGACTTTCTGCCGAATACCCGCTAAATCACTCCTTAACTCTTGAATGTGCTCATACTAGCATCGAACCTCCTCATCATTTTGTGCAACATATCCTCAACTCGCGCCATACTATCTCCATAATCCCTCGGAGTAACTTCACAATTTTGAGGAGGGACATAGGGCTCATTCCTATCATTTCTGTTACCATGGTTACCCCTGTTGAAGTTGTTGTCGCGGTTGTAGTTTCCATCTTGGACATAATGACCCTCACGATTATAGTTACCATAGATCCGACCTTGGTTTCCTTGACCTTGGCGCCAATTCTCCTTATTTGATCCTAGGGCACTCGGTCAGAAACCCCCCGTCTGCTCAGTTACCGCATAGGAATTCTCCACATAATAGCATTCATCATTTTGTGGTGGTGGTTTAGACAATTAGTTAACCGCATTTATATTTTATGCACCCTAGTGACATATTTTAATAACAACCCAAGCTCAGTTCTCATCTGAGCCATCTCTTCACAAATCTCATCTATGTCTGGATTGTGAGTGAATTGCACTGCGAATGTATTTCTCCCAGTATCTGACTTCCTAGTTCTCCAATTTTTATCATTCCGAAAGATTTTCTCTAACTTTTCAGTAATCTCAGCATAAGGACACTTTCCATAAGAATCGCCCTCTATAGTATCCAATACCACTTTATTATTATTATCCTGTCCCCGATAGAAGTATTCCTTCTGTGACTCATCATCTATGCGGTGATTGGGGACACTTCTCAAAAATGAAGTGAATCTATCTTATGAACTACTCACTGACTCTCCTAGTAGTGCCACAAAGTTGTTCACTCTATCTTTGTGGTTTAGTTTCATAGAGACCGGGTAGTAACGTGCTAAGAAGACGTCCCTTAGTTGGTTACAAGTGAAAATTGAGTTATAAGGGAGCTTAGTGAACCAAATAGCATCCAATCTCGTCAGTGAGAGAGGAAATACTGTTATCCCTACTACATTCGAATCCAAATCAGGCCTCCCTACACAAATTTTACACACATCCCTTACCTTAGCTATATGGGCATGTGGGTCCTCAGAATTGGCCATGAAAACAAACCTCTAGCAGTGAGCATTTGCATCAGACTACTAGTTTCCACAAAGGTGTGGCCATATGGTAGAAGGGATAACACAAGTGTCCCATCAAAGTCATCAATATTATCATAGTCTCTACAGTATTCTTGAGGACGTAGAGCGGGATTTTGTCTCCTTTGTTTATTTTCACCCGAATCATCGGGTAATAACTCACCATGAACATCAACTGGAGCTGGAATGTTCTGGTTTGGATCATCATCGTTAATACCCAAGTTTCGATTCATATTGCGTAGTGTACGCTCTAATTTGTTCTTGTGACCCCAATTATGAAGATCACTTTCTTCTTGTTGAACTCTTCATTTTAACTACACAAAAAAAGATACTTTATAATAGTGAATTTATAAAATCAGACATTAAAAAATCTTGTAAGTATAAACCTAGTAAGTAGAAACCTTGCTTGACTTGGAATATAATATCTAAAAATATAAATTTTTCATGATGGTAGATGTGAAAAAAAAATTACATTAAGCTTTTATAGAAAAATCTTTTTTTGGACTTATTAATTGACATACCAATTTTAAAATTACTGATATATTTTAGGATAAGAATGACTTTTAAAAGTTTATAGATTTGTCAACATTAATTTTTGTAATTATTATTAAATATATTTTAGGATAAAGTTATTAGTGTTCGTTGTTAGGAGATCACATAGAGTTGGGATTTTATATTAAAAATGTAATTTTTTATAGATTTATTAATTAGTAAACCAAATTAAATATATATAAATTCATATTTTTTAAAATAAGAATAGTTCATTAGAAAATTTAGAGATATGTCACCTTAAATCTTGGCGATTAAGCTTAAATTATTTTAGGATGACGTTTCTAGATGTATATGGTTATGAGATCACAAATAGTTACAAAAGGATTGTACAAAGAACTTAAAAATATTTCTGACAGAATATATTCAAGTGATAATGCATCAAATCTTACACTATTCAACAACACATCATTAGTGTTAAGTCTAATTCCATACGAGGGAAGTGAACAATTATCGATAATTATTTCAATTATGAGTATTTATATTAACTTGTGAACCATATAATAATTGATAAAGAATTTATTGAATCAAGATTTAATCACCATGATAGAATTAGGTAGAAGAAATTCATTACTAATAGATTACAAATTTACTATTTTATCTTCTTTATCTATGTAACATTTTTAAGTATTGAGTTAAGAATTATATTCTTTAAAATCCTTTTAGGGTGGAATCTTCCCAAATATTTATGGTGATTTATTATTTCATCACTCTATTAGCTTGACATTATGAGTGATCTCATGTAATTGTGTACGTACGTATTTGTATTAATATATATTAAATATAGAAGACTTGGACTTTGACTTAGGGCTTGGACTTGGATCAGAACTTAAAATAAATATTCATCTATAGATGTGAATATTTTTATAGACAAGGTAACATATACAGAAATGTACAAGGGTCATATCATACATATATATTTGTAATGCAATACAAACTGTACAAAATAGGTAAAAAATTAAACAGACCAAAACAGAAGATGACGATAATGACAGTTTATGTACACTCAATAATGATATTGTGGTGATTGTTTTTAAGAAATCTCTTCACAATATCTAGGAATGGTTGCAAAACAGTATTCGTCCATGCTTCGTCAAGATCTTCTTCTCTATCTTCTTTGAAAACGTCTGTAGCAATAATATGATGCAGTGACTACATATTCTCACTTATTAATCGTTGAATCTTGTCAAGTTTGTTACAAATTAACATACGAGTATCACGCTTGATACTTGAAATTGAAGCTTGAAGAATCATTTGCTTTGATTCATCTTCTCCGTCTATATTAGTTTCTTCCCTTAAATATCTGTCCATTTCAGGGACACCGATGGACCGTCAGATTCCTTTGGTGTAATCTGTATCTAGAATGAAAATATGTCGCACCTCATCCACTAGTCCTGCATGCAACACAAATTTAAAGAAGAGTTTTATTTAGTAGAACATATATTTGATAACCAAAAGTATTATTTAGAAAACTATATAAGAAAACTTTTTAGCTAGCTGCATGATAGTATATCTTGCTTGATACAATCCAATTAAAGCAACTATTTTACTTATATTTGAACATGAACGCAGGATCTTCCACAAGTTTTTCAATATATGAATTTCACCCTCCAACAATAATTGGAACACGTTGAGTCTTCAATATTTTTTCTATATAGACGACAGCTTGCAAACAAAAATCTTCAGCTGTGAAGTCTCAATTTGGTTCAATTTCACCTAAGAAAATGTGACCAAATTAACTTTCTCAGAATTGAAAGAAATAATTTTTAATATTCAAGTATATTTTTTTACTAGAATCTATAATTACTACTATAAAATTATATAGGTAGTCATTTGATACAAGTATTCTTGAGAATAAACATATATACCTAACAAATAGTGTCGTACACCTTGTTTCTCAGTCTGTGTGATCTTGTTTATAACAATTTCAAGTCCCTTGTAAACTTGCATTTTATCCGAGTTGATTATTTCTCCTCGAAAATGGGTGGCAAGGTAAAGAAAGAGACGGGATTTTCCCATTTCTGTGGCCCCCATTATGAAGATGATTTTCTTCTTGTCGAACTCTTCATTGTTGATAAAAGTATTCATTTTATCTACATTAAAAAACGTAGTTTATAATAGTGAATTCATAAAGTCAGACATTCAAAAATCTTTTAAATATCAAGCTAGTAAGTAGAAACCTTTCTTGACTTGGAATATACTATCTAAAAATATAAAAAAAATTTATGGTGGATGTGGAAAAAAAATTACATTCAGCTTTTATAGTAAAATCTTTTTGTGAACTTATTAAACAACATACTAATTTCATAATTATTGATATATTTTAGGATAAGAATGACTTTTAAATGTTTAAAGATATGTCAACTTGAATTTTTGTAATTATTATTAAATATATTTTATTAAAAAGTTATTAGTGTACGTTATTAGGAGATCACACAGAGCTGGGATTTTATAGTAAAAATGTGGTTTTGATTCGGCTTATGGTGCTCATGGAGAGGCACATATCTATCTTTCTCCCTATCATTATAATTCGTATAACGGCCCCACCATTCACGATCTCTATCCTTCCAGCCTTCATCTCTATCCCATTCTTGATTTCCACCTTACATTCGGTAGTTTGAACAATAGTCGCAGCCTTCGTTGGCTCAAAAGTTCACCTCTTCGTTATATAGTGCTTCAAACTTCATTTCCTAGGGACTTCTGCTCCCGACCCCCACAACATTGATACCACGGGCATCAGCCCCCCTGACATTCTTCAATAGAATATCAAGTTGTGTGATGATCTTGGCAATGTTCTGGTCTCTCTCATTGTCTTTTTCAATTTGCTCCTTAGGTAGCTGAAAGGTGACAGGAGAGACCATATCATTGCGAGTATACCATGCCCTGTTGATGGCTGTCATGCCATCAAGAATTTGTTTTGCTACTAAATTAAGCCTCTGGGTGAGAGTTGGTTCGCGACACCATTGTTTATCGAATCTGAATTCTGGTAAAGTACTGTAGGAGCACATTGTCAGGTAAACCATGGGTTAGACATTGTAACACCAACTTTATAAACCTTAGCCAAGTTTTATGTTGAGGCTCTCCATTCTGGCGCATAAAGCTTTGAATGTTATCCCGAATAGTCATCATCTTTGAGGGAGAAAAAATTGCACATTAAATGTCGTGACCAACTCCTCCCATGAAGTGATCAAATTTCATGGAAATTCACCTAACCATTTCCAAGCTTCTCCCATCAGAGAGAAGGAGAATAATTGCAGCCTGACCGACTCTTGAGAAATGTTTTGAATGAGAATGGTCTGCAAACATCTATGACATTTTGAAGATGTTCATGAGAATCCTCATGATCATGAGCCAATCCGCTGAATAGTCCTTTTAGTTGCAATAGTTGCAACATAGTGCTCGTTATATGGAACACTGCATTCCCCTCATCTGGGGGTAAACAAATGAGTCCAACATCTCTCATGAGATGGGTGTCATTTACATTTTACTCTTGATCATTGTTTAGGTTACCGATGTCAGCTTGATGGCCCACCTGGCTTCCATTACTGCCATTGACACTCATGGCTCATTCTTTCAACACAAACACATAAAAAACAAAGCTAAAAATTAAGTAAATTACAACTAATAAGAATAAAAATTCAATTAAACTATATATTCTCAAGTAACACCACTCCCCGGCAACGACACAATTTTGATGCTTATCATGACCAACGACACTAACCTATTATTTAAGTGTCTACGATTGTCAATAGTTTAATAGCTCAACCAATGGTTGTGGTCGTGTTCCAAAGGAGCGATTTTGAGAAGACGTAGTCAATTAGAATTTAATTCTAATTAGTCTTAGTTAAGGAGATATATAAATAAAAACAATGTAAATTCAAGGCAGTGACACATAAGTATCAAATATCGATGGGGTTTTGTGACAAGCATAGAAAAAACAGTAAAAATGCAAAGAAAATCAAGTATAGGGAGAAGTTATAGGGGTGTGACCATAATAAATGTTGAGACAAATCATTGGGTACATGCTTTCAATAGAAAATTTGAAGATGTCACTAGGCTAAGCTTTAGATGAAAATAAGTTCTCACTCGAGCAACTTACCCAATTTCAAATGTATTCCTCTCGGACACTCATTTGTCGGATGAAAGCCAGCCTACACCTTACCCCACTCACTCTCTCGAGTGGAGTGTGGATATGGGACTAAGGTTCACCCTCACGAGCCAAACCTCATGTCAACCCATTACTTAGGCCATCAGTTTTGCGGTCTTGGTTTCACGACCTCCCTCTCGAGCAAGCCAAAAACACACGGTGATTTTGTATTTGCAACTACAAACCCATTAAATTAAACCACAATCTCTATGTGAAATCACCATTAAAATATATCTAACCTATCAGCAAGTAAGATCCAACCATAATATGAACTCGTATTTGCTAAATCACACCCCAAGAATGGGGGGTTTTATCCACACATCAAGCAATAACAAAATACACCTAAAATGATACTAAAATCAAATGGATATAAGAAATTAAACCTTGATTTAAGCAAAGGTTGAAGAATGGAGAAAACCCACTTCCAACTTGGGGAAGATGAAATCCTTCTTTCTTCAAGTCTCCCAAAAACCCTCATCAAACTTTAGAGAAACTACAAGGAAAATAGTATTCTAATGTAAAAACTATGACAATGTTTGGATCTATAAAATAATAACTAAGGTAGTATTTATAGCTTTTAGATTAAGTGTTATGGCGGACCATTGGTGAGATTAGTCGAGGTCACCGAATGACTCGGCGACTCTCCCTTCTTTTGTTTCATCATTGTTTTGTGCTTGCCTTCAGTATCTTCATATTCTGGACCATTGGCGGTATAGTATTGCTTAGTGAAACTGTTTGGTGAAGCACCGATTGATCCTTTCTTCGCCTTTTTTATCTTCTTCATTCGGGATTTCGCATGCTGGAATAAAGGGCGGAGTATGTACCTTCGACGACTCACAAGTGTACTTGACGATGTTCAAGCTTCATTTTTTTCGTTCTTTCGGCCTTTCTGTTCTCTTTTGCGCTTAAGTGTCCATGCTTGCACTCAAACTTCAAGTACCTGAAACTTAAAAGTTTTCATCAGATATTGAAAATAAATAAGCATTTGAGGGCATTATTTCTAACAAAATAAAGCCCTAAATGACTCCAATTTATGGACTCATCAACGATGTAGCCGCTATTCCCCTTTCTCAATATAGTAATCTAAGAGGAGAAGATAAGAGAACCGTTTTTTTTTAATTTCAATTGCTTATTGTGATAAATTAAGAAAATTAATTACTGATAGTTAATTTAAAATTTTGAAATATAATTAACAGTTCCAACATATCAGTTCTTCGCCATTTAATGAAAAGATTATGGATATTATAGTCTTTAATTTATATTGTAATATTAGCTTGCTTGAAAAAGATTGTTATTTTTTATTTGTCACGTGGACTATTTTTATAATTAAGAAAAAACCACTCTTTTCAATTGAACTATACAGTATGCTCAATTTTTTTCTTCAGTTTAATGATGATACTTATCCTAATGTCTTTCATATGATTTCTCATTTGAATCAAGTGAAAAGTAAATAGTTTCTTCATTATACCTTCCATTTGAAAACTCATATTATTATCACTAATTAATTAGTATTCCTTCAATTTAATATAATTAGGTCATTTTGAAAATGTTAGTCTATATTAATTAAAATTAACTATTCAAATTAAATAAATATTATGTATTATTTTAATATGGTTCTTATTCCAAATTATATTTTTATTTTAACAAATTAAGATTTTTTTAATTTCTTTCCTAATATTGACTTTATTATTAAGTAACTATATAAAATACTAATAGTCAAATTTAAATTTCAACGCATAATTAATAAAACTAATATATAAGAAATAAATTCTGATAAATATTTTTTTATGACTTATGTCAAGTAAATATTGACCAAGTAAAATGAAATTGAAACAAATACTTAATAAGTTGGATTCATAACTATATATTTCAATGTACAAGATTTTGATGATATAAAATATCTAAATTACAATATTACTTTTTTTAAATTTAAATTTTAAATTTTAAAACATATATAATGATTTTATTTACAAAAATAAAAAAAATTAATATCGTATTAAAATTAAATGAAAAGGATGACAAATTCAACTTTTTTAATGATAAAAGTTGAAAAATATCTTCTCTTGCTATAATCTTAAATAATTAAGAGTTTAGACTTCAGTTAGGACAATACTATTGTTCATTTTTATTTGAAAAATAAATAAATATACATATTTATCTTGATACTAGTGTACTTCGCCGCGCTTCGCGCGATTGAAATAAAAATGAAATATATTTTGATTTAATTAGTCTAATTACTTGACAAATATTCTAATAGTAAATAATGCAATAAAAGAGAGAAAATTAAATTATGATTCAAATCTATTAAAAAAAATTTCAAAAACAATTATGCTACAAATTGGTGATAAAAAATGATGAAACATAAAAGTTGATACCAAAAACTTCAAGTAATTAAAGTTTATCATAGTTTCATACTGATTAAAGTTAATGATTTATAATCTTACCAGTTCAATCACAATCTACTCCATCAAAAATTACTCCTCATGTCTCATATGAGTTGATCATTATGCTAAAACTAGTCGTCACATATTAATTGATCACCATAATTAATTCCTCCCACCCACCCACACACACACAATTACCTTGCAAATCAATTCCTTTTTAAAGTGTCTTATAAAGTTTCAAAAAAGCAATTTCTTAAAGAGGTGAATTGATAAAACTATTCATTTATTTATGATTTCTAAATATATGTGCGTAAAAAGGAAAATCATCAACTAATATGAGATGGAAGGGGTGCATGATTTTCTATTTGTATAAATGACTATATAATAAAAATAAATAAATACAAATATATGATTTCTTAATATTTGCACGTAAAAAGAAAAGTGATCAACTAATATGAGACAGACGAAGTACATGATGTTCTTTTTGTACAAATGACTATATAATAAAAAATAAAAAAGTAAAGACTTATGATTTCTTAATATATGAGCGTAAAAAAAAAAGTGATCAACTAATATGTGACGAAGGGAGTGAATGATTTTCTATATGTATAAAGTAGTATAGTAAAAATTAATAAATAAATAGAGATATATTTGTGACAAATCATGAGAGAGAATACATGATTTATATTGAACTCCATGCGACTCTTCTTCGGTATATTTTTTTCTCCATTTCATCAATAATATACATTTAAGATGAAAGACATGTTCTATTTAATATTTATAGGTCAAGATTATATTACATTCCTAACAATAATTAAGTAAATAAAATTAGAAAAATGCTCTTCACATTGATAAAATTTCACAAGTTTTGAAGATCCATTATGTAACGATCGTTAGGACGTTTTGAGAACTAGAACTATTTTGACTCTTTCCGTAAATTTTACAATGGGTGTTTTGAACTATTAGACAATAATGGAACTAAAGGGGTAGTTTTTATAATTTATTTAGTTGGTGATTAAGAAAAATAACATTAGAATTAATAGTGGGTCAGTTTTACCACTCTCACAATTAGGCTTAAATAATAATTAGGGGTTCCCATCTTGAGTTAAAACTCAAGAGAACTTTGACTACGACATACAATTTGCAAATAGGTCAACGAGTTCTTTAGGTAAATCAAATGTATACGTTATGAATATGACCAAGGCTTTATGACTAATATTATATTATTGTTGTTAGTCGGGAAGAAGCGGGTTTCATTTGAATTAATGTTCTGCAAGCGGTTGATTATGTGAATGTGGAGAACGAGATGATTTGCAATCCTATGATATTATTAAGGTGCTAGTGGAATTGAGAAAGAATGATTGAATTAGAATTGCAATGTTAAGGTCTTTTAGTCTTACTGCGGTGGGTTTCAAAATTTAACAGAATTAGAATTGCAATGTTAAGGTCTATTAGTCTTACTACGGTGGGTTTTAAAATTTAACAGTAACAAATTTAATTGGTCCTTATGCCTGATTATGGTTGATTATTAGGTTGAGTAATGTTATAGTTTTGAACATTCTGCCATTTGTTTTGTAATACGACATAGTTTGCTAATCAACTAAGTTTAACATTATTATTTTACTTTGTTGTCATATTATAAAATAAATTTTAATATAGTAAGATAGGTAATTAAATATTTCATTAAAGTTATGATGGTTGGAGAATTAAGATCTACCCTTGGATTTGAATTTTAGGAGGTTGATAATAAAATTAGGTGAGTTTTTGGATTTAGGCTACACATACAATAATATAAATTTTAATACTCTTTAACATACAAATTTTGCATATATATTTGATAGATTGTAAAGGTTCGGAGACATTAAAGAAACAAAAATTATTGGAGAAATAACTTGCTTGACTTCGGTTCTTCAGTGGAGATAGGTTATAGTTTATACATAGTAAACTCATAATAGTGATTGATGTGCATTCAATGATACTATGAAGTTTTCTATGTACTTGATTGTGTGGTTGTGTGGTTTGGTCGTGTATTTTGTGATTGGTTTGAAATCCTGAGACCGTGAAATTTATATTCTTGAACCCTCTATATAAAAGTGATGCCTTGAATAAAGAAAGCTTGATGAAATATTATCAATGAACTAAAAGTGGTGATAATAAATTATAAATTAATGGTATTATTGGATCGGAGTGTCACATTCTGACACACTATAATTGAATCGTAGTGTCACGTTCTGACATGGTATAATTGGATAAGAGTGTCATGTTCCGACACATTATAATTAGATCAAAGTGTCACATTCTGACACGCTATAATGAATCGAAGTGTTACATTCAGACACGGTATTCAAGTATCAGAGTGTCCTGTTCCGACACAATATTCTTGGATTGGAGTGTCACGTTTCGACAAGGTATAATTGGATCGGAGTGTCATGTTCTGACACAATAACATTAAAGGAAAAAGATATGGAATTAATGGAATGTATTCAATGTCAAAAAACTCAATTCCCCAAATCGTTTAGTTGGAGGCATAAGTCCTCATGGATGATCTTGTTATTGTTGACTTATTTCATACTTACTTTAGTTTTGTTAACACTTGTTCATGTTGTTTATTGCTTATCATCTTTAAGTGCTATAGTTGAGTTCATACTATTATTCATTGTATATTAATTTCTATTTTTTGTTGGGCGATGATACCTACTTTGTACATGTTGCCCCGTATTGAGCTCTACTTGTGTTTTTCTTTTTTTTTTTCCTTTTATGGAGTGCAACGACTGTACCAACGACTTTGACTTGCCCTCAAATCTAGTCAACCTCCACCATATCAGGTTTCAGGGTGAGCTATTCATTAAAGAGCTTGTTGGATTCTCTTGGTCATGACATGATGTCCTTAATTTTCGGACATAAACTATTTTATTCATTTACTTTGGTGTATTTGATACTATTAGACTTAGTAATTGGAGATTAGATATCCTTGTTGTGATGACATTTAGGTTTTGAAAAACTGTATTAATCAGATTTTGAGTTTCTGCACTATTCTTACATAATATAATTTAAGTTTGAATTCGTTGATTCTTCCACTTAGGTAGTTAAGTGTAGGTGTCACTCACGACTCGATTTGGATCGTGACAAACTTGATATCAGAGTGTTAGGTCCGATAATCTGATCACACAAGGACAACTCTAGTAGAGTCTTGCAGAATGGTATTGG
The DNA here is from genome assembly GCA_027704785.1 of Solanum chmielewskii. Classification (NCBI taxonomy): domain Eukaryota; kingdom Viridiplantae; phylum Streptophyta; class Magnoliopsida; order Solanales; family Solanaceae; genus Solanum; species Solanum chmielewskii. The sequence continues at coordinate 23,657,098 of JAKWIX010000328.1, forward strand.
GACCCCTTTACTTTTCTTTTAGAGGCTATAGTATATTAGGAAAACTTCATTCCTTCTTTATTTTGTGCTAGTAATTGAATCCAATTGGTATCTAGGTGATACAAATTGGTATCTTAAAATTTTCCCCCTATTTCAAATATGGTTAGTACTAGAGTATTAGAAGTTGAAACAACAATCACCAGAAAAAAATAAATTAAAAAATGTGTCCTTGGAAATATGCTTTTTATTTCAATTGATTGCATGCACTGTAACGGCTAGTTGTCTACATAATTTGTTTTGTAAGTTCATAAAGTTGGAACCTTCATTCTTCATAGGTACTGATTATGAAGAATATTATGCTTTCATGGGTACTGATTATGAAGGTAATTGTGCTTTCATTGTTGATTTTTTTGAGCTGCTTTATAAAATGAATATAGTGGAGAGAACTATTAGATAATGTAAGAGTTTCATATTCAAGCTTTATACATAGTTGATCTAGCAAAATCTTTTCTAGAAATGGTTGATTATGTGATAGAGGTAGAGGAAGTGAAGTGAGATGAATTTTCCAAGGTGGCAATATTCAAGAAATTTCGCAAGGGATAAATTGATAATGAACACCATTACTTTGCAAAATATAATTAGTAAACTTTTTCATAATGTGTATGGGTTGTTTAGCGAATGATGAAATTTAGTTGCGCCAATTGAGGTTAGGATCGGTACTATGATTTCATGGATTGATTGCATATTAAAGAGGATCATGATAAGACTACTACAATAGTACCAATGCTCACTTGATATATGACGTGTGTTACTTTTATTATCAACCTGATCTATGAAAGAATGTAAATTGTTTGGGCTAAAAGTGAACAGATTTGGTAATGTTTTGCAGATATTTAATGGGTAGAAAGGTGTGGGCTATTTGAATACGATATTTTTAATAGGTATGTTGTGTTATAGTGATGGATCTATCAAACTTATACAATTTACTAGTGTGATTTGGAAACAATTACATCAATTGTCAAGTGTGAATACTAACTATTCAAGAGTTGTCAGTTATATGAGGTGTTCAGATAGTGAGATTATGTGTTGCATTCACATTTGAGTTAAGCTTTACTTGTAAGAGAAAGTTTAGTGGTGGATATAATATTAATGTTCTAAGTTAAGAAGTGTATTCTGAGGGTTTTAAATGAGGACCGATGATTTCATCTTGAGGTCCAAGGGAATGATAAAATCCCATAATGACAAGTTTATGGGTGAAGTAAGTCCCAAAGAGTATACATGTTTGAAGGTAATTGAATTTTTTTGTAAAACAAAAATGCATATAAAAGTCGATTAATCCTTTGGATTTGATTGATATAACTAGGTTTAAGGTGTCATATTGATGGAATGGTTGACTTTGTGATGATGACAAGAGCTACCTGAGTATGATGGTAATAAGAGTTCGTGATGAATTGTGATTGAGATGTAACTATATAGTAAGGATTGTTGGTTAAACGGTTTTTGTATAGTAATAACGATTGGGGGTATCTAAGGTCCTGATTTTCTATTATTTAGTGAGTAACTTGGTTGTATGGGAAGATTTAGGAGATGTCAGGACACCACTCACATAAAATTTAAAGTAGCTAGAGTCATAATTAACAAAAATATATATATATGTAACTGTAGCCTACAAAAAGAGTGAGAGCAAGAATATTTTCATTGATTGCAAAGTTCGAAGATGTATTTTCAAAGGGATTGTGAATTGGGTTCAGTGACACATGATTTCATATGTTTTACTCTGGTCATGGTAATAGTGTCATGGATTAATCAGATTGATTAAAACGATTGGATAATATTCGAGAAAGAAATCTATATGCATTAGATTTGAGTGTGGTAATACATGTTTTTGAGTTTTATAATGGGCACGATTGGGATCAGAATTTATTTTTTTTTTCATTGAAAGTCTAAGTTTGTGATAGTATTTTTGTCAAGAACCCAAAAATGGGTGTGATGGCACTCATCTTATCCCACCAAGCCAAGTCAGCCTATACTCAATATCTAACAAAGTGCGGAAGTAAATGACAATCCAACAACAATTCCTATTATGAAACTAAGTCATATTAATTCAATCTCCAAAATCAGGTTGTCATGTGCACAAGCCTCTAAGGTAAATATTAGAATTGAAATAAAATAGAAGTCTAAAATGAGTTGTCTTTCAAGTAAAAATAAATTCATAAATTGGAGTAGGAAAGTTCGCTGAGATGACAAGCAACTACCTCACAACCCTCCACAAGATGCCTCGGAAACGAAAAGAATGACATGTATCACGAAGATCTGGGCTCGTAACCTACAAAAAATTGTAGAAGCAAGGGGTGAGTACCAAATCACGCTGTACCCAACAAGCAAACCTCTAAACACAAGTTAAGTGAACAAAATACAGGTACTCCTTACACCCTATCTAAACCTCCACGCTACAGCCTAACAGTTTACAGTTTACCAAACACACAACTCAATAAGCATACTCTATCAGTCTACACATTCTCAATAACAACTCAATATTCAACAGTCACAAGCTTCAGAGAGAGACACTCACAAGATCAGCAAAACACGTGTTCAAGTTCATCAATATAAAATGTGCAATGCCATGAGATGCAATATCAAATATAGTAATGCATGTCTTTCTTAAAGATACACACCCACTGACTTTCAGTTCGGGACCCATGGGGGACATATCTGTCCATGCATCTGTCGCGGCACACGACACGGCCCTTGATAATTGTAACCGTCGCGGCGTGTGATACGTCCCTCGAAATATAATATCCATCGCTGCGCGCGATACGACCCTCAAAATTGTACATCATCATATCACATAACTCTTATCACAACCATGTTCAGATGCAATGTGAATTACATACTAAAATAAAAATGACGAGATAGCCATTTTGATAACAAAACACAATTTGTAACAAGGAATACAACACCAACAAATAAGCAGTAAGTCTCCAAATCATTATCAACACCACACAAGAAAATACACGAATTTCATACGCTTAACAAGAGTTTAGAAATCCGCTTGCCTTAGCCAATCGAATAATCACTCTTGGACTTGAGCCTTCCCTTTCCGTTGAGCTTCCAAATCAATGCAATCTATGCAAGTATATATATTAACAATAAGGTTTCAAAACTATCAACACTCTCACTTTTATGTGTTTAACCTTGACCTAAAAATTCATCGACATTTATAATCAAGTTTGTAATTCTTGAGGTCAATTAACATTTCAACTATCATAGATTTTAAAGTTTCAAACTTAGGATTAAATTCCAATTAATTCCTTCCCAATATCATAATTCTAATGATATTCACTTAGTATTATTGTACATATAATATTTAATTACACAGGCCAACCTATCAAAACTTGAATCATAATGACTAAAATATAAAATTTACACCACTAATTTTATTAGAACAGTACTAACGTAGAACTGATTTTTTTTCTTTTTCCTTTTGCCTGACACCTTGTATTGCAGCCCAATGATTAGCTGTTATGACCAAGCATTGGCTGCCATTAACAACAAAATCTATCCCTAACAATATTTGCCCCATTTTTTTATTTTTTTATTATTATTTTTCCGAGAAAGTCACGTTCAATGACTGCCCCATTCTTTTTTTTCTTTTTTCTTTTATTTAATATAATAGTAATATGTATACATATATGCAGCCACACTCTCAAACAAACAGATTTAATGTTATGCTTAAGGTTACCTGGAACGATGATGTCGCTTCTGTATTCTTCCTGGTTTTTTGACTCTCTCTATTTTTTTTTTCAAATTTAATTGTTTATTAAAACTAACAAACCCACTAACTTATTTTTAATACATGGGCCTAGTGAGAAAAAATTTTCTATAAATTATCACTTTAACCCATTAACTATCAGTTAAGTCATTTATATATAATTACTCATCAATTAATCCACTCAAGTTAGACGGATATTTAAATTACCAAAAATAACCTTCTGGGTCATCACAATTTTTGTCTAAGAAATGGATGGAAAGATAAGAAATGATCAATCACTTCGAGTGTTAGGCATTTGGACGGACTTATGCATGGTGTTGGTCATAAAGTTTGTTACTTTTGATTTGTTTTAAAGAACAAAAGGAAAGGTTTCACTGAGAAGTGTTGGTTTAAAGAATAAGGTAAAATGTCATGGGTTGTTGGTAAAAGGATGAGATCACTAAGCGAGCTAGAGAACCAACAGATTCTGATTTATTGAAGGGTCGAGAAATTAAGAATTTTGCAACATGAGAAGAATTTGAGAAGTGAAGACTCGTATAAACCCTTGGGGTGTAGTTTAAGATTGTATTAATTTTTTCTTACCTATGAGTTTTAATATGACTGTGAGATGTAAACTAGTTTGGTACAAACTTACTAGGAGTGTATCATTTTCTTTTATAAAGACAGTTTTTGTTTGAGTTACCAAAAGTGAGGTATGGAGAATTTAGTGTTTTATGTGGGTTAGATTGCTCAAGATAGATGACTTAAGAATGATTTACAAAGTCATATATAATTCTATATAGTTATTAATAATTTAGAGTTGGGTTAATACTGCTCTATTGAAGGGACTACATAAAATGTTAAGATGTGTTACATAGACATTTGATGGTGAATAGAGATTATGAGATTATAGTATATGAAATAATTTGAGTGATCGAGAATTTTCTTAAGTGTTGGCATGATATATGTGATAGTTTAGAACGGCAACTAAAGCATGGTATTGGAAAGTGATGAAGAGTTGACTTTGGGTGTTATTTAATTGTTTTATCTCTATGAAAAGGTAATATCAAATTTGAAATTAGTGTTATTAGTCTTGTTTGAGACTCGTAATTGTCATGAAATGCTTAATAGAAAGGGATATGACCATAGTTCTGATATACATTTGATAAGAATGCTTTGATACTTGTCGCGCCACATTTTTCACGGAAAACGGAATTTATGCACGATCTAACAACTTCTTTAGGATTGGATTTTGAAGAGTCGCCTCCTAAAGAATTAAGGCACGTTAGGGCACTTATCTAACCTAACTAAGTCTAGCTAATGTCAACGAACCAGAGATCAGGGTAAGGGTTCAAATTACCTCGAGGGAAAGGTGTTAGTCATCGCTCGAGGTCCACAAATGTGGGTCCCTAACAGTTCTCATGCAATTGATGTGGTGGTTACAAGTAGTAATTAAGGTTACTTCATTATTATTAATATTTAATATGCTAGAGGTGATACCAAATTCTAAACAATTAAAACTATTTTATTATTTTATTAGCTTAAACATGCAAGGCTAGGTTATAGTAATATTAAACAATTAAGATCATTTTTATTTAATTTAACATGCGAGACTATGTGATATAACAACAAGATGAAGAAGTATCTCATATTATTACTTTAATTAATTATTTAAGAATGCGAAAAGGTGATAAAAATAATAAACACAACAAATATTAATCAATTAAATAAAGATAAGCAAGGAGACAGAAAAATAGACAAATAGATAAACCAATAATTTTATTATTTTATTTTAAGCTACCCCAAATAAATTACTAAACAATTAAGGTTACTTCAATTATTTATTATTTGAGCATTAGGTCTATGTGATAAACAAATATTTATCAAATATTAAGCAATTAATAAAGAGATAAAAAATAAGGCAGAATATGCACATATAGATATACAAATAATTTGATTTAATTTATTATGCTACACTAAACAAGAATAAGATGTGCGAAAATAAATTTTTGAAAAATTGAGCAAGTTTTGAATAGAATTTTTATTTTTAAAAAGTGTTTGTTTCTTTATAGGGATGATGTCACGATATTGTTAATCGTGCTCCACCACTGTAGAAACAATTTTGATTTGAGGTCGATCTTAGAAAAATAAACAATAGTTTATATTTTTTGAAAATAATTTTAACTATTTAGTTTTAATATAAGAACATAAATATTTGCATATAAATACACATAATCCCTCTTTAAAAATCATGGTGTGTGGTATTCCTAGGGACGCATCGACTTGATTTAAAAATTGAAATTAGACCACGTAATTCCTTTGACTTTCCCACTAACGACAGGTTAGGAGATAGAGCTTTAGTTTATATTTTTTTAAAATCAAATGTCATAATCAATCCCATGTTTGAAAGGACGATTGAATAATGACTTAAAAAAACGTGTTGTATAGCTTTATAAAAAGAAAAACTAGTATATCATTAATGTAGCCAATATATTAAATGCAAAGATTTCACTATGAAATATATTTATTTAAACGTCAAGCAATTTGGTAAATGCAACCAATGCTTTTCTTTTTATTATTATTATTATTTTAAAGATTAACATATTGCATAATAAGTGCGGAAATTACTTCAAGAAACCAAACAAGATTACTAATTAATAATATTAGCTAATTTAAAAGTTGCAAAATATGCATAACAGATTTTATTTTAATTATGGATATGCTGAAAATTATTTACAAGCCTGTAAACATGATTTTTAGGTGTTTGGAATAGAGCAACACATATAGGCATGATTTTTTAACTCCAAATGATATAAAAAAACATTCAATCCTAAAGCGTGATTTATACGCAATAAAACAATGTTGAAATATTTTGACATTTTTTTTAACATCTAACCTATGAGCCTACTAAATTATTCGGATTTGACTTTAACATTCAAAACTTATTAGAATCTAATTATTTGAAGCCTAATTAACAAATTTAAAGCCATTAAATAAAATCATTGAGCATGCAGAAAATTAATATTATTAAAAAAACTCGCAAAATGGTGACTAGTTCATCATTAATCAATTAACAAAATTAACATAGAAAACAAGATTAAGTATGGTAATTCTATTAGCAATTTAAGATTAAATAGAACTTGATTAATCAGCAAAGAAACTTAAGTTGTTGAAACATGCAAGAATAATTAAAATTAATTAACCTTGACTTTGTTAGTTAAGTCCTATGAGCATGATATCTATCCTTATTATTTAAATCCTATAGACAGTTTCTAAATGAGTTTGCAAATAAACGACAAATTAGTGTTTCTCCCTCCCCTTAGATGATCCCCAAGTATATCATATATATAGATTCCCAAGTATATCATAGAGTTAAGAGTCATACAAATATTACAAAGATCAAATGAACAAATAAGAAAATATAGATTCAAATACATAAATTAAATAAGGTAATCTCTTCTCATAGCTAATCTTCAACTTGAACTTCAAGTTTGAAAACTGTCAAAGCAAACAAATACACTACACAAGTAATCATATTTATTTTAGAAACAGTGAGACACACATGCATTTATTTAACACAGAGAAAAGAATAGAACAACAAACTTCCATAAATGTATAAATGCAAAAAAAGTGTAAATGTTAATTAAGAACACTAACTAGTTATGCAGAAAAGAAACATCAACAATGAGTATTAAGTAAGATTTTCAATCGACAACAACACAATAATAAACAGCCCAAAAGATGATTCAAAGCTTTACTAGACTTCTTACTTCTTTAAAAGAATTTAAAGTATTTCAAGAAAAACAATGAGAGAATGAGAGAGTGAGAGAACTTGTGATGAAAGTGAGTGGATGAGTAATGAGAACTTGAAAGAAAGTGAGTGAATATGAAGATGCGAGAGGGTGTTCAAGTATCTCAAAGAATGAAAGAGGGCATGCTTATATACTAGATGAGAGAGCACAACACTAAAGAAAGGGAATAAATTATGAGGACAATTATAATATATTTTTCTTAGATAAAACATTACCAAATCAATGAAATATTTTACCATAATAATTCACAATTTTACCAAAATAAAGCAAGTAAAAATGTAGTTTAATTCATTTAAGACAAACAAATAAACAATTAAGGATATCCAATTAATGCAATATAAAAGCATGTAACGAAAGAAATATGCACATATAAATTATATATACTTTATCATAATGTCATGAATAAATAAATATTAGTCAAATAAAAATGTGAATCAATCAATTTTTTATCAACCATCGAAGATATATTTTTACCATGTAAAATATGTCTATCTTTTTTTAAAATTAAAGCAAAAAGGATGGATTAGTAACCACCCATAATTGTGAAGGAGAAATATGTTCATGAGCAATTAGAGGAATCACCAATCAACTTATCCAATTCTTGCAGAAACCCTTTACAATTAATAGAGAATGCACAAAATTAAAGTAAAAAAAATAATCAATAGAAACACTTAGTTGAAGGTCCTTTCAAAATCACAGAAAATTAGATAATAATACTCCTTTAACAAGAACACAAACATACAAACATATAATAAAATGATGGCAATATGAGCAAATATTTGCATCAACCCAAATATGCAATTAGCAAAGTATAAAGAGCAAATGTTCATAGGGTCTTAACAGTCATGATTAGAAGAAGATTAACAACTATTATTGATGAGAATAACATAAAATTATATATAAAAATCGCTAATTTTTAGAAGATAACCAATAATTAAACAAAGACGAACCTAGACGGATCTATCAAGACCCGCCTTGTGCAAGTTTCGAGCATTCCGTACCTCGCCGAAGCTGCTCATGGCTGTTGCTGTCACAGATCTACTGCTTGCTGAAATCTCTCGTCCTCGCGTGGCTGCTTCTTGCTGTTGCAGGCTGCCTGGAAGCTGGCCACTACTGCTGGTTGTTGCAGCTCACTGTCGCTGGAAAGAAGAGCTGGTGGTTCTCGATTGAAAGAAAGAGAGAAAGCGAGGAGGGAAAATAGAGAGGGGTCGAGGGAAGGAGAAGAGAATAGCAAGGGGGAGGCAGCCTGGCGTAAGAGAGGAGCCGGAGAAGATGGAAGTCGCTGGTGGAGTTGGGAGAGAGAAAGAGGCGGCTGATCTGAGGAAGGAAGAAGAGAATGAGAATTATCGTAGGGATTAGAGTCTTTTAGGTTAAAATAGCTAGATTGAACCTGGACCATTGATTTTAGAAGAGATGAGGGGTTATGATTCGATTAGAATTTAATTATGTAAATAAATGGATGAGATTAACAGATGGCATTTTAAAATCAGATAGGGTTGGATATAGAATTATTAAAATTGCAATGAAATTTGACAGAATTGAAAGGAAGAAGGTGGTTATAATTGAAATAAAATTGGAATTGCATAGGCTAGAATTTAAATAAATTGAAACAAACTAGGCTAATTTTTAAATAATTTTGAGGAAAATGTATGAATTACTATTTAATTAAAATACCACATATATTAAAATATTTTTATATAATTGAAAATCACTAATGTTTAAAAACATTCGAAATTCATTAATAATGTTTAAAATATTCTCTTAATATGTACAATAATTTTATAAAGTAAACATACGAAAATATATATTTTTCAATGCAAAATTGACTAAAAAAGTCTAAACTTTAAATAAAATTTAAAATATGTATTTAATCGAATAACATTCCTCTAAATGGTAAAGGTTGGTCAAAATTGGGATTCAACAATACTAATGATGGTTTGGGAGTATGGTAGATGATTGGTGTGGTATGGTTATGATGTTCTTTTTTTATATTAAGAGTGTTGACTTCAGTGAAATTTCGATAAACCAAGTATGTGCAATTATAATAGGAACTAAATTGGTAATTATGGGTGGCTAAAAAGTCAATGGGATAGAGTTAGATGAATGAAAAATGTTTGATATGGCCAATATGGATCTAGAGTTATTCGACATCGGTTATGCACATTTTTATGTGAACAACTATTTCATTTTGGCGTGGTTTAGAGCATGATTTACTTTCTACATCTGTGTGTGTTTTCGCTCTTATGGGTGAGTCTCTAATAGTGAATCATGTGTATCGATTTTGTGATTGTCCTTATGGTTGGGTGACATCCTTGGTAAGACTTGTTCATTCCAGTTATGTAAGATTTGGTGTTGTTGGGATAGTTGAAGTATACTAGTTTATGAGAGTTTAAAAGAGATCTACCATAGAAATTTACAATTTTTTGATAGACCTAAGATTTATCTCATCCTCAGTATCATGTTTTGGATATGTGTGATTCAATATAAGGACCATCGAGTCTAGTTTTGTCAATCTTGAGGTTTGTCTATAATAGCTACTAATTCAACATTTCAATCGTGTCGTTAGAGGTTATATATGCTTGGGTGAATCACTCGATGGTGCTTACTTTTATTTTGAGGCAAGAACTTATAAGCAAACTAAAAGGTACTCCACGGTGGAATTAACATATGTTTCACAATAAAACTAAAAAGTTAAATTTATTCGGAGGCAAACACTTATAACCAAACACGAAACAATGAGGTGTATTGATAGAAACGGTTACTCTCTTAAACGGATTTATAGTAAAATCTTTAGTATGTAAAAACTCCTTAGTAGGAAATGCTCACTTCAAATGGAGTCTTGCATCCATATATAATGAGGCTACAATGTTGATACCAAATACAATATAGAATTTTTTTAAATAAATTATAAGAACGTTATGTAACTTTGCATGATAACCATAGTTCATACATTATTCTCACCTTCACAATATTCCATAAAAAATAATATATTTTTCATGAGAAGGTCTTCTCAAAACAGTTTGAACTTCCTACCAAACTTGACAATATAAAGTTAGACATCTTTTTTACTAACTATTAGAATAGTATTAGCAAATCATCAAATCCGAAGAAATTTATAAAGAGAAAGAAAAGATTAATGGAAATTAAATAATAGTATAGTCACCTTCACAATATTCCATAAAAATTAATATAATTTCGATGGAAAAATCTTTTCAAAACATTTTGAACTTCCCATCAAATTAGACAATATAAAGTTAGACATTTTTTTCTATTAACTATTAGAATAGTATTAACAAATTATGAAATCTAAAGAAATTTATAACGAGAAAGAAAAGATTATTGGAAATTAACTAATGAAGTATGATTTTATAGGACCTTAATATTTTGACTGTTGAAAAAACGTTAATTCTGAATTAATAATGATAAACGATTTCTCCAAAAATTAAAGCCTTATTGTGAGGAAACGGTTAAGGGCTAATTACAATTAAAATTGGAACTGTAAACGGTAAGTTTTGTCCTTCTTAAACTTTAATTTATTACTAGACTAATTATTATAGACTTTAAGTGAGGAAATCAAATGGTATAATTAGAATCAATTTAGGTGTGAAAATAGAAGAAAAAAACACAGAAAATAAATAAATAATTTTCCTGATCATTGGGGCATGCCACATCAACGGAATGAAAATCCAGCTTTATATAGATATATAGATTTGTTTTTTAACAAAGATATATGAACAATTTCAATTTTTTATAATATTGCATCCGTGTCACGGGGTAATTTTCTCTAGTATATATGTAATACCCCGTATCGGAAAACAGACCGAACCAATAGATTTTCAAAAGTTATAGGTGCAACCTATGGACCGTAGGGTGACCCACGGTCAATCCTAGTGTTTCGTGGATGGCCACCTGCAACCCTGCACAGAATTAGCCCAAAGATTCATCTAGGCAAGACCCACGGACCGTGGTCTAGGTCTGTGGGTCGAGGCCTCACAACTTGGTCTCTAAAGTCGATGGATGAACTAAAATGACGAATTTTGAATAAATCCACGGACCATCGGTCAGTCCGTAGGTCTAGAACCTCAGGACCGCCCAAAACCCATCACTGATGTTGATCAACGAGCTAAAAAATGGATCGTGGATCAGTCCACCGATCGTCGATCAGTCCGTAGGTCGAGACCCTCAGGACCCCAAAACCAATCCTCTGAATTCGATCAACGGACTAACAGGACGGATCGTGGATCAGTCCACAAATCATTGATTAGTCCCTTCGATGACTTCAACAGATTTTAAGTCTGAAGTCATTTGGTCTTTAACCCCTAAACTATGTAGTTTTGGGCAATTTTAGCCTAGTAAACGAATTAGAACTGATACGACCCAAAAATAGATGTGATGACACTCTTATCCCACCAAGACAAGTCAGCCTAAAACTCAATCACCTAATTACGTGCGGAAATAAAATAAAAGTTTAATAACAATTTGATATACCGTGGTTTCACGGTATTTTTAATGCTTTTTCCTTAAGTTTAGTGTGTCCAAAAGCCTTTTTGTATTAATTTTACGTAAGTTTCTCTTTATTTGCAGGAAATCTGTCTAAAAAATAAATGCGGAGGTTTCTTGAGCAAGAAATGCAGAAAAGTACCACCTACGGAGCTTGTGACGGTTCATCGTGCTCGTGACGGTCTGTAGGTGGCATCGTAGTGCAGCTGCTGAAGGAAGACGGGGAATTCTGACCAAGTGTGGGGTTACAGAGTGCGTGATGGACTGTCGTAGCCATGACGGTCTGTCCTGCTGGTTCGTCATGAAGATCAGAGAACTAGTCCAGTACCCAAATTCAAGAGTTCAAGTGTTTTGGAACCGAGACTCTCGACGGACCGTTGTGCTTGTGACAATCAGTCATACCTGCCGTCGAGAGCAATGAAGAGAGCAGCAGAAGAAATTGCACAAGTATGAGATGACAGAGTCCATGAAGGCCCGGACCATGACAATCATTCGCGAGGTCCGTCGACCCAGCCGCATTTTGACAGATTTCCAGCAAATAGAGTCCTTATTTAATTAGGTTTTTGTTTTTTATAAATAGTTCGAAAAACCTTGTTTTTGGGGTTAGACTCTTGATTATTTGAGTTTCTTTTGTGGATTAGATTTTGTGATTATTATTACACTTTTGGAGAATCTTTAGTCTTCAATTAATTTCAGTAATTGATTGTTGGTGATTTTTGTTGATTAATCAAGTGAACTTCTGGATTTTATTCATTCTCACTGAAGTAAGTACATGAATGCTTATATTACATACTTGAATATTGTGATTATGACTATGGGTAACTAAACTCCATAACTAGGGTTGTGGGAACCATAGGAGAATAATGAGGTACAACTTAACTAAAATAGCAATTCTAGAATAGTGTCTTGCATGTATTGATAATTCTTTCGCTTAGAAGTCTTTTTTACGGATGGACAACTTTAGAACTCTCCTTAATGCTACATGCCGGACCAAGGAGGTAGATAATAGGAAAAGAATTATCAACATAGATTTAGTGTATATTATCTAATAGGCTAGATGCCGGACAAATGATTTAGAAATGCATAACTTATCACTTTGCACGCAAAATACTACGAAAGAATATTTATAGTTAGAATTATCAAGTTAGAAACTTGTGGGAAACACGTAAACTCTAGTTACTTTTATTAATTGATTAAACTCCAATATTTGAAACTGTTTGTTGTCTCCTTTAATTTAGATAGTTATTTTCATTCATTTAGAATTAAAAACCCCCCATTTATTGTCTTTGCTTTCCAAAGAAATAATTGACTAAATAGTAGTAATAATAGATTGAAGTTAAGTCTGAACTATTTTCCTCGTGGGAACGATCCCAACCTCATTAGTTAGATTCTTTACTTGATACGACCGCTTTACTTCTTATTTGAGAAGTAAGTTTGAGCGTATCAAATTTTGGCGCCGTTGCTGGGAAAAGTAGCTTTTAGATTAACTTAAACTTATTACTATAGTTTAGTCAATATTTTCTTGATTTTACTTTGTTTTATTGTTTTTTATTTTTGCAGAACCATCTTCCTTGTATGCCAAATACACGGAGAGGAAGAGAACCCTTGTTTCCCTACGATCAAAAATTAGAGCGTACACTACGCAACATGAATCAAAACTTGGGAATTAATGATGATGATCCAAACCAGAACATCCCGGCTCCGGTTGATGTTCATGGTCAGTCGCTACCTAATGCTCTAGGTGAAACCCAACAGAGGGGAAAAAATCCCGCTCCACGGCCCCAAGAATATTACAGAGGCTATGACAATATAGCAGACTCCGATGGGCTACTTGTCTTGCCCCCTCTACCACCAGGCCACACCTTTGTGGTAACTAGTAGCCTGATGCAAATGCTCACTGCCAGAGGTTTATTTTCAGGGCTACCTTCTGAAGATCCACATGCCCATGTAATAAAGTAAGGGCAGTGTGTAAAAGGTGTGTAGGGAGGCCTGACTTGGACTTGGATGTAATATTTCTAAGAGTGTTTCCTCTCTCACTGACGGGAGAGGCTACTATTTGTTTCACTGAGCTCCCTTACAACTCAATTTTCACTTGGAACCAACTAAGGGACGTTTTCTTAGTGCGCTACTACCCGATCTCAAAGAAACTAAACCACAAAGATAGAGAGAACAACTTTGTGGCACTACCAGGAAAGTCAGTTAGTATTTCTTGGGATAGATTCACCTCGTTTTTGAGAAGCTTCCCCAATCATCGCATAGATGATGAGTCACTAAAGGAATACTTCTATTGGGGACAGGATGATAATAATAAAGCGGTGTTAGATACTATAGCGGGTGGTTCTTATGAGGAGTGTCCTTATGCTGAGATTGCTGAAAAGTTAGAAAAATCTCCCGGAACAATAAAGCTTGGAGTACTAGGAAGTTAGATACTGAGAGAAATACCTTCACAGTGCAATCTACTCACAACCCAGCCACAGATAATATTCGTGAAGAGATGGCTCAGATGAGAACTGAGCTTGGGTTGGTATTAAAACATATCACTGGGGTGCAGAAAAGATAAATGCAGTTAACTACTTGTCTAAACCACGACCACCAAATGATGAATGCTATTATGCGGAGGATTCCTATGCAGTAAATGAGCAGACGGGGGGTTTTCGACCGAGTGCCCAAGGCTCAAATAAGGATAATTGGCGCCAAGATCAAGGGAAACAAGGTCAGATCTATGGTAACTATAACCGTGAGGGTCATTATGTCCGACATGAAAACTACAACTGCGACAAAAACTTCAACAGGGGTAACTATGGTAGCAGAAATGATAGGAATGGGCTCTATGTCCCTCCTCAAAATTGTGAAGTTACTCCTAGGGATGGTGGAGATAGTATGGTGCGAGTTTAGGATATGTTGCACAAAATGATGAGGAGGTTCGATGCTAAAGATGAGCACATTAAAGAGTTAAGGACTTATTTAGCGGGTATTAGGAAAAATGTCGATACACATACAATATCGATTAAACAGATCGAGTTGCAAATGGACCAATTATCTGCGACTGTGAACACACGGCAACCGGGCACTCTTCCTAGTAACACTGTCCAAAATCCAAAAAATGATGCACACTGTACGGCAATCCCTACTCGGGGTGGTAAGCAAACCATTGACCCACCTATACCGTCTAATGAGAAAATGGTGAGAAAGGATAATGATAAGGTGGTAGATGGTAGTGGTGAAGCAGAAGATAGCACTTGAAAAGATGCAGAAGTCCCTATAAAGGTAATTCTCATGCCTAGACCACCACCACCCTTTCCTTAAATATTAGTGAAAAAGACCGAGGATGGTAAATATCGGTATTTTATAACAATGTTGAAGCAGCTTTCTATCAATGTCCCTTTGGTAGAAGCTCTAGAACAAATGCCTGGTTATGCCAAATTTATGAAAGATCTGGTTACAAAGAAAAGATTGGTCACTTTCGAGGATGATGATAGAATGCAGCATTGTAGTGCTATTGCTTCAAGATCTCTCGTACAAAAGAAAGAAGATCCGGGTGCGTTCACTATTCCTCGTACATCGGGTCATTACATTTTGCCAAAGCAATATGTGATCTGGGGGCAAGCATAAATCTCATGCCCCTCTCGATTTACAAGAAGTTGGGTTTGGGTGACCCAAAGCCCAATGCGATGCGGCTACTGATGGATGATCGAACAGTGAAAAGGCATATAGGGATACTCTATGAAGTGCTAGTAAAACTGGAGTCTTTCATATTTCTGGTAGATTTTGTTATTCTTGATTGTGAAGTCGATTTTGAAGTGCCTATTAATCTTGGGAGGCCATTCCTTGCTACAGGTAGTCCCTTAGTTTATATGGAAAAAGGACAGATGAAATTTCGGTTGAACAATGAAGAAGCGACCTTCAACATTTGCAGGTCCATGAGGCAGAGTGGTGAGATTCAATCTGTATCTTTTATATCCTACAAAGAAAATATGAAGAAGGATAATGACCTAAAAAGTGAAAAATGAGAATTTATGGTTGGGGATTAGGTGCTTTTATACAGCTCTAGGTTGGTTGGCTTCCGGTCAAGCTCAAGTCCAAATTGACTGGCCCTTACTTGATTTCCCAATTATCCCCTCATGGAGCAGTTGAGTTAGAAACCAAGGAGGGAGTGCGGTTTAAGGTGAACGGAGAATGACTAAAATCCTATTTTAGACATACTGAATCGGCAAATGAAGGGATCGAGGCATACCATCTTGATGAAGGCTGAGTAATCAAGCGTCCTTACTCGTGCCGCAATGTTAAATCTGGCGCTTGTTGGGAGGCAACCCAATACTTATAGTATTTCTTTTTAGTAATGGTAGCATTTTCTACTAATGAGTTTTAAATTTGCAGGCACATCACCAGGAAATTCTGCAGAAAATCACTTTGCAGCAGTCACTGACGGACCCATCGAAGGCCCATCATGCACGCGACGGACCGTCGCATGAATCCATCGTGCCAGGTACGTATTTCTGTTATTTTCAAAACTAGGGCACACGCGACGGAACCAATGACGGACCGTCACAATTGCGACAGACCATCGTCGGGGACTCATTGCATCATTAATGAAGCGTATCCGACCCGACCCGACTGGGGTTTTAAAAATTCTTAACATTTAAAAAACCCACCCCCTTCATTTCACCCATTTCCTTCACTCTTCCTCCCATTTCCCTCCCTTTTCAACTTTCAGTTTCCTACCTCTCTTTCTTTCAACCGATTATTTTCCCAAATCCCCCAATTCCTAAAATCCACTCTCTACAAGTCGGAGTCTGCTGCTGTGGTTCTCTACTTGATCACCAAGTACCTTACTCGCTTGTTTTTCTCAAATTCTCAGGTATGTGCCTCTAATTTCTACCCATTTACATTGCATTTTTTTTTATCAATTAGTATTAGCCTATTTTTTAATTGATGGGCTCATTCTTTAATACATATTCCGTCTGACCTAGTTTGAGAATCCTCAAAATTGCCTTGTTAAAAATCTAGAAATTAGAGCTTTAGTATTGCTAGTTTACTAGGTATTTGGTTAGACAAATGCAGTTTAAAAAAACTAACATTTCCATTTGGGTCATAGGGGATGAATGGGGCATCATCAGTTCTATCACTGAATGACAGAACAAGACCCTGATGACGGACCGTCATACTCACAATGGACCGTCATTGGGTCCGTCCCAACATCCCCAACACCCCACTGTCCAATTTTCTCTAAGTGTCCACCAACTGACACATACGACGGACCGTCGTTCCCACGACGGTCCATCTTGCACAACCGTTCTGGTTGTCAAAGACCCTGTTCCTAAGGGTCTCCCACTTTTTCTAAGTGTCCTTCAATGGACACATGCAACGGACCATCATCATCACAATGGTTCGTCCTGCACATACCGTCATGACGGTCAGAGACCCTATTCTTAAGGATCTCTCACTTTTTCTAAGTGTCCTCCAACGGACATCGACGACGAACCGTCATACCATCGACGGTCCATCCTGCATAACCATTATAGCGGTCAGAGACCCCTCTCTTAAGGGTCTCCATACTTTTTCTAAGTGTCCTCTAACGGACACCTACGACGGACCGTCATTCCCTCGACGGTCCGTATTGCGTAACCATCATGACGGTCAGAGACCCCTCTCCTTAGGGTCTCCATAATTTTTTCTAAGTGTCCCACGACGGACATCAATGACGGACCGTCATCATTACAATGGTCCGTCTGCTTATTCGTCATACTTGTCAGGGGTCTCCACACAAACATAGTTCAAGTAAGACATGACGTACCCCATGAAGGTCCGTCGTACTCACGACGAGCCGTCACCTGGTCCATCGTGTTTCACTGTTACTATAGAAATGTCATTACATCTTAACTCTTTTATTTATTTTGTGTCGTTTTTCTTGTCTTCTTTGCTCCTTCTAGTACTAATATTGATTCTTTACAGGTACTATCTATCATGGAGCGGAGAATGGTCCATCACACAGAGCGGAAGATCGTTGAGGTTCATCAGCGCATGGACGCTTTTGAGTTGCGGGTGCTATCCCTACCAGCCCCTTGGTGGATGTATCGACCCTTCAGGCTGCGGTCGACAGTCTTTGTGCAGACATCAATATGATCTTAGAGGCTAGGGTGCCTGAGTCTGAGGCCCCTTCTGCAGAGCCTGCTGAAGACACAGTGATGGCGGCCTTATTCGCCACTTCTGAGATTCCACCACCTCCCCCTCAAGAGCATGCCAAGAGGCGTATGGGTCGAAAGGAGGATGAGGCTCAAGTACAGAAGAAGGAGCGCGTGAGATGGAGGCTGCAAGGAGAGCCTCGCTTGCTGATGAGGAGACGCATCGGATGAGGGGCGTAGAGCCAGCTGCTGGAGCATCTAGCTCCAGAAATGTGGAGCTAGTATGAGGCATTGCTGATAGTGCTGTTGATGCTGAGGACACTACTGAGGGTGTCCATATTACAGAGGTAGTGGGCTCCGAGGAACTGGACCCACCAGCTTGTCGATATTCGGCGCTCTGCGCCCCAGGTTAGCTTCACCTACCACTCATGTATTTCAATTTTTTTACGCATTGGGGACAATTGCATGTCTTTTTATTGGGGGTGGGGTAAATGGAAAGTGAGTTCTAGGGTGAAGTCTGAGTAGCCCAATTCACTATCCTCTTTTGGGGTTTTCTTGCTTGTGTTCTTTTCCCCCAATAGACTGATTATTTTTACTATTGAACCGGCATGTCTATATCTTGTGTATATAGTTTAATTCTGAAGCATGATGGATAAAATGATATCCTGATGAAATGAAAATGATGCATGACTAGGCATACTAATTGATAAATGTGTGGCTCTAATCATGACGTAGTGGTACACCACTGCATGACCCTAAGTCTAGAATTCGAACTAGGTGTCTGATAATCTGGTAGAGTAATGAGATGTCAAGTGAGTGTGAGGAAGATTTAAATAGTCCACTATTTGTACTGAGCTAGAACTTGCCTGGTTAGTCCTGCTAAAAGTAAGCTATAATAGACAATTAGGAAAGGATCATATGCCCTTGTTCAATATAGCCCATTTTTATCCTAAATAAAAGAAAACCAAATGAAATTAATCCTTCTTTGATCCAACTGATGTGTGCACCCCAACTGATCTTTTTTGAGAATAATGTGTTGGCCCTGGTCCCTCCTTGGACATGTGCACCTCAGCTTATGCCAAAAACATAAGTTGAGGGTGGCTAATGCAGTAAACTATCCTTTTTATGGCCCTGACCCAACTTTGATTATTGTGTACTTTGACTCATGGCAAAGCCTTGAGTTGAGGGTGGCTATTATGAGAAAGGCTCTCGAAAGTGGGGTTGAAAGAACAAAGAGAGAGAACGAACAAAAGTAAAGTGACTCAAGAATCAGTTGAAAGAAAAGTGAAATAAAAAAAAAGAAATAAAAGAAAATACAATAAATACAAGCAAGAAAAGAAGAGTCACTTACGCAAATGAAGAAAGAAGGGAAAATAGCAAGGTGAAAGAATAAGAGAAACTAGGAGAAATAAAGTGATAAAAAGTGGTATGGTTAGCCGATATGTCAAGGAGGGAAAAAAGTCACTTAAGAATACCTAAATATACCCTAATCGGACCCTGAGCCTATGTTACAAGCTAAGAAAATCCTATCGTGATCCTAAGAGTTGTATAGCGAACTTAAAGTAGTGAAAATACGGGCAAGCTTATGCAATATGTATAAATGTGTGTAAATATGTTCTGAGAGTGAGTGTTGAAAAGTAATCCTTATACTCAAATTGAAATCATTGTGTGAAAAATGAGGATTTTGTTTTGCAGTAAGGACACTAGTTGCAATACCGGAAATATTAGCACCTCAGTGAGAAATTGAAGAGGATAGGTATTAGTGCATGGTGAGTCTGTGTCATGGTCTGATTCCACATAATTCAAGCCTAGTAGTGATAGCATGGATGAATATGATGAGATTGATTGGGATTGATAGCCAAATGATTGCGAAAAATAAAACATGGATACTATTGCACAAATATTTTGTATTGAGTCATATTGAGGACAAACAAAGAATTTAAGTTGAGGGTGTTGATATACCGTGGTTTCACGGTATTTTTAATGCTTTTTCATTAAGTTTATTGTGTCCAAAAGCATTTTTGTATTAATTTTTATGTAACCTTCTCTTTATTTGCAGGAAATCTGTCTAAAAGATGAATGCAGAAAAGTACCACCTACGGAGCTTGTGACGGTTCGTCGTGCTCGTGACGGTCCGTAGGTGGCATCGTAGTGCAACTGCTGAAGAAAAATAGGATTTCTGACCAAGTCTAGGGTTACGAAGTGCGTGATGGACCATGGTAGCCATGACGGTCCGTCTTGCTGGTTCGTCATGAAGATCAGAGAAGTAGTCCCAATACCCAAATTCCAAGAGTTCAAGTGTTTTGGAACAGAGACCCTTGACGGACCGTTATGCCTGTGACTATCCGTCATACCTACCGTCAAGGGTAATGAAGAGAGCAGCAGAAGAAATTCCTCCAGTATGGGATGACGGATTCCATGACGGCCCGTCGTGAACACGACGATCTGTCGTGAGGCCCGTCGACCCAACCATGTTTTGAAAGATTTCCAGCAAATAGAAACCTTATTTAATTAGGTTTTTCTTTTTTATAAATAGTTAGAAAAACCTCATTTTTGGGGTTAGACTCTTGATTATTTGAGCTTCTTTTGTGGATTAAACTTTGTGATTATTATAACACTTTTGGAGAATCTTTAGTCTTCAATTAATTTCAGTAATTGATTGTTGGTGATTTTTGTTGATTAATCAAGTGAACTTTTGGATTTTATTCTTTCTCATTGAAGTAAGTGCATGAATTCTTATATTACATATTTGAATATTGTGATTATGTCTATGGGTGACTAAACTCCATAACTAGGGTTGTGGAAACCATAGGAGAATAATGAGGTAAAGCTTAACTAAAATAACAATTCTAGAATAGTGTCTTGCATGTATTGATAATTCTTTCGCTTAGAAGTCTTTTTAACGGATGGCCAACATTAGAACCGCCTTAATGCTACTTGCCGGACCAAGGAGGTAGATAATAGAAAAAGAATTATCAACATAGATTTTGTGTATACTATCTAATAGGCTAGTATTGATTGGTACGATGTAATAACTTAGTCAAATATCGAATACAATGCTTAATATGAGGTAAAGGTAAGGGTAATATAGCAGCACACGTAGCCGGAACAAGGTGCGGAGTGAAATTTTCTAGTTGCCGGACCAAGTATTTAGAAATACATAACTTATCACTTTGCATGCAAGATACTAGGAAAGAATTGTTATAGTTAGAATTATCAAGTTAGAAACCTGTGGGGAACACGTAAATACTAGTTACTTTTATTAATTGATTAAACTCCAATATTTGAAACTGTTAGTTGTCTCCTTTAATTTAGCTAGTTATTTTCATTCATTTAGAAGTAAAAAAACCCCTTTTATTGTGTTTGCTTTCCAAAGAAATAATTGACTAAATAGTAGTAATAATAGATTGAAGTTAAGTCTGAACTATTTTCCTCGTGGGAACGATCCCAACCTCATTAGTTGGGTTCTTTACTTTATACGACCACTTTACTTCTTATTTGTGAAGTACGTTATGGCGTATCACAATTAAACTTAATTCAATCGCCAAAACCTTATTGTCACGTGCACAAGTCTCTAAAGTATTACCAATGAATCAAAAGATACAAGTCTCATATGACATTGTTCCAAGAGTAGGACAAGATCATAAATTAGAGTAAGAAGGTCCGCAGAAATGATAAGCAACTACCTCACAAATCTCCATATAAAGCCTCGGACAAGAAGAAGAGAAATATCACAAAGTCGGGCTAGTAACCTACAAAAAACATAGTAACAAGGGTTGAGTATCGAACCACACGGTTCCTAGCAAGTAAACGTCTAAAATCAACTAAGGGGATAAAATACGAGTACTCCTTACACACCCAACCGAACCTTCACACCTAAACCCTGCAAAAAAAAAATTAGCCCAACCTAACAGTTCATAGTGTTCATAGCACCCAACTCATTAAAATCATTTTAATAAATTACACATCCTTAACTACAAACTCAATATTCAACAATCACAACTTTACACAAAAGGGCACTCATAAAATCAGTAACACACAAGATCAAGTTTGTCAAATAGAGGTAATCAAATATCAAGTAATTCCCAACCACCAATAAAACACATAATCATCAAGAATGAAGAATGTCATGGGATGCAATACAATTTGACACCATGAAGTGATGTGACTCAGAATACCAATTTCTCTCTCAACCGTATATACATGATACTCCTCAGAAATACATCGAGAGTTCATGACCCATGGGGGACTCGCGAGGTCCAAATACCGACACGGATGATCTCCACACACTGTCATAATCATACAAATTTCGCACGGATAATCTCCATGTGCCCAAAACATAATCATAACTTTTTAATCGCACGTACGATCTCTACGTGCCCAAAAAATCAATACTCAATCTCAACACGGACGATCTTTACTTGTTAGACCTTTACTCATACCCAATCTCATGTCAATGCATGTGCACAATATGATATCAAATAAGAAGATGATGCAACATCTCAATAAATCAAATGTCACTATGACATATAATCACCTCAATTATCACAATTATACGGGTTCAGTAAAGAACACAATCACAAATAATAAATCAAATCAACAATATATTAGTGAATGCCCATATGTTTTGGCATTCTTGAATTACAATCCGGATTCTATAGTAATAAACCTTCCTATTATAACACCGGTACTTGTACCATTCTAACACATCATATACAAACAAATAATCACATTGTCTCTTATTATCCCTTTTTATCATTAAAATTAATCAAGGTGGACAAGTCAACCCTTCCAAATTCTATTACTCCATAAGACACACCACAAGGAAAATACACGCATTCCATACACTTAGCAAGAGTTTAGAAATCTATTTCCCTGAAATAGTCGAACAATCACTCCGGGACTTGAGTCTTCCCCTTCCATTGAACTTTCAAATCAATGCAATCTATTCAAGTACACGAACCCAATGAGATTTTGAAACTAACAACACCCAACTCTATAAGATAGTTCCTAAACTTCAAGGTTAGGTATAAGTCCCAATTCTTTCAAATATGATGAATTTAATAATTTGCATGTAAGTAGTACACCTAATGTTTAATTACATAGATTAATATACGAACATGAATCTTAAAATGGTTGCCGAATTTAAAGGGGTAATTAACATCTTTTAACTATTGAAAACTTAAAAAAAATCTAGACTTCATCTTTAATTTATTTAACGTTATCACATTGTATTAAAAATGAAAATCATTAGCCAACATCACATGGAGAGTAATAACTTAGTGACCAGTTTTTCTTTTCCAATTAACAAATACTACAATTCCTGACCAAAATCTTTAATTAAATCCACAATTCATACGATAACTATGCTACAAGGGTCGGCATGCCCTCTTAATTCCTCCTCCACCGTTATTTTAACATATAAAATGGGTAAACATTGAGATTTTTAACATTTAACTAATGGTTTCTCAAAACTCCACAATCAATTAATATAACTACACTTCGGCCAACCATATAAAAAGAAAAACACAAATCCTTTATCCAACTCACTCAACATGCATGTGAAGTTGCTTTAAATCATGTATATGGCAAATACAAAATTTTGTTATGTGCAGGTACGTGCATGAATGAATTTTTTTGCTTACTGAAGGTTGTTGCCGTCTTCGTTAGATGTTCCATGACTCACACTTTAGGGTAATTTATTTTTATTTTCCCATTTTGCTAACTTTAATAGTTCTATGATTTTGATCTTAATTCTTTATTCATCCATATTTTTATTTTCTATTAGAATAAACAAAATAATCCTTTATTAAATTTGAAAATCATGACACTCACTTGCATAAGTCATAAATTATTTATAAAAGCTACTAAAAGTATTAATATAAATATAATTATTAAGATTTATAAAACGGCTAAGAGGTACTTTACAAGAACCCACCCTAATCAATTATTCACACAAAAAATCAGCAATCTTAGAGAAAAAAAGAAAGAGAAAGTCGAGAATCCCTCAAAGAACACGCGACAAGGTTTCTTCAATTTCAGCCCCGAAGTCGAAAGATTTCTCCGTGAATTTTGTCACAAGGCATGTAGGATTTCACTAGTGGGTTCCTTTCACCCATTAGGTCCCTAGATTTCAATCAGAATCTTGATTTCCTTAATATGATTAGACCTAGGTTTCTTGAATGTTCGAAATTGTTGGATTTTAATTGTTAGAATGATCCAAATCATATTATCATATTGTTGTTTAGTTTCTTGTATGATATTCATAATCCTATTTATGTAGTTTGTTTAGTTCATGAACCACAGATTCTAGGTAAGTTATTCAGATATACATGCTTCAGTTTGCAAATGTCACATTATTAGTCATAATTGTTACATTCTCGGATTTTGCATATCAGTATTTTGAGCTATCCATATTACGGAAATTCAGTCATAAATTGTTGATTACATAATCAATTGGGAGTAGCTTAATACCAAGTGGACTAGGGTTCAGCGTACCCGAAGAGTCCCAGAACTACGTGTCTCCATAGGTTTATAAGTCCCCTATGTGGGCATTACATTTTAGTGATCATGCCAGTAAAGTCTCTATACCTTTGACAGGGTATATTGTGTCCTCTTGATGTGATGTATACATTGGACTCCACATTTAGCTCATATAATTTTATGTCGGTTATTAGTAGCTCTCTTAAGGTTAGATTCTATTGCATTGACCATGTTATCAGTTACAATAATATCTTAGTCTCTTGCATCTTATAAACTTGGTCATTACATTCAGTTAGCTTATGTTCACTATTCTAATTATAGTATCATGATTATATCTTATCACCGCCCAATAATATGCTTTGGTCAGCTATGTTTATTGTTCAGTTTTACTCTATCATACATGCTAAGTGCCTTTCAAGTACTGACGCATACTCTGCGCTACATCTTTTCCTGATATAGGTTCAAGTCCTTAGCTTCCAGATCAAGCATAGATCGGTTCCTGATCTTCAGCTCAACAATATCAGTGATGAGTCTTTATTCTCTAAAAATGACAAACATGTTTCCTTTTCTTTTAGTCTTATTTTTAGTTTTTGCTAGATTTAGTTGGGGGTATGTCCCATCACTTCTGGTCAGTTAGAGGCTATTTTCAGACATAGTTAGATTCAACTTTAGCATTTGAGTTTGACTTTGCAGTTGTTGTTAAACTCTCAATTTTTTTATATATTCAGATAGTTTATGAGTACTCCTCATCATTTTAGTTTATCTTATGATTTAGCTTTCGCACAATACTGTCCTAATTCAATTTGTTTAGTATAGTTATAAATGCTAGCAGGGTTAGCTTGGGGTCACTCGTGATCCTAGATCCCGTGTCAACATTCTGGGGTAACTTAAGGTTTGGAGCGTGACTATATATATATATATATATATATATATATATATATATATATATATAATTTCAACATGACTGCTTATTGTTCATTCAATTGGCAGTTGAGGATATTTTTGTCATTCCAACTTTTCAAAGTAATAAGTATTATGGTCCTTCAAAGATATTGTCAATTCAGTTTGCATAGAAAATTTTTACTATTGTACTACAAAGAAAATGATGCATCCTGGACTTAGTTTTTTGAACAGTTAGAGAAGCTAATGGCGTTAAAGATAACATGTGTGTTGTATCCGATCAAAACAAAAGTATTATTAAGGCTGTTTCGAGGGTATTTGAAGGAGTTCTTCATTATGCATGTACTTGACATTTGTGGAAAAATATAAAAAAATACTATTTAAAAAGTCGCACAACAGTCTGTCAGAAGTTTTTTATGAGATGGCAAAGGCATACAAACAATCTGAATTTGATGAACTGATGGAAAAGGTTGAACAAGTTGATGTTCATGTAAAAAATTACTTGGAATCAGCAGGTAATGAAAAATGGGCTACTGTATATGCAACAGTTGATCGAGGAATAGTTATGACATTAAACATAGCTGAGTGCATAAATGCTTGTCTATTTGAAGCAAGGAAATTACCAATATACGATTTCCTTGATGAATTAAGACAGATGTTTGAAAGCTGGAATTTGAAAAATATATGTCTTCTTCACATACTTTCACCACACTTGTGGTAGACCACAAGAGATGCTTGTTGCTAATGAAGAAGCGTCATTACGTATGAAGATAAGTTGTTACAATTTATATGTTCATCAACATTATATAACATAACTGTTTATTTATTTTTGTAGGTTGTACCATCAAATAAATATGTGTTCAGTGTTCATCACGAACGTAGAACCTATATTGTTTGTTTGGAAAATAAAACTTGTACTTGCAAGAGCTTTCAAATAGATGAATTACCATGTTCGCATGCTTGGGCCTTTTTAAAGAAGAAACATTTTAATGATGGACCATATTGTTCCGACATGTACAAGTCAAGTAACTTGTTGGATACATATAGCATTCCAATTCGTCTGTTACCTGATAAAAACGAGTGGAATGGACATGGGTATATTAAGGACCAGATAGTGCAGCCTCCAAATCACAAAAAGCTTCCTGGAAGGCCATCCAAAATGTATCGTGACAAGACATATAGCGAGCTATATGGAATAAAGAGAAAGAATTCTTGCAGTACGTGTGGGTTTAAAGGTCACAATAGGCGTTCGTGTAGGAATAGACCGCGTATTGTATCGTTAATGATATTTCATTTTTATATATTTTTAGAGTTTGGTTTCTTCCAGATTTCTAATGCCTTCTGGTTAATACAATAAATTGGAATTCTTTGTTCATAGTTGTATCTTGAAATATATTCTCTCTACGTCTTCTCTCGTATACTACTACTTGTATTCAAAACCTAATTGTATCTATATTTTAGTACCAAGTGTTGCATCCATTTGAATGCATAAAATTGTTGGATTCTTCTATTTGAATTCAGAATATTTTTTTGGTATACGTTTTCTTTCGAGAAGTGTTCATATCCATGATTTTAATCTACATTATATTTGTTCTATCTAAATTTTATGTGTGAACTTGTATGGGTCACAAACATAAACATTACAGTTACTTATTTTCAATCTTAATTGTATTTATAATTTAATATCAAGTGTTGTTATGTTACTTTTAGTTGAATTTAAAATTGGACATACTAATTCTTTACATAATTTTATATTATAAAAGTTCATTGTGTATTTTAAAGTTTAGTTGAATCCCAAACAACTGATTACATCCATCTGTAACATTTTAGAAGCATACAACTTTTTTTTGTTTCCGTTTTCTCTCGAAATGTATTATGAGCCATGGTATTAATCTATATTATATTAGTTCTATCTACATTGTATGTGTGAACTTATATTAGTCACAAACATAAAGATTACATTTATTGTTTTAGTTTTAGTATCAAGGTTGAGTAGGTAGAAGCATATGTATTGCAGGTAAACTTCAAAAATGAGCTTTGTGTACCCAACATGCAATACTTAAGCTTGACACACAAATAAAATGCTCTTTTATCCTCACTTACCACAAGCCTCATATAGGCTCTTTTGGTAAGATAAAAATGTAGCAAAGATTCATTAACTGGAACAACAAAGAAATAGATCAAAACAACACTGTCAGATGAACTGCACAAAGACTGAAACACATTAATATTAAACCAGAACTTTGAAACATTGTAATTATATAAACTAATAATACTTAACCAGAACTCCAAGATTTTATACATTAGTAAACAGAAGAACTGGAACCCTTTGAAATCGTTTCATAGCAATACAAAAACTAATTTATAATAATATACAAAAAAATTGACAACGACTAATCTATTTGAATTGTATCAATATCCTCCATTGCCACATTAAATCTGCTATATCATGGAGGTGCTTCATTGTCACTTATTGCTCCGGCGTCATTCTTTTGTTGGCCATAATTCCAAAGAAGTGTAGCGTATCTTGACCGTAAACATGATGCATCCAAAATATTCGCTGGAATCCCTTGGACATAAGATAGGTATTCCGCAGAAGCTAACATATAAATATGGCAATCCCTATAATACAATAAATTAAAAGTTAGTAAACAATATAATATTGATGATTTGATGATAGTAAAATCAAAAGAAACACAAACTTACAGAGACCCATGCGACTGTTGAGGAACATTATCTATGAATACTCCTTTAAAGAACTCATTCTCTTATTGAGCTTGTGATACATCAATTCCTTTATTGTTGTAATAGTCATTGACTGTTAACTTCAAAGGGATCAACTAAGAAAATTTAATTATCTCTGCCTTGATAGATGCATCCTGACCTACTACCCTGTATGAGTCATACATGTTGATACACTTATCATTCAATGAGATCACAACCAACACCCAATGAAATTCCACCTTAACGTGGACAAGAAAAAAAACATAATCAACTGTATGCCAAGGTGTAGTAGCATGCATTTTGTACCCTTTAATGTAATCACCAATGACATGCTCTTCATCGGCACAACCAACATCGCTATCTAAATTCAAATATTTTTCCCAAATAGCAAAGATCATTAAACAAAAGACACAATCTACAGTTGTGTATTTATAGCTGCCTCCAACATCATACTTGGCTTTTTTATGGAGATAATATAAAATCACATCAACATGCTTACAAATTTAAAGACAAATGTATAAATACTATAACTACTAATCAACATTGTTAGTAAAGACAAAGCTAAATAGTTCTTACCGAATCGTTCAATAACTGTCCTTTGAAATACAGATTATAGAACCAATTCTTATTGTCTATTAGGAGAACGCTAAGGTTAATGGCCACAAGAATTTCAGCTAGATTCCTCTTGTAATGGTCTTGATCATGCTTCCTAAAAACAGAATAAAAATAGAAACAATATACCATTCATTAAAAAAGGTAACGACTATCAGCATTTAAATATAAAAAAGATATCAAGAAAACCTATACATAAGCTGCACCTAAAAAAATTGTTGTTGAAACACGAACAAATATTTAACTGAATACGAAAATTAAATAGTTATATTGTAAAAATATCTTGTAATTATTCACCAGCTACTTACTTTATGTCATGCTTTGTGAGCAATCCATCTAAGGTCCATGATCGAAACGCATCCCTCAATGTTATATCATAATTGCCAGAGATCAGATCAAATATGAATGGGTGTTTCAATTCAATAATGTGGGGCTGACTTGATGAACTACCTGAAATGGTTCCAAAAATAATAATACACACTAACACTAGCAATAAAAAAAATGATTACATTAATAGAAGTATTAAAAAAATGGAATACTGTACCAGCAGATGATAAAAAATTGGTCAGATACGGAGATGTATTATAAGGACTTGGACGCCTATTCATAAGCGTATGTAATGACGTCTGTTTGTTATTGCTAATAGGGTGATCTATCATCAATCTTTCACCATTCGTACCAAAATGGACATCGATAGTGGCCTGATCTGCCTTAGTTGTAATGCATCCTGCAATTGTTATTGGCAGCTGTGCGGTGTGTCCTGCAATTACATTTGAATGTGGTGCGATGCTACTCTTTATAGAATTGAGACTAGGCATGAATTGATCGTCCAATTCAAACGTTGAATCGATTTTCACATTCATGTGATTCAAAAGCCCGGATAGGGACTGGACATGACAATTGTTCAACATCAACCTCATGTGAATTTTCAGATACTCCCAACACTTCTTGGGGGTATATCAAATACAAAACTTGGTTGATTTACCTATTAATTTCATAAAAATAACATTTTAAAACTAATGACCCAAATAATGATATATGAAATACTTATAAAATTAAATAACATACCCTAGGAATTGTAAGTCTTAGAGCACTTAATTCATAATCCACTTCAATCAGATTTCGAACAAGGGTGTTGATACAAAAACCTTATAAAATGAAGGTTATAAATGAAATTGTTAATATGATATTGAACATTTATTAAGAACTGAAATTTAAGAAAAATTTATATATTGTAATCATACATTAGGATGTACAACAAAACAAACATAAAATTTGTCTAAAACCTGACTTACCTCATGATCATCGGATTTGGAGTCTATTCCATCTGGATTGTTGATGGTATTTTAAAAAAAACATGAAAAAATGTTAGTGGATACAATATTTAAATGTCCTTGAAAATTGTAAATGATAACAATTATTGACTAAAAAAAATTGTTTTTATAATACGTGTAAGCATAAACCGAGTTAAGATTGCTTGATACAGTTTGATAATAATTATATAAATGTAGATTTATATATATATAGGAGGCTTATTAAGGATATTTATTATACAAGTATTGAGTATAAAATGATATACAAATCTTGACTTACCTGGGACACACCATGTTTTGATTTACTGTAATTTGGAGCCTTGAGTGTCTTGTCATAAAAATAAAAATCCAAAAAACATGTCATCAAATGTTAAAAGTTACAAATTCATAAAAGTAAATAAATTCAAAATTCAAATTTGCGTAAAAAACACCAAAATAAGGGTCATATATACAACCTAAATAAATAAAAGAAAGTACAATTACCTCCGAATTCTCAGATTTCAATTTGTCACACTGAACTACCTGAACTTGATTTGATGAGATTCTTTATTTGAAGTATATGGTGGTGTATACCCATCTTCATCGTTTGAATTGGAGGGACAATATGATCATTAGAATGCTCGACCTGTGTTATATTACAACGTAAATCATTAACAAAAATATAAATTTGGAATAGAATGCTTGACCTGTGTTATATTACAACGTAAATCATTAACAAAAATATAAATTTGGAATACATTACATCATATTATTTTTTTTTAACAAACCTCCTGCTCATTCCTTCTTGAATTAATAACTGTCAGAACAGTCTTGAAGTTGTCATTGATCAAATTGTGAATTTCAACAAACTCTTGTTTAACATGAAAATATGACACAATGCTTTAGCTTATTAAAAATTTAAAATTCTAATAAGTGTATAACTATGAAAGATGTACTATATGGTAAATACTTCTTTTCTCAAATCTGACAGCTCTTTCAACTAGCCTTGCACTTCAGATCCGCTTGTTCACTGAATATCAGAATCACTCAAAGTTGTATTTGTTAGATCTGCATGTACACATTCAGTTTGTTTTAATACAATCTTAGATTTCTTCAATACCTTTTTGGATACAATATTTTTTTTCACAGGCTGTTTAACAACAACCCTAGGTTTCAAATTTTGTGCAACCTGTTTGGATCCTCCAGTCAACTGCTTCTTTGTCCTTTTTCTAACAGGTGACGTTGAGGAACCAACTTTTCCTCTTTTTTTTACCTTTACTGATTGTGGAGGAGGTGTTTGAAAGTCATCGTCATAATCTTTATCATCACACCTTCCCTCACCTCGATCATCATTACTATTAATTATTTTATCATCTAGATCATCATCTGATGAATAAGAATACTGAGCTGGAGCTTGATTCTCGATACCCTCCGGTGGCAGTTGCAATACTGCAAGTTCCCTTTGATTGAGGGTACTGTTCCTGAATTTAATCTGAAGTCCAAACGTTTTGTTACTATTTTAAATAAAAACAATAAGAAACAATATAACTTTGTCATTATTAAACATATGTCAATTAAGTACTGTGTTATTCACATCACTAAATATGGTGTTCATAAGTTTCTTGTATCTACTACTCTCATTGGCCGTCTTCCAGTTGAACAACCTCGAAATATGGTCATCAACCTTTTGAGCGACCTGGAAATCAATACTCGAACTGCACTCAAACAACCATACTTGGAATGCAATAGGCATTCGACTGATTCTGTAAAATTGTTTTTTTACTATTCAACTTCTTGCTCAAGCACTTCATCAACAAGTAAAAAGTTTTTTCCCCCATGGAAACTGATTGTACCTGCAACTTTCAACATGATCAAAATATAATCTAGGAACTTTTTCGGTAGCTCTTGCACCGGAAAAAATCACTGTCTGGATGAAGTATGATATTGCAAACTTCAGGACATCCTGATCGTTCTCTCCCCCACACTTTTCGATGAAAACTCCTCATTATATCAATTTTTTTGATCAACTTAACACCCTCAAAATATTGTTCCATGAACCTATTTGGTTCTGATTCATCAAAGATAAAATCATTTTCTTCGTTGACACAATTTAATCTACTAATCAAAGCAAATTCTTTCAAAGTGAAATGTAGCGTAGATCCATTTACACGCATTACAAATGCTTGGCAAGAACTAAAATTGAGTTCTAAAGCCATGCAACACCTATGCATTTTTTCGCGAGCACGACATCGATGCATTTGCATATAATTATCAAAACAGGTGCTCTCACGGAATACATTGTATACATGACCATGTAAATACTTCACCAAGTCAGCTTTTATGTCATGTTTAAAGAAACAATGAATATGGGGAGCTTTTTTTGGTTTATTTTTGACATAAAATTCATTTGCCTGCACATCTTCAACAATAAAATGAATACATATTTAAATATTTACTGATATATAAATCTATTTCTAGTTAACCAAATAGAATAAGAGAAACTACATTGTATACAAAAGATGGAATGTTTATTCCGATTCATGAATATTGATGACATAAAAATTAAAATGAAACAAATAAAAAAATACATACTAGACTCATACTATAAATCTATTAAAATTTGAACGCATAAAGATGCTAAAAAAAATATAAATAGACTATTCAACAATCTAATATATGTATACAACAAAATATGGGCAATTATAATGGCTACTAGAATACAGTTTGATGGAAATCTAATAAATTGAAATCTATAAAGATAAATATTGTATTCCTTTTCTTAATATTGACAAGCAAATGAGAAGAGTCTTAAGTATAAGGTAACTTGTAGCACCAATATTAGTGTTTTGGTATTTTTAGTTATAGTGATACGAGCACATTTTTGGTTAAAAGTTTTTTTTACATGAATATTTTTTATTGTACTAACAAGTTCTATATTGAGAACTGTACAAAACTAACAAAGGTCCGGAAAGAAGCAAAATTATAAAACTCATGTAAGCTTTTTATCTTTTTACTTAGACGCACACAGAAAATTTAATTTGCATATTTGCACAACTGACAAATATTAGACCTTGTTTTAATTGTATCCATAATTTATCACATCACATTTAGGGATAAAAAAATATTTTCTGTATTCAAAACCATAAGATTCCGATCTGAAAGAAATATATAATTTCAAACACAAAAACAACAATAGAAATAACATAAAAAATTCGTTTCATTAATAATTTAATACCTCTTCATCGTCATGACGTAAAACTTCATCACTTCGATATTTTTCTTGATCATCAGGGGTTTCATAGCACAACACTTTCCATTTTTTTAAGAGCTCTCTATTATCATTTTATACTCTTGTCAAATCAAATGAGGGAAATTTTGAAAATTTTTGAATGTTGTTGTTTATACCTCTAGTAATTCTCACCGAATCAGCCATGACATACAATACAATTTTCTTTTTCAACAATCCAAAAATCTGGAAAAAAAGAAATTTTCTTTTAACAACTGTTAAACCGTATTGAACATCAAACAAAAATAATTCAATATATATGAATTTTCATAATCTACTTAATCTTAAACATTGAAAGAAAATCACAAAAAAGGGACAAAAAGTACAAAATCATAAATGTATGATGGATATTAAAACAAAATTACATAAATAATCCATAAAATCGTGTAATATAAAATCAGAGCTTCAACAAAAAAATAAAATAAACAATCAAAATCGAAAGTTGAACTAACCTTGCCACCACGAAATCTACTTTAATAATAATCTTTCATGAGCTCTAAAATCTGCTTGAATCCTTGAAAATTGTTAGTGAAAAAACTTACAAGATAATAAAATTTCAAGATTACAATTGAAAATAAAATGAAGAAAGTAATCTCTTCAGGCTGAGGCGCGGATATCTCTCTCTCTCTTTAAGGAGATTGAACCCACTGCAACAAATGTTTTCACCGGTCCAGCAGTAGTCCTCTTTGACTTGTCCCCTCCAGAATACAAGAGCCTTCACAAAGTATAACTCAATAACTCTGGACACGAGTTGAGTTCAAAGCTCCACAAAAAAGAACACCTCCCTTCAACTAATAAGAACTCTCTTTTAGACTAACTCTTTCACTTTTTGTTTTCTCGTATGTTTTGTGTGTATCTAAAACCAAATGAAGACTACCACTATTTATACTACAAGAAGTCTTCCTAGCAATGAATAAGAAGATAATAGAGGTAGTAAATAGTGAAGATAATGGCCTTAGGAGTTTCATAGGTTACAATGGGAGTTACATAGGTTACATAAGTTACAATAGGAGTTACATAGGTTACAATGGGAGTTACATAGGTTACAAAGAGTAATGGAGGAATTAAGAATGAAATACATTGATGGATAACCAATGCTAATGGATGATGTAGAAGTCATCCATTCCAATTTTCATTCTTATAACTCCAAAATAAAACAATTTAATATGTTAAATATTAATATTAAAATGCTAATAACCTAACAATCCCCCACTCATTTTAATATTTAGATAAGAGAGCATATCACTTGAAAGAAGACTACTATGCATAATGAAGGTATGCTCTGCATTGAACCTCCACTTAGTGAAATAGTAACTTTTTCTCCAGAGTCGTAGTGGTCTCAGACTTGAACTATGACTGCTTAAGGGAAATAAAATATCACCGATCACACATAATAATCAAGTTCTTGACATGAGCTTTAACATCCAGCACGTTATGGCCATGTGCTATCCCGGTTTCACATGTGCATTTGAGAATAAACCCCATTCTCATAGGAAGCGACCTACTTCCACACATCACATAGGTGAAATCTTTCGAGAGTGCTCCTGTAAGATTAACACTCCACCCATACGGGCTATAGATATTCATTAAGAGTTTTATCAACTCAACATTCACAAACTACATGAAATAATGCACTCACATCAGAGAAAGGGGGAAAATAATGCATTTTTCACAACAAGTCATCAGATGATTAGTTTTTCCTTTGACCTGGTTTTAGGATCTCTAGTCCCCAGGTTGGGTTTTCTCATATTTGACTCAAGGATTTGTAGGCTTCAATCTCATCCCCCTTGATGTGCTCCAGACCTTTTCTCTTGTTAAGGCCTTCGTAAGAGGATCTGCAAGATTATCACAAGATTTGACATAATCAACATTAATGGTATCATTTGTCAAATACGATCTTACATTACTGTGTTTCCTCCTTATATGTCTGGATTTACCGTTGTAACAACGTTTTTGAACTCTACCAATTGCAGCGGTGCTATCACAATGAATTAAAATAGGAGGAATTGGTATTTCAAAATAAGGAATTTGAAACAATAAATCTCTTAACCAATTCGCTTCCTCACTAGCTGAAGCTAAAGCAATTAGTTCAGCCTCCATGGTAGAGTTAGCAATTATAATTTGCTTTTTTGATCTCCAACAAACAGAACCACCACCTAAAGTAAAGACATAACCAGTGGTAGAACAAGAATCACCTGACAAAGTGTTACAATCCGCATCACAAAAGCCTTCAAGTACAGCAGGATATTTATTATAGAACAAACCACAATTTTTCGTTCCAATTAAATATCTCATAACTCTTGTTATAGCATGCCAATGTTCATTACCTGGCTTGCTTGTAAACCTGCCAAGTACTCCTACTGCATATACAATATCAGGCCTAGTGCAATCAGTCACATATCTCAAACTTCCGATTATACTAGCATATTCCTTTTGATTTATTACATCATTTTCACTTTGAACAGGAGAAATGTGAACACTTGAATCAAAAGGAGTAGCAACATGCTTGCAATCATGAAAGTTATATTTTTTCAAAATTTTCTCAACATAATGTGACTGGTCAAGGAATATCCCCTCACATGTTCTTGTTATTTTTATTCCAAGAATAAAATCTGCCTCACCAAGATATTTCATATCAAAATGGCTTCTAAGAACATTTTTAGCTTCATCAGTAACATTCATGTTAGAGCCAAAGATCAACAAATCATCAACATATAGGCAAATAATCACATGAGAATTATTCCAAGACTTATGATATATGCACTTATCACACTCATTTGTTTTAAAACCATTTTCAATCATGCAGGAATCAAAATTTTCATGCCATTGCTTTGGTTCCTGTTTCAAGCCATATAGGGGTTTAGTAAGTTTACATACTTTGCTTTCTTGGCCTGCTTCAACAAAACACTCGGGTTGGTCCATATAAATTTCTTCATTTAGGTCTCCATTTAGAAAAGCAGTTTTTACATCCATTTGATGAATTTGCAAATAAAAAATTGCAGCCATAGCAACTAAAAGTCTAATGGATGTAATTCTTGTTACCGGAGAAAAAGTATCAAAAAATTCTAGGTCTTCTAGTTGTTTCAAACTTTTTGCAACTAGCCTAGCCTTGTATTTATCAATAGAACCATCCGGTTTCAACTTTTCCTTAAGACCCATTTGCAACCAATTGTTTTACAACCCGGTGGTAAATCAACTAACTTCTAAGTTTTATAAGAAATTAGAGATTTCATCTCATCATTTACAGCCTCTTTCAAAAATATAGAATCATGTGAAGATAATGCTTCTTTCAAAGTTAGAAGGTCATTTTCAATATTAAACACATAAAAATCAGTACCAAAATCTTTTTCTACTCTGACTCTTTTACTTCTTCTTAACTCAAAATCAACAACTTCTTTATTTTTCAAAGTTGAAGTAGAAGAACTAGGTAGTGACAAAATATTTTGTTCAATCCTTTGACCCCCACTATTTTTAAAATCAAAAGGAAATTTAGTTTCATGCAAAATAGCATCACCAGATTCTATTACAATATTATCTTCAAGATTAAAAAATCTATAGGTTGTACTATTTGAAGAATAACCAAGAAAAGCAGAAGTAGTAACTTTCTTACCCAACTTTGTAATCTTGGGATCCATTAGCCTCACAAAGGCTAGGCAAACCCAAACTCTTAGATATTCCAAACTTGTCTTGTAACTTTTCCACAATTCAAAAGGTGTCAATTTAGAATTTTTATGAGGCACACAATTCAACACATAACAAGCAGTTAAGATAGCTTCACCCCAAAAATTTAAAGGTGCATTTGACTCAATAAGCATGACATTTGTCAATTCAACAAAAGTTCTATTTTTTCTTTCTGCTACTTCATTAGACGAAGGAGAGTAAGGAGGAGTAGTTTCATGAATTATTCCCAATGATCTAACAAAAGAATTAAACTCATTTGATTCATATTCACGGTCTCTATCACTTCTAATTCTTTTTATTTTTCTTCCAAACTGATTTTCAACCTCAATGAGATAAATTTTGAAATTTTCAAAAGCATCACTTTTATTTTTCATCAAGTAAACATATGTAAACTTAGAAAAATCATCCATGAAAGTGATAAATATCTAATACCTCCACAAGTTAGAATTCCACCAAGTTCACAAATATTAGTATGAACTAATTCTAACAAATCAGTTTTTCTTTCTACTTGAAAATGAGGCCTTTTAGTAATCTTGACTTTACTACAAGCCTCACACTTTTCAAAATTCTTTTTAACCATTGGGATTAATCCTAAACTACTCATGATTCCAACATAACGATCATTAATATGACACAAACGAGCATGCCAAAAATTAGTAGAAGAAAACATATGAACAGAAGTAGAAGTTTTATTCATTTCATTTAACTTAAACATCCCATCACATGCAGAACCCTTCCCCACAAAAATACTTTTCTTCAGTATTACATATTGATCAGATTCAATAATCTTTTTAAAGCCTGCTTTATTAAGAAGAAAACTAGACATCAAATTTTTTCTCATAGAAGGAGTATAAAGTACATCTTTCAATGTTAATATCCTTTTAGAAGTAAAACACAATTCAACATCTCCATTTCCAAGCACTTGAGTAGTGTGAGCATCACCAAGCATGATGGTTTTGGGCTCCTCAAAATGAGTGTATTTTTAAACCTGTCTTTGCCATAACAGACATGACGGTTTGCACCAGGATCATCCCACCATCCATCAACATTCTCAACCATGTTTATGTCGGTAATCACCGCCACAAAAGGTTCTTCGGTAACGTTTGCCTGAGGGTTAGGACCACATTTCCGGAATCTATAAAATCGAGCAATATGCCCACTCTTGCCACAAATAAAGCATGGTCCCTTTTGTTGAACTTGTTGATTTTGTGCTTGGTGATTTTCACCATTATTTTTCTTGGGAGGTCTACCATTATTTTTCTTGAATTTTTTCTTCTTAGGCTTTAAAGAAGTATATTTGTGAGTTTCAGGAGTAGCATTATTCGAAGTGATTAAATTTACCTTCGATGTGATGTTGTTTTCTTCTGTTTGTAAAAGTGCATCTTGGCCCCTTGCTTCTCTTCCATGCGGATTTTCATTATCAAAGTTTCAAGAGAGGTTTCCTTTTGTTCGTGGCGCATAGTTTTTTGAAATTCCATCCAAGAAGGTGGAAGTTT
Source organism: Solanum chmielewskii (assembly GCA_027704785.1). Classification (NCBI taxonomy): domain Eukaryota; kingdom Viridiplantae; phylum Streptophyta; class Magnoliopsida; order Solanales; family Solanaceae; genus Solanum; species Solanum chmielewskii. The sequence goes on from JAKWIX010000328.1 coordinate 23,695,736, forward strand.
ATTTACTTTTGCCACAAACAATAAGGTTATCTCCAATTTTAACCTCTTCGGACCTAAGCTCTCCAACAATCATGATGAAGTCGTGAGCTTGATCTACCACTGATTTGTTGTCCACCATTTGGAAACGAAAAAATCTACTAGCTGCATATTCTTTCGCTCCAGCCTCCTCGGTATCATACTTACTTTGTAATGCCTTCCAAATTTTCTTTGCACTAGAGTAAGTTCTATCATAATAATCATAAAAATTATCAGATAGACAATTAAGAAGATAATACCAACACTTATAGGAATCACCATCGTACTTTTCAACTTTTTCTAGATAAGAAATAGTTTCATCATCATTCATAGTGGTGATGTCTTCTTTATTTGGATTCTTCTCAGTTAATACATAAGAAACATTGAGAAGAATTAAGTAGAAAAGTACTTTAACCTTCCATCTTTTGAAATGGTTACTATTGAACCGAAATGGCTTGTTAAGATCTCCCATCTTGACATCCACGATTTTTTCAATTGTAGCCATCTTGGATCTCCTTAAAATTGTTAGTGAAAAAAACTTACAAGATAATAAAATTGCAAGATTACAATTGAAAATAAAATGAAGAAAGTAATCTCTTCAGGCTGAGGCGCGGATATCTCTCTCTCTTTAAGGAGATTCAAGCCTTAATGCAGCAAATGTTTTCACCGGTCCAGCAGTAGTCCTCTTTCACTTGTCCCCTCCAGGATACAAGAGCCTTCACAAAGTATAACTCAATAACTCTGGACAAGAGTTGAGTTCAAAGCTCCACAAAAAAGAACACCTCCCTTCAACTAATAAGAACTCTCTTTTAGACTAACTCTTTCACTTTTTGTTTTCTCGTATGTTTTGTGTGTGATCTAAAATCAAATGAAGACTACCAATATTTATACTACAAGAAGTCTTCCTAGCAATGAATAGGAAGTTAATGGAGGTAGTAAATAGTGAAGATAATGGCCTTAGGAGTTTCATAGGTTACAATGGGAGTTACATAGGTTACATAAATTACAATGAGAGTTACATAGGTTACATAGGTTACAGTGGGAGTTACATAGGTTACAAAGAGTAATGGAGGAATTAAGAATGAAATACATTGATGGATAACCAATGCTAATGGATGATGTAGAAGTCATCCACTCCAATGTTCATTCTTATAACTCCAAAATAAAGCAATTTAATATGTTAAATATTAATATTAAAATGTTAATAACCTAACAATCAATGACTTTGATGAAGAATCTAGAAATTTTCATGAAAGAAACTTGAAAATTGGAAATAATATGAAAATTTTGAATCGGATTAAATTTTACATTTCTTGAAACGGTAAATGTAATTATTAATTTCTTTTTTCTTTTTTCATTAAATGGTTATTGGACCCTTTTTTTGTCCAATAAATGAATTTCCATAAATACATTAAATTAATAATATTAATATATACTAAAATCTAAATTACATAAATTAAATAAAATTAAAATCTAAACTACATAAAATTAATAAACATATTGCTATTCTGTCATTTTCACTAAAACTTTTAAATTGTTGTTATTTTAATTAATTATGTTCTTAAAGTTATCTTAATAACTAAATTTCTCTTATTTGAATCTTCTTAACGTCTATAGAATAAGCCTACACTTTCTACTAAATTAAAGATTGTGCCATCTATCATCGAGTATACTGGGGTTCATTTAAGTTTACAATTGACACGTATACAATGATAACTTTATTGAGTTTATATAAATTTCTATTTTTATTCTTTACATATAAAATTGTTTAAATTTGATATAGTTAAATACTTTGATAAAATTTTATCATTTACCTTTTATATTCAAAACAGTTTATTTTTTTATAGTACATATATCATTTAATAACTATATAAGATTATTATTTGTCATATTATATTTTAAAGTATAATGCATAAATTATTTTTTTTAAAACTTCTAATTAATAATTTATTATAAAAATAGAAAATTAATTTAAATCAAATATATATTTATTAATTTAACGGAAATTTTCAAATAAAATTTTGCCTTCGTGAGGCGTAAATATTTAAAAATATTTAATTATTAGAGTTTATATTCTACACACAAATTATCTGCATAAAAGAATAAGAAATCATAACATGTTTTTTTTTTGCAAGTAACTTTTTTTAAAAAAATTGTGTTACTGAACTTTCAGTACTTTTTCAAGATCAATAAGAAGTTTTTCTTATTGAAAAATATTGAATTGTTTTTTATTATTAAAATGACGTTATGGAAGGAAAGAGAAAAAAAATCATTCTTTCTTTTAAATTTTGTTATATATTTTAGAGTAACTTTTATATATAACAAACATAAAAATTATATTCATACGTTATAGTTATAGTTTGCAAAATTACGCTCCATAGTAAATTTTATGTTTATCATTGTGCTTTTAATTTGTATAATTCTCTACAAACATTCAATTTTACCCAAATTGTTCAGTATTTTATGAATTCATATATACTTTATAATTTGTATGATAAGATTTGTATTTATAAGTGTATAAAATAAAAACATATATATTTGTATTTGTATATATATTTTCTCTCGCTTTATATATAAAGACAAACACATTTTCTATCGAAATATATAACATGACTAATTGTATACCAAAAATGGCTAGTTGTATACCGAATCAGATGACAAAAACAGGGATATTTGCTACAATTACAATTTAAATAAACTATGACTATGTTATTTAATTTGAATTAATAGTTTGTTATTTCATACAGTTTTCCCTATAATTTAACAAAAAATATATACGTTATTTATTTCATTTTTGTGGTGTAATTTAACTAAATATTGATATACTTTTTTTACACTTTGAAATATTAGGGAATTTTACTCAATTTTCACTTGGAACCAACTAAGGGACGTTTTCTTAGTGCGCTACTACCCGATCTCAAAGAAACTAAACCATAAAGATAGAGAGAACAACTTTGTGGCACTACCAGGAAAGTCAGTTAGTATTTCTTGGGATAGATCCACCTCGTTTTTGAGAAGCTTCCCCAATCATCGCATAGATGATGAGTCACTAAAGGAATACTTCTATTGGGGACAGGATGATAATAATAAAGGGGTGTTGGATACTATAGCGGGTGGTTCTTATGGGGAGTGTCCTTATGCTGAGATTGCTGAAAAGTTAGAAAAATCTCCCGGAACAATAAAGCTTGGAGTACTAGGAAGTTAGATACTGAGAGAAATACCTTCACAATGCAATCTACTCACAACCCAGCCACATATAATATTCGTGAAGAGATGGCTCAGATGAGAACTGAGCTTGGGTTGGTATTAAAACATATCACTAGGGTGCAGAAAAGATAAATGCAGTTAACTACTTGTCTAAACCACGACCACCAAATGATGAATGCTATTATGCGGAGGATTCCTATGCAGTAAATGAGCAGACGGGGGGTTTTCGACGTAGTGCCCAAGGCTCAAATAAGGATAATTGGCGCCAAGATCAAGGGAAACAAGGTCAGATCTATGGTAACTATAACCGTGAGGGTCATTATGTCCGACATGAAAACTACAACTGCGACAAAAACTTCAACAGGGGTAACTATGGTAACAGAAATGATAGGAATGGGCTCTATGTCCCTCCTCAAAATTGTGAAGTTACTCCTAGGGATGGTGGAGATAGTATGGTGCGAGTTTAGGATATGTTGCACAAAATGATGAGGAGGTTCGATGCTAAAGATGAGCACATTAAAGAGTTAAGGACTTATTTAGCGGGTATTAGGAAAAATGTCGATACACATGCAATATCGATTAAACAGATCGAGTTGCAAATGGACCAATTATCTGCGACTGTGAACACACGGCAACCGGGCACTCTTCCTAGTAACACTGTCCAAAATCCAAAAAATGATGCACACTGTATGGCAATCCCTACTCGGGGTGGTAAGCAAACCATTGACCCACCTATACCGTCTAATGAGAAAATGGTGAGAAAGGATAATGATAAGGTGGTAGATGGTAGTGGTGAAGCAGAAGATAGCACTAGAAAAGATGCAGAAGTCCCTATAAAGGTAATTCTCATGCCTAGACCACCACCACCCTTTCCTTAAATATTAGTGAAAAAGACCGAGGATGGTAAATATCGGTATTTTATAACAATGTTGAAGCAGCTTTCTATCAATGTCCCTTTGGTAGAAGCTCTATAACAAATGCCTGGTTATGCCAAATTTATGAAAGATCTGGTTACAAAGAAAAGATTGGTCACTTTCGAGGATGATGATAGAATGCAGCATTGTAGTGCTATTGCTTCAAGATCTCTCGTACAAAAGAAAGAAGATCCGGGTGCGTTCACTATTCCTTGTACATCAGGTCATTACATTTTGCCAAAGCAATATGTGATCTGGGGGCAAGCATAAATCTCATGCCCCTCTCGATTTACAAGAAGTTGGGTTTGGGTGACCCAAAGCCCAATGCGATGCGGCTACTGATGGATGATCGAACAGTGAAAAGGCCTATAGGGATACTCTATGAAGTGCTAGTAAAACTGGAGTCTTTCATATTTCTGGTAGATTTTGTTATTCTTGATTGTGAAGTCGATTTTGAAGTGCCTATTAATCTTGGGAGGCCATTCCTTGCTACAGGTAGTCCCTTAGTTTATATGGAAAAAGGGCAGATGAAATTTCGGTTGAACAATGAAGAAGCGACCTTCAACATTTGTAGGTCCATGAGGCAGAGTGGTGAGATTCAATCTGTATCTTTTATATCCTACAAAGAAAATATGAAGAAGGATAATGACCTAAAAAGTGAAAAATGAGAATTTGTGGTTGGGGATTAGGTGCTTTTATACAGCTCTAGGTTGGTTCGCTTCCGGTCAAGCTCAAGTCCAAATTGACTGGCCCTTACTTGATTTCCCAATTATCCCCTCATGGAGCAGTTGAGTTAGAAACCAAGGAGGGAGTGCGGTTTAAGGTGAATGGAGAACGACTAAAATCCTATTTTAGGCATACTGAATCGGCAAATGAAGGGATCGAGGCATACCATCTTGATGAAGGCTGAGTAATCAAGCGTCCTTACTCGAGCCGCAATGTTAAATCTGGCGCTTGTTGGGAGGCAACCCAATACTTATAGTATTTCTTTTTAGTAATGGTAGCATTTTCTACTAATTGGTTTTAAATTTGCAGGCACATCACCAGGAAATTCTGCAGAAAATCACTTTGCAGCAGTCACTGACGGACCCATCGAAGGCCCATCATGCACGCGACGGACCATCGCATGAATCCATCGTGCCAGGTACGTCTTTCTGTTGTTTTCAAAACTAGGGCACACGCGACGGAACCAATGACGGACCATCACAATTGCGACAGACCATCGTCGGGGACTCATTGCATCATTAATGAAACGTATCCGACCCGACCCGACTAGGGTTTTAAAAATTCTTAACATTTAAAAAACCCACCCCCTTCATTTCACCCATTTCCTTCACTCTTCCTCCCATTTCCCTCCCTTTTCAACTTTCAGTTTCCTACCTCTCTTTCTTTCAACCGATTATTTTCCCAAATCCCCCAATTCCTAAAATCTACTCTCTACTAGTCGGAGTCTGCTGTTGTGGTTCTCTACTTGATCACCAAGTACCTTACTCGCTTGTTTTTCTCAAATTCTCAGGTATGTGTCTCTAATTTCTACTCATTTACATTGCATTTTTTTTATCAATTAGTATTAGCCTATTTTTTAATTGATGGGCTCATTCTTTAATACATATTCCGTCTGACCTAGTTTGAGAATCCTCAAAATTGCCTTGTTAAAAATCTAGAAATTAGAGCTTTAGCATTGCTAGTTTACTAGGTATTTGGTTAGACAAATGCAGTTTAAAAAAACTAACATTTCCATTTGGGTCATAGGGGATGAATGGGGCATCATCAGTTCTATCACTGAATGACAGAACAAGACCCTGATGACGGACCGTCATACTCACAATGGACCGTCATTGGGTCCGTCCCAACATCCCCAACACCCCACTGTCCAATTTTCTCTAAGTGTCCACCAACGGACACATACGACGGACCGTCGTTCCCACGACGGTCCATCTTGCACAACCGTTCTGGTTGTCAAAGACCCTGTTCCTAAGGGTCTCCCACTTTTTCTTAGTGTCCTTCAATGGACACATGCAACGGACCATCATCATCACAACGGTTTGTCCTGCACATACCCTCATGACGGTCAGAGACCCTATTCTTAAGGGTCTCTCACTTTTTCTAAGTGTCCTCCAACGGACATCGACGACGAACCGTCATACCATCGACGGTCCATCCTGCATAACCATTATAGCGGTCAGAGACCCCTCTCTTAAGGGTCTCCATACTTTTTCCAAGTGTCCTCTAACGGACACCTACGATGGACCGTCATTCCCTCGACGGTCCGTATTGCGTAACCATCATGACGGTCAGAGACCCCTCTCCTTAGGGTCTCCATAATTTTTTCTAAGTGTCCCACGACGGACATCAATGACGGACCGTCATCATCACAATGGTCCGTCCTTCTTATTCGTCATACTTGTCAGGGGTCTCCAACAAACATAGTTCAAGTAAGACATGACGTACCCCATGAAGGTCCGTCGTACTCACGACGAGCCGTCACCTGGTCCATCGTGTTTCACTGTTACTATAGAAATGTCATTACATCTTAACTCTTTTATTTATTTTGTGTCGTTTTGCTTGTCTTCTTTGCTCCTTCTAGTACTAATATTGATTCTTTACAGGTACTATCTATCATGGAGCGGAGAATGGTCCATCACACAGAGCGGAAGATCGTTGAAGTTCATCAGCGCATGGACGCTTTTGAGTTGCGGGTGCTATCCCTGCCAGCCCCTTGGTGGATGTATCGACCCTTCAGGCTGCGGATGACAGTCTTTGTGCAGACATCAATATGATCTTAGAGGCTAGGGTGCCTGAGTCTGAGACCCCTTCTGCAGAGCCTGCTGAAGACACAGTGATGGCGGCCTTATTCGCCACTTCTGAGATTCCACCACCTCCCCCTCAAGAGCATGCCAAGAGGCGTATGGGTCGAAAGGAGGATGAGGATCAAGTACAGAAGAAGGAGCGCGTGAGATGGAGGCTGCAAGGAGAGCCTCGCTTGCTGATGAGGAGACGCATCGGATGAGGGGCGTAGAGCCAACTGCTGGAGCATCTAGCTCCAGAAATGTGGAGCTAGTATGAGGCATTGCTCATAGTGCTGTTGATGCTGAGGACACTACTGAGGGTGTCCAGATTACAGAGGTAGTGGGCTCCGAGGAACTGGACCCACCAGCTTGTCGATATTCGGCGCTCTGCGCCCCAAGTTAGCTTCACCTACCACTCATGTATTTCAATTTTTTTATGCATTGGGGACAATTGCATGTCTTTTTATTGGGGGTGGGGTAAATGGAAAGTGAGTTCTAGGGTGAAGTCTGAGTAGCCCAATTCACTATCCTCTTTTGGGATTTTCTTGCTTGTGTTCTTTTCCCCCAATAGACTGATTATTTTTACTATTGAACCGGCATGTCTATATCTTGTGTATATAGTTTAATTCTGAAGCATGATGGATAAAATGATATCCTGATGAAATGAAAATAATGCATGACTAGGCATACTAATTGATAAATGTGTGGCTCTAATCATGACATAGTGGTACACCACTGCATGACCCTAAGTCTAGAATTCGAACTAGGTGTCTGATAATCTAGTAGAGTAATGAGATGTCAAGTGAGTGTGAGGAAGATTTAAATAGTCCACTATTTGTACTGAGCTAGAACTTGCCTGGTTAGTCCTGCTAAAAGTAAGCTGTAATAGACAATTAGGAAAGGATCATATGCCCTTGTTCAATATAGCCCATTTTTATCCTAAATAAAAGAAAACCAAATGAAATTAATCCTTCTTTGATCCAACTGATGTGTGCACCCCAACTGATCTTTTTTGAGAATAATGTGTTGGCCCTGGTCCCTCCTTTGACATGTGCACCTCAGCTTATGCCAAAAACATAAGTTGAGGGTGGCTAATGCAGTAAACTATCCTTTTTATGGCCCTGACCCAAATTTGATTATTGTGTACTTTGACTCATGGCAAAGCCTTGAGTTAAGGGTGGCTATTATGAGGAAGGCTCTCGAAAGTGGGGTTGAAAGAACAAAGAGAGAGAACGAACAAAAGTAAAGTGACTCAAGAATCAGTTGAAAGAAAAGTGAAATAAAAAAAAAGAAATAAAATAAAATACAATAAATACAAGCAAGAAAAGAAGAGTCACTTACGCAAATGAAGAAAGAAGGGAAAATAGCAAGGTGAAAGAATATGAGAAACTAGGCGAAATAAAGTGATAAAAAGTGGTATGGTTAGCCGATATGTCAAGGAGGGAAAAAAGTCACTTAAGAATACCTAAATATACCCTAATCTGACCCTGAGCCTATGTTACAAGCTAAGAAAATCCTATCATGATCCTAAGAGTTGTATAGCGAACTTAAAGCAGTGAAAATACGGGCAAGCTTATGCAATATGTATAAATGTGTGTAAATATGTTCTGAGAGTGAGTGTTGAAAAGTAATCCTTATACTCAAATTGAAATCATTGTGTGAAAAATGAGGATTTTGTTTTGCAGTAAGGACACTAGTTGCAATACCGGAAATATTAGCACCTCAGTGAGAAATTGAAGAGGATAGGTATTAGTGCATGGTGAGTCTGTGTCATGGTCTGATTCCACATAATTCAAGCCTAATAGTGATAGCATGCATGAATATGATGAGATTGATTGGGATTGATAACCAAATGATTGCGAAAAATAAAACATGGATACTATTGCACAAATATTTTGTATTGAGTCATATTGAGGACAAACAACGAATTTAAGTTGAGGGTGTTGATATACCGTGGTTTCACGGTATTTTTAATGCTTTTTCATTAAGTTTATTGTGTCCAAAAGCATTTTTGTATTAATTTTTATGTAACCTTCTCTTTATTTGCAGGAAATCTGTCTAAAAGATGAATGCAGAAAAGTACCACCTACGGAGCTTGTGACGGTTCGTCGTGCTAGTGACGGTCCGTAGGTGGCATCGTAGTGCAATCTGCTGAAGAAAAATGGGATTTCTGACCAAGTCTAGGGTTACGAAGTGCGTGATGGACCATGGTAGCCATGACGGTCCGTCTTGCTGGTTCGTCATGAAGATCAGAGAAGTAGTCCCAATACCCAAATTCCAAGAGTTCAAGTGTTTTGGAACAGAGACCCTCGACGGACCGTTGTGCCTGTGACGATCCGTCATACCTACCGTCAAGAGTAATGAAGAGAGCAGCAGAAGAAATTCCTCCAGTATGGGATGACGGATTCCATGACGGCCCGTCGTGAACACGACGATCTGTCGTGAGGCCCGTCGACCCAACCGTGTTTTGAAAGATTTCCAGCAAATAGAAACCTTATATAATTAGGTTTTTCTTTTTTATAAATAGTTAGAAAAACCTCATTTTTGGGGTTAGACTCTTGATTATTTGAGCTTCTTTTGTGGATTAAACTTTGTGATTATTATAACACTTTTGGAGAATCTTTAGTCTTCAATTAATTTCAGTAATTGATTGTTGGTGATTTTTGTTGATTAATCAAGTGAACTTTTGGATTTTATTCTTTCTCATTGAAGTAAGTGCATGAATTCTTATATTACATATTTGAATATTGTGATTATGACTATGGGTGACTAAACTCAATAACTAGGGTTGTGGAAACCATAGGAGAATAATGAGGTAAAGCTTAACTAAAATAGCAATTCTAGAATAGTGTCTTGCATGTATTGATAATTTTTTCGCTTAGAAGTCTTTTTAACGGATGGCCAACGTTAGAACCGCCTTAATGCTACTTGCCGGACCAAGGAGGTAGATAATAGGAAAAGAATTATCAACATAGATTTTGTGTATACTATCTAATAGGCTAGCATTGATTGGTACGATGTAATAACTTAGTCAAATATCGAATACAATGCTTAATATGAGGTAAAGGTAAGGGTTAATATAGCAGCACACGTAGCCGGAACAAGGTGCGGAGTGAAATTTTCTAGTTGCCGGACCAAGTATTTAGAAATACATAACTTATCACTTTGCATGCAAGATACTAGGAAAGAATTGTTATAGTTAGAATTATCAAGTTAGAAACCTGTGGGGAACACGTAAATACTAGTTACTTTTATTAATTGATTAAACTCCACTATTTGAAACTGTTAGTTGTCTCCTTTAATTTAGCTAGTTATTTTCATTCATTTAGAAGTAAAAAAACCCCTTTTATTGTGTTTGCTTTCCAAAGAAATAATTGACTAAATAGTAGTAATAATAGATTGAAGTTAAGTCTGAACTATTTTCCTCGTGGGAACGATCCCAACCTCATCATTTTAGTTTATCTTATGATTTAGCTTTCGCACAATACTGTCCTAATTCAATTTGTTTAGTATAGTTACAAATGCTAGCAGGGTTAGCTTGGGGTCACTCGTGATCCTAGATCCCGTGTCAACATTCTGGGGTAACTTTAGGTTTGGAGCGTGACTATATATATATATATATATATATATATATATAATTTCAACATGACTACTTATTGGTTATTCAATTGGCAGTTGAGGATATTTTTGTCATTCCAACTTTTCAAAGTAATAAGTATTATGGTCCTTCAAAGATATTGTCAATTCAGTTTGCATAGAAAAATTTTACTATTGTACTACAAAGAAAATGATGCATCCTGGACTTAGTTTTTTGAACAGTTAGAGAAGCTAATGGCGTTAAAGCTAACATGTGTGTTGTATCCGATCAAAACAAAAGTATTATTAAGGCTGTTTCGAGGGTGTTTGAAGGAGTTCTTCATTATGCATGTACTTGACATTTGTGGAAAAATATAAAAAAATACTATTTAAAAAGTCGCACAACAGTCTGTCAGAAGTTTTTTATGAGATGGCAAAGGCATACAAACAATCTGAATTTGATGAACTGATGGAAAAGGTTGAACAAGTTGATGTTCATGTAAAAAATTACTTGGAATCAGCAGGTAATGAAAAATGGGCTAATGTATATGCAACAGTTGATCGAGGAATAGTTATGACATTAAACATAGCTGAGTGCATAAATGCTTGTCTATTTGAAGCAAGGAAATTACCAATATACGATATCCTTGATGAATTAAGACAGATGTTTGAAAGCTGGAATTTGAAAAATATATGTCTTCTTCACATACTTTCACCACACTTGTGGTAGACCACAAGAGATGCTTGTTGCTAATGAAGAAGCGTCATTACGTATGAAGATAAGTTGTTACAATTTATATGTTCATCAACATTATATAACATAACTGTTTATTTATTTTTGTAGGTTGTACCATCAAATAAATATGTGTTCAGTGTTCATCACGAAGGTAGAACCTATATTGTTTGTTTGGAAAATAAAACTTGTACTTGCAAGAGCTTTCAAATAGATGAATTACCATGTTCGCATGCTTGGGCCTTTTTAAAGAAGAAACATTTTGATGATGGACCATATTGTTCCGATATGTACAAGTCAAGTAACTTGTTGGATACATATAGCATTCCAATTCGTCTGTTACCTGATAAAAACGAGTGGAATGGACATGGGTATATTAAGGACCAGATAGTGCAGCCTCCAAATCACAAAAAGCTTCCTGGAAGGCCATCCAAAATGTATCGTGACAAGACATATAGCGAGCTATATGGAATAAAGAGAAAGAATTCTTGCAGTACGTGTGGGTTTAAAGGTCACAATAGGCGTTCGTGTAGGAATAGACCGCGTTTTGTATCGTTAATGATATTTCATTTTTATATATTTTTAGAGTTTGGTTTCTTCCAGATTTCTAATGCCTTCTGGTTAATACAATAAATTGGAATTCTTTGTTCATAGTTGTATCTTGAAATATATTCTCTCTACGTCTTCTCTCGTATACTATTACTTGTATTCAAAACCTAATTGTATCTATATTTTAGTACCAAGTGTTGCATCCATTTGAATGCATAAAATTGTTGGATTCTTCTATTTGAATTCAGAATATTTTTTTGGTATACGTTTTCTTTCGAGAAGTGTTCATATCCATGATTTTAATCTATATTATATTTGTTCTATCTAAATTTTATGTGTGAACTTGTATGGGTCACAAACATAAACATTACAGTTACTTATTTTCAATCTTAATTGTATTTATAATTTAATATCAAGTGTTGTTATGTTACTTTTAGTTGAATTTAAAATTGGACATACTAATTCTTTACATAATTTTATATTATAAAAGTTCATTGTGTATTTTAAAGTTTGGTTGAATCCCAAACAACTGATTACACCCATCTGTAACATTTTAGAAGCATACAACTTTTTTTTGTTTCCGTTTTCTCTCGAAATGTATTATGAGCCATGGTATTAATCTATATTATATTAGTTCTATCTACATTGTATGTGTGAACTTATATTAGTCACAAACATAAAGATTACATTTATTGTTTTAGTTTTAGTATCAAGGTTGAGTAGGTAGAAGCATATGTATTGCAGGTAAACTTCAAAAATGAGCTTTGTGTACCCAACATGCAATACTTAAGCTTGACACACAAATAAAATGCTCTTTTATCCTCACTTACCACAAGCCTCATATAGGCTCTTTTGGTAAGATAAAAATGTAGCAAAGATTCATTAACTGGAACAACAAAGAAATAGATCAAAACAACACTGTCAGATAAACTGCACAAAGACTGAAACACATTAATATTAAACCAGAACTTTGAAACATTGTAATTATATAAACTAATAATACTTAACCAGAACTCCAAGATTTTATACATTAGTAAACAGAAGAACTGGAACCCTTTAAAATCGTTTCATAGCAATACAAAAACTAATGTATAATGATATACCAAAAAATTGACAACGACTAATCTATTTGAATTGTAACAATATCCTCCATTGCTACATTAAATCTGCTGTATCATGGAGGTGCTTCATTGTCACTTATTGCTCCGGCGTCATTCTTTTGTTGGCCATAATTCCAAAGAAGTGTAGCGTATCTTGACCGTAAACATGATGCATCCAAAATATTCGCTGGAATCCCTTGGACATAAGATAGGTATTCCGCAGAAGCTAACATATAAATATTGCAATCCCTATAATACAATAAATTAAAAGTTAGTAAACAATATAATATTGATGATTTGATGATAGTAAAATCAAAAGAAACACAAACTTACAGAGACCCATGCGACTGTTGAGGAACATTATCTATGAATACTCCTTTAAAGAACTCATTCTCTTGTTGAGCTTGTGATACATCAATTCCTTTATTGTTGTAATAGTCATTGACTGTTAACTTCAAAGGCATCAACTGAGAAAATTTAATTATCTCTGCCTTGATAGATGCATCCTGACCTACTACCCTGTATGAGTCATACATGTTGATACACTTATCATTCAATGAGATCACAACCAACACCCAATGAAATTCCACCTTAACGTGGACAAGAACAAAAACATAATCAACTGTATGCCTAGGTGTAGTAGCATGCATTTTGTACCCTTTAATGTAATCACCAATGACATGCTCTTCATCGGCACAACCAACATCGCTATCTAAATTCAAATATTTTTCCCAAATAGCAAAGATCATTAAACAAAAGACACAATCTACAGTTGTGTATTTATAGCTGCCTCCAACATCATACTTGGCTTTTTTATGGAGATAATATAAAATCACATCAACATGCTTACAAATTTAAAGACAAATGTATAAATACTATAACTACTAATCAACATTGTTAGTAAAGACAAAGCTAAATAGTTCTTACCGAATCGTTCAATAACTGTCCTTTGAAATACAGATTATAGAACCAATTCTTATTGTCTATTAGGAGAACGCTAAGGTTAATGGCCACAAGAATTTCAGCTAGATTCCTCTTGTAATGGTCTTGATCATGCTTCCTAAAAACAGAATAAAAATAGAAACAATATACCATTCATTAAAAAAGGTAACGACTATCAGCATTTAAATATAAAAAAGATATCAAGAAAACCTATACATAAGCTGCACCTAAAAAAATTGTTGTTGAAACACGAACAAATATTTAACTGAATACGAAAATTAAATAGTTATATTGTAAAAATATCTTGTAATTATTCACCAGCTACTTACTTTATGTCATGCTTTGTGAGCAATCCATCTAAGGTCCATGATCGAAACGCATCCCTCAATGTTATATCATAATTGCCAGAGATCAGATCAAATATGAATGGGTGTTTCAATTCAATAATGTGGGGCTGACTTGATGAACTACCTGAAATGGTTCCAAAAATAATAATACACACTAACACTAGCAATAAAAAAAATGATTACATTAATAGAAGTATTAAAAAAATGGAATACTGTACCAGCAGATGATAAAAAATTGGTCAGATACGGAGATGTATTATAAGGACTTGGACGCCTATTCATAAGCGTATGTAATGACGTCTGTTCGTTATTGCTAATAGGGTGATCTATCATCAATCTTTCACCATTCGTACCAAAATGGACATCGATAGTGGCCTGATCTGCCTTAGTTGTAATGCATCCTGCAATTGTTATTGGCAGCTGTGCGGTGTGTCCTGCAATTACAGTTGAATGTGGTGCGATGCTACTCTTTATAGAATTGAGACTAGGCATGAATTGATCGTCCAATTCAAACGTTGAATCGATTGTCACATTCATGTGATTCAAAAGCCCGGATAGGGACTGGACATGACAATTGTTCAACATCAACCTCATGTGAATTTTCAGATACTCCCAACACTTCTTGGGGGTATATCAAATACAAAACTTGGTTGATTTACCTATTAATTTCATAAAAATAACATTTTAAAACTAATGACCCAAATAATGATATATGAAATACTTATAAAATTAAATAACACACCCTAGGAATTGTAAGTCTTAGAGCACTTAATTCATAATCCACTTCAATCAGATTTCGAACAAGGGTGTTGATACAAAAAACCTTATAAAATGAAGGTTATAAATGAAATTGTTAATATGATAATGAACATTTATTAAGAACTGAAATTTAAGAAAAATTTATATATTGTAATCATACATTAGGATGTACAACAAAACAAACATAAAATTTGTCTAAAACCTGACTTACCTCATGATCATCGGATTTGTAGTCTATTCCACCTGGATTGTTGATGGTATTTTAAAAAAAAACATGAAAAAATGTTAGTGGATACAATATTGAAATGTCCTTGAAAATTGTAAATGATAACAATTATTGACTAAAAAAATATTGTTTTTATAATACGTGTAAGCATAAACCGAGTTAAGATTGCTTGATACAGTTTGATAATAATTATATAAATGTAGATTTATATATATATATATAGGAGGCTTATTAAGGATATTTATTATACAAGTATTGAGTATAAAATGATATACAAATCTTGACTTACCTGGGACACACCATGTTTTGATTTACTGTAATTTGGAGCCTTGAGTGTCTTGTCATAAAAATAAAAATCCAAAAAACATGTCATCAAATGTTAAAAGTTACAAATTCATAAAAGTAAATAAATTCAAAATTCAAATTTGCGTAAAAAACACCAAAATAAGGGTCATATATACAACCTAAATAAATAAAAGAAAGTACAATTACCTCCGAATTCTCAGATTTCAATTTGTCACACTGAACTACCTGAACTTGATTTGATGAGATTCTTTATTTGAAGTATATGGTGGTGTATACCCATCTTCATCGTTTGAATTGGAGGGACAATATGATCATTAGAATGCTCGACCTGTGTTATATTACAACGTAAATCATTAACAAAAATATAAATTTGGAATAGAATGCTCGACCTGTGTTATATTACAACGTAAATCATTAACAAAAATATAAATTTGGAATACATTACATCATATTACTTTTTTTTAACAAACCTCCTGCTCATTCCTTCTTGAATTAATAACTGTCAGAACAGTCTTGAAGTTGTCATTGATCAAATTGTGAATTTCAACAAACTCTTGTTTAACATGAAAATATGACACAATGCTTTAGCTTATTAAAAATTTAAAATTCTAATAAGTGTATAACTATGAAAGATGTACTATATGGTAAATACTTCTTTTCTCAAATCTGACAGCTCTTTCAACTAGCCTTGCACTTCAGATCCGCTTGTTCTCTGAATATCAGAATCACTCAAAGTTGTATTTGTTAGATCTGCATGTACACATTCAGTTTGTTTTAATACAATCTTAGATTTCTTCAATACCTTTTTGGATACAATATTTTTTTTCACAGGCTGTTTAACAACAACCCTAGGTTTCAAATTTTGTGCAACCTGTTTGGATCCTCCAGTCAACTGCTTCTTTGTCCTTTTTCTAACAGGTGACGTTGAGGAACCAACTTTTCCTCTTTTATTTTACCTTTACTGATTGTGGAGGAGGTGTTTGAAAGTCATCGTCATAATCTTTATCATCACACCTTCCCTCACCTCGATCATCATTACTATTAATTATTTTATCATCTAGATCATCATCTGATGAATAAGAATACTGAGCTGGAGCTTGATTCTCGATACCCTCCGGTGGCAGTTGCAATACTGCAAGTTCCCTTTGATTGAGGGTACTGTTCCTGAATTTAATCTGAAGTCCAAACATTTTGTTACTATTTTAAATAAAAACAATAAGAAACAATATAACTTTGTCATTATTAAACATATGTCAATTAAGTACTGTGTTATTCACATCACTAAATATGGTGTTCATAAGTTTCTTGTATCTACTACTCTCATTGGCCGTATTCCAGTTGAACAACCTCGAAATATGGTCATCAACCTTTTGAGCGACCTGGAAATCAATACTCGAACTGCACTCAAACAACCATACTTGGAATGCAATAGGCATTCGACTGATTCTGTAAAATTGTTTTTTTACTATTCAACTTCTTGCTCAAGCACTTCATCAGCAAGTAAAAAGTTTTTTCCCCCATGGAAACTGATTGTACCTGCAACTTTCAACATGATCAAAATATAATCTAGGAACTTTTTCGGTAGCTCTTGCACCGGAAAAAATCACTGTCTGGATGAAGTATGATATTGCAAACTTCAGGACATCCTGATCGTTCTCTCCCCCACACTTTTCGATGAAAACTCCTCATTATATCAATTTTTTTGATCAACTTAACACCCTCAAAATATTGTTCCATGAACCTATTTGGTTCTGATTCATCAAAGATAAAATCATTTTCTTCGTTGACACAATTTAATCTACTAATCAAAGCAAATTCTCTCAAAGTGAAATGTAGCGTAGATCCATTTACACGCATTACAAATGCTTGGCAAGAACTAAAATTGAGTTCTAAAGCCATGCAACACCTATGCATTTTTTCGCAAGCACGACATCGATGCATTTGCATATAATTATCAAAACAGGTGCTCTCACGGAATACATTGTGTACATGACCATGTAAATACTTCACCAAGTCAGCTTTTATGTCATGTTTAAAGAAACAATGAATATGGGGAGCTTTTTTGGTTTATTTTTGACATAAAATTCATTTGCCTGCACATCTTCAATAATAAAATGAATACATATTTAAATATTTACTGATATATAAATCTATTTCTAGTTAACCAAATAGAATAAGAGAAACTACATTGTATACAAAAGATGGAATGTTTATTCCGATTCATGAATATTGATGACATAAAAATTAAAATGAAACAAATAAAAAAATACATACTAGACTCATACTATAAATCTATTAAAATTTGAACGCATAAAGATGCTAAAAAAAATATAAATAGACTATTCAACAATCTAATATATGTATACAACAAAATATGGGCAATTATAATGCCTACTAGAATACAGTTTGATGGAAATCTAATAAATTGAAATCTATAAAGATAAATATTGTATTCCTTTTCTTAATATTGACAAGCAAATGAGAAGAGTCTTAAGTATAAGGTAACTTGTAGCACCAATATTAGTGTTTTGGTATTTTTAGTTATAGTGATACGAGCACATTTTTGGTTAAAAGTTTTTTTTACATGAATATTTTTTATTGTACTAACAAGTTCTATATTGAGAACTGTACAAAACTAACAAAGGTCCGGAAAGAAGCAAAATTATAAAACTCATGTAAGCTTTTTATCTTTTTACTTAGACGCACACAGAAAATTTAATTTGCATATTTGCACAACTGACAAATATTAGACCTTGTTTTAATTGTATCCATAATTTATCACATCACATTTAGGGATACAAAAATATTTTCTGTATTCAAAACCATAAGCTTCCGATCTGAAAGAAACATATAATTTCAAACACAAAAACAACAATAGAAATAACATAAAAAATTCGTTTCATTAATAATTTAATACCTCTTCATCGTCATGACGTAAAACTTCATCACTTCGATATTTTTCTTGATCATCAGGGGTTTCATAGCACAACACTTTCCATTTTTTTAAGAGCTCTCT
This sequence comes from Solanum chmielewskii, assembly GCA_027704785.1. Lineage (NCBI taxonomy): Eukaryota > Viridiplantae > Streptophyta > Magnoliopsida > Solanales > Solanaceae > Solanum > Solanum chmielewskii. Next base: position 23,714,215 of record JAKWIX010000328.1, read on the forward strand.
ATTATCATTTTATACTCTTGTCAAATCAAATGAGGGAAATTTTGAAAATTTTTGAATGTTGTTGTTTATACCTCTAGTAATTCTGACCGAATCAGCCATGACATACAATACAATTTTCTTTTTCAACAATCCAAAAATCTGGAAAAAAAAGAAATTTTCTTTTAACAACTGTTAAACCGTATTGAACATCAAACAAAAATAATTCAATATATATGAATTTTCATAATCTACTTAATCTTAAACATTGAAAGAAAATCACAAAAAAGGGACAAAAAGTACAAAATCATAAATGTATGATGGATATTAAAACAAAATTACATAAATAATCCATAAAATCGTGTAATATAAAATCAGAGCTTCAACAAAAAAATAAAATAAAAAATCAAAATCGAAAGTTGAACTAACCTTGCCACCACGAAATCTACTTTAATAATAATCTTTCATGAGCTCTAAAATCTGCTTGAATCCTTGATAATTGTTAGTGAAAAAACTTACAAGATAATAAAATTTCAAGATTACAATTGAAAATAAAATGAAGAAAGTAATCTCTTCAGGCTGAGGCGCGGATATCTCTCTCTCTCTTTAAGGATATTGAACCCACTGCAACAAATGTTTTCACCGGTCCAGCAGTAGTCCTCTTTGACTTGTCCCCTCCAGAATACAAGAGCCTTCACAAAGTATAACTCAATAACTCTGGACACGAGTTGAGTTCAAAGCTCCACAAAAAAGAACACCTCCCTTCAACTAATAAGAACTCTCTTTTAGACTAACTCTTTCACTTTTTGTTTTCTCGTATGTTTTGTGTGTATCTAAAACCAAATGAAGACTACCACTATTTATACTACAAGAAGTCTTCCTAGCAATGAATATGAAGATAATGGAGGTAGTAAATAGTGAAGATAATGGCCTTAGGAGTTTCATAGGTTACAATGGGAGTTACATAGGTTACATAAGTTACAATAGGAGTTACATAGGTTACAATGGGAGTTACATAGGTTACAAAGAGTAATGGAGGAATTAAGAATGAAATACATTGATGGATAACCAATGCTAATGGATGATGTAGAAGTCATCCATTCCAATTTTCATTCTTATAACTCCAAAATAAAACAATTTAATATGTTAAATATTAATATTAAAATGCTAATAACCTAACAATCCCCCACTCATTTTAATATTTAGATAAGAGAGCATATCACTTGAAAGAAGACTACTATGCATAATGAAGGTGTGCTCTGCATTGAACCTCCACTTAGTGAAATAGTAACTTTTTCTCCAGAGTCGTAGTGGTCTCAGACTTGAACTATGACTGCTTAAGGGAAATAAAATATCACCGATCACACATAATAATCAAGTTGTTGACATGAGCTTTAACAGCCAGCACGTTATGGCCATGTGCTATCCCGGTTTCACATGTGCATTTGAGAATAAACCCATTCTCATAGGAAGCGACCTACTTCCACACATCACATAGGTGAAATCTGTCGAGAGTTTTCCTGTAAGATGAACACTCCACCCATACGGGCTATAGATATTCATTAAGAGTTTTATCAACTGAACATTCACAAACTACATGAAATAATGCACTCACATCATAGGGAGGGGGAAAAATAGTGCATTTTTCACAACAAGTCATCAGATGATTAGTTTTTCCCTTTGAACCTGGTTTTAGGATCTCTAGTCCCCAGGTTGGGTTTTCTCATATTTGACTCAAGGATTTGTAGGCTTCAATCCCATCCCCCTCGATGTGCTCCAGACCTTTTCTCTTGTTAAGGCCTTCGTAAGAGGATCTGCAAGATTATCACAAGATTTGACATAATCAACATTAACGGTATCATTTGTCAAATACGATCTTACATTACTGTGTTTCCTCCTTATATGTCTGGATTTACCGTTGTAATAACGTTTTTGAACTCTACCAATTGCAGCGGTGCTATCACAATGAATTAAAATAGGAGGAATTGGTATTTCAAAATAAGGAATTTGAAACAATAAATCTCTTAACCAATTCGCTTCCTCACTAGCTGAAGCTAAAGCAATTAGTTCAGCCTCCATGGTAGAGTTAGCAATTATGGTTTGCTTTTTTGATCTCCAACAAACAGAACCACCACCTAAAGTAAAGACATAACCAGTGGTAGAACAAGAATCACCTGACAAAGTGTTTCAATCCGCATCACAAAAGCCTTCAAGTACAGCAGGATATTTATTATAGAACAAACCACAATTTTTCGTTCCAATTAAATATCTCATAACTCTTGTTATAGCATGCCAATGTTCATTACCTGGCTTGCTTGTAAACCTGCCAAGTACTCCTACTGCATATGCAATATCAGGCCTAGTGCAATCAGTCACATATCTCAAACTTCCGATTATACTAGCATATTCCTTTTGATTTATTACATCATTTTCACTTTGAACAGGATAAAAGTGAACACTTGAATCAAAAGGAGTAGCAACATGCTTGCAATCATGAAAGTTATATTTATTCAAAATTTTCTCAACATAATGTGACTGGTCAAGGAATATCCCCTCACATGTTCTTGTTATTTTTATTCCAAGAATAAAATCTGCCTCACCAAGATCTTTCATATCAAAATGGCTCCTAAGAACATTTTTAGCTTCATCAGTAACATTCATGTTAGAGCCAAAGATCAACAAATCATCAACATATAGGCAAATAATCACATGAGAATTATTCCAAGACTTATGATATATGCACTTATCACACTCATTTGTTTTAAAACCATTTTCAATTATGCAGGAATCAAACTTTTCATGCCGTTGCTTTGGTTCCTGTTTCAAGCCATATAGGGGTTTAGTAAGTTTACATACTTTGCTTTCTTGGCCTGCTTCAACAAAACACTCGGGTTGGTCCATATAAATTTCTTCATTTAGGTCTCCATTTAGAAAAGCAGTTTTTACATCCATTTGATGAATTTGCAAATCAAAAATTGCAGCCATAGCAACTAAAAGTCTAATGGATGTAATTCTTGTTACCGGAGAAAAAGTATCAAAAAATTCTAGGTCTTCTAGTTGTTTCAAACTTTTTGCAACTAGCCTAGCCTTGTATTTATCAATAGAACCATCCGGTTTCAACTTTTCCTTAAGACCCATTTGCAACCAATTGTTTTACAACCCGGTGGTAAATCAACTAACTTCTAAGTTTTATTAGAAATTAGAGATTTCATCTCATCATTTACAGCCTCTTTCCAAAATATAGAATCATGTGAAGATAATGCTTCTTTCAAAGTTAGAAGGTCATTTTCAATATTAAACACATAAAAATCAGTACCAAAATCTTTTTCTACTCTGACTCTTTTACTTCTTCTTAACTCAAAATCAACAACTTCTTTATTTTTCAAAGTTGAAGTAGAAGAACTAGGTAGTGACAAAATATTTTGTTCAATCCTTTGACCCCCACTATTTTTAAAATCAAAAGGAAATTTAGTTTCATGCAAAATAGCATCACCAGATTCTATTACAATATTATCTTCAAGATTAAAAAATCTATAGGTTGTACTATTTGAAGAATAACCAAGAAAAGCAGAAGTAGTAACTTTCTTACCCAACTTTGTAATCTTGGGATCCATTAGCCTCACAAAGGCTAGGCAAACCCAAACTCTTAGATATTCCAAACTTGTCTTGTAACTTTTCCACAATTCAAAAGGTGTCAATTTAGAATTTTTATGAGGCACACAATTCAACACATAACAAGCAGTTAAGATAGCTTCACCCCAAAAATTTAAAGGTGCATTTGACTCAATAAGCATGACATTTGTCAATTCAACAAAAGTTCTATTTTTCTTTTCTGCTACTTCATTAGACGAAGGAGAGTAAGGAGGAGTAGTTTCATGAATTATTCCCAATGATCTAACAAAAGAATTAAACTCATTTGATTCATATTCACGGTCTCTATCACTTCTAATTCTTTTTATTTTTCTTCCAAACTGATTTTCAACCTCAATGAGATAAGTTTTGAAATTTTCAAAAGCATCACTTTTATTTTTCATCAAGTAAACATATGTAAACTTAGAAAAATCATCAATGAAAGTGATAAAATATCTATTACCTCCACGAGTTAGAATTCCACCAAGTTCACAAATATTAGTATGAACTAATTCTAACAAATCAGTTTTTCTTTCAACTTGAAAATGAGGCCTTTTAGTAATCTTGGCTTTACTACAAGCCTCACACTTTTCAAAATTCTTTTTAACCATTGGGATTAATCCTAAACTACTCATGATTCCAACATAACGATCATTAATATGACACAAACGAGCATGCCAAAAATTAGTAGAAGAAAACATATGAACAGAAGTAGAAGTTTTATTCATTTCAACATTTAACTTAAACATCCCATCACATGCAGACCCCTTCCCCACAAAAATACCTTTCTTCACTATTACATATTGATCAGATTCAATAATCTTTTTAAAGCCTGCTTTATTAAGAAGAAAACTAGAAATCAAATTTTTTCTCATAGAAGGAGTATAAAGTACATCTTTCAATGTTAATATCCTTCCAGAAGTAAAACACAATTCAACATCTCCATTTCCAAGCACTTGAGTAGTGCGAGCATCACCAAGCATGATAGTTTTGGGCTCCTCAAAATGAGTGTATTTTTAAACCTGTCTTTGTCATAACAGACATGACGGTTTGCACCAGGATCATCCCACCATCCATCAACATTCTCAACCATGTTTATGTCGGTAATCACCACCACAAAAGGTTCTTCGGTAACGTTTGCCTGAGGGTTAGGACCACGTTTTCAGAATCTGTAAAATCGAGCAATATGCCCACTCTTGCAACAAATAAAGCATGGTCCCTTTTCTTGAACTTGTTGATTTTGTGCTTGGTGATTTTCACCATTATTTTTCTTGGGAGGTCTACCATTATTTTTCTTGAATTTTTACCATTATTTTTCTTGAATTTTTTCTTCTTAGGCTTTAAAGAAGTATATTTGTGAGTTTCAGGAGTAGCATTATTCGAAGTGATTAAATTTACCTTCGATGTGATGTTGTTTTCTTCTGTTTGTAAAAGTGCATCTTGGCCCCTTGCTTCTCTTCCATGCGGATTTTCATTATCAAAGTTTCAACAGAGGTTTCCTTTTGTTCGTGGCGCATAGTTTTTTGAAATTCCATCCAAGAAGGTGGAAGTTTATTCACTATGCCACAAACAATAAGGTTATCTCCAATTTTAACCTCTTCGGACCTAAGCTCTCCAACAATCATGATGAAGTCATGAGCTTGATCTACCACTGATTTGTTGTCCACCATTTGGAAACGAAAAAATCTACTAGCTGCATATTCTTTCGCTCCAGCCTCCTCGGTATCATACTTACTTTGTAATGCCTTCCAAATTTTCTTTGCACTAGAGTAAGTTCTATCATAATAATCATAAAAATTATCAGATAGACAATTAATAAGATAATACCGACACTTATAGGAATCACCATCGTACTTTTCAACTTTTTCTAGATAAGAAATAGTTTCATCATCATTCATAGTGGTGATGTCTTCTTTATTTGGATTCTTCTCAGTTAATACATAAGAAACATTGAGAAGACTTAAGTAGAAAAGTACTTTACCCTTCCATCTTTTGAAATGGTTACTATTGAACCGAAATGGCTTGTTAAGATCTCCCATCTTGACATCCACGATTTTTTCAATTGTAGCCATCTTGGATCTCCTTAAAATTGTTAGTGAAAAAAACTTACAAGATAATAAAATTGCAAGATTACAATTGAAAATAAAATGAAGAAAGTAATCTCTTCAGGCTGAGGCGTGGATATCTCTCTCTCTTTAAGGAGATTCAAGCCTTAATGCAGCAAATGTTTTCACCGGTCCAGCAGTAGTCCTCTTTCACTTGTCCCCTCCAGGATACAAGAGCCTTCACAAAGTATAACTCAATAACTCTGGATAAGAGTTGAGTTCAAAGCTCCACAAAAAAGAACACCTCCCTTCAACTAATAAGAACTCTCTTTTAGACTAACTCTTTCACTTTTTGTTTTCTCGTATGTTTTGTGTGTGATCTAAAATCAAATGAAGACTACCACTATTTATACTACAAGAAGTCTTCCTAGCAATGAATAGGAAGATAATGGAGGTAGTAAATAGTGAAGATAATGGCCTTAGGAGTTTCATAGGTTACAATGGGAGTTACATAGATTACATAAATTACAATGGGAGTTACATAGGTTACATAGGTTACAGTGGGAGTTACATAGGTTACAAAGAGTAATGGAGGAATTAAGAATGAAATACATTGATGGATAACCAATGCTAATGGATGATGTAGAAGTCATCCACTCCAATGTTCATTCTTATAACTCCAAAATAAAGCAATTTAATATGTTAAATATTAATATTAAAATGTTAATAACCTAACAATCAATGACTTTGATGAAGAATCTAGAAATTTTCATGAAAGAAACTTGAAAATTGGAAATAATATGAAAATTTTGAATCGGATTAAATTTTACATTTCTTGAAACGGTAAATGTAATTATTAATTTCTTTTTTCTTTTTTCATTAAATGGTTATTGGACCCTTTTTTTGTCCAATAAATGAATTTCCATAAATACATTAAATTAATAATATTAATATATACTAAAATCTAAATTACATAAATTAAATAAAATTAAAATCTAAACTACATAAAATTAATAAACATATTGCTATTCTGTCATTTTCACTAAAACTTTTAAATTGTTGTTATTTTAATTAATTATGTTCTTAAAGTTATCTTAATAACTAAATTTCTCTTATTTGAATCTTCTTAACGTCTATAGAATAAGCCTACACTTTCTACTAAATTAAAGATTGTGCCATCTATCATCGAGTATACTGGGGTTCATTTAAGTTTACAATTGACACGTATACAATGATAACTTTATTGAGTTTATATAAATTTCTATTTTTATTCTTTACATATAAAATTGTTTAAATTTGATATAGTTAAATACTTTGATAAAATTTTATCATTTACCTTTTATATTCAAAACAGTTTATTTTTTTATAGTACATATATCATTTAATAACTATATAAGATTATTATTTGTCATATTATATTTTAAAGTATAATGCATAAAATTATTTTTTTTAAAACTCCTAATTAATAATTTATTATAAAAATAGAAAATTAATTTAAATCAAATATATATTTATTAATTTAACGTAAATTTTCAAATAAAATTTTGCCTTCGTGAGGCGTAAATATTTAAAAATATTTAATTATTAGAGTTTATATTCTACACACAATTTATCTGCATAAAAGAATAAGAAATCATAACATGTTTTTTTTTTTTGCAAGTAACTTTTTTAAAAAAATTGTGTTACTGAACTTTCAATACTTTTTCAAGATCAATAAGAAGTTTTTCTTATTGAAAAATATTGAATTGTTTTTTATTATTAAAATGACGTTATGGAAGGAAAGAGAAAAAAAAATCATTCTTTCTTTTAAATTTTGTTATATATTTTAGAGTAACTTTTATATATAACAAACATAAAAATTATATTCATACGTTATAGTTATAGTTTGCAAAATTACGCTCCATAGTAAATTTTATGTTTATCATTGTGCTTTTAATTTGTATAATTCTCTACAAACATTCAATTTTACCCAAATTGTTCAGTATTTTATGAATTCATATATACTTTATAATTTGTATGATAAGATTTGTATTTATAAGTGTATAAAATAAAAACATATATATTTGTATTTGTATATATATTTTCTCTCGCTTTATATATAAACACAAACACATTTTCTATCGAAGTATATAACATGACTAATTGTATACCAAAAATGGCTAGTTGTATACCGAATCAGATGACAAAAACAGGGATATTTGCTACAATTACAATTTAAATAAACTATGACTATGTTATTTAATTTGAATTAATAGTTTGTTATTTCATACAGTTTTCCCTATAATTTAACAAAAAATATATACGTTATTTATTTCATTTTTATGGTGTAATTTAACTAAATATTGATATACTTTTTTTACTCTTTGAAATATTAGGGAATTTTACGTTGGAATAAAAAAACTCTATATCAACATATTTGGGTCGATAATTATAGGTTCAAATGTACACGATTTTGATAATTTAAAATCTTAAAAGTTAAAATTATTAATAAACATAATAATGTTTTCAAAATATTGAAGAAATGTCATACAAAAAAAAGTAATAAATTCAGATTTCTTCGATGAGGGGTTTGATCCTAACTCCGCAATGAATTAACTATAAGGTTGAAAAACATCAATGCTTATTATAATTTTAAAATATTATTTTCGTTCCGTACTTATATGTCATCATTTTCCTTTTACTTATGCAAATAAAATGTAAATATCTATCTTATAAAACTTGACTCCAACAACTAATATATAATTTTGATATATATTTGTGTCACACTAGCTATGTTGGGCCTGGCACGGGCCATCCAGTTCTAGTATATATATATATAGAGAGAAAAGAGAGTTCCAACGTAATTAGTTTATGGGTATTAAATAAAATTATAAGGGGTCGTTTGGTAGAGTGTATTAGCAAAAATAATGCTTGCATTAATAATATGTATTAGTAATCCTTTGATCAGTGCATTTTTTCATGGTATGTATAACTAATGCATTAGTTATACACTTTATTGTGCATTGAGGAGTGAATTAATAATACCTAGAAATTTATGGTATTAGTAATGCAAATGATTTAATGCATGCATTGATATGATTAAAGACTCAATTACCCCTCAAAAGTACTTTTACATCTTTTCCACCATAATTGTGAGTGATATTTTAGTAAATAAATATTTTTATACAATGCATACTAGTTTTAATACACCAAATCAAACAATGTATAAGAAACAATATATGTATAACCAAAACAAGTATAACTAATACATGTATTACTAATATTAAAAGTACTAATTATTTTATTAAGTATTATTTTTATACACTCTACCAAACGATTCCTAAAGGTATAAAAGTCTTTAAAAAGTCTGGCAAAGTAAAGTTGCATAGCAAAGTCGTCTTTTATGCTTTGTTAATTGGACTCCATCAAGAGCTCTAAAAATAAGCCCATCATTTTATCACTTAACTACAAATTAAATAAAAAAATTTCAAAATGTCAATATTTTAACCTTTAAGTGGGCTAATTAGCAACACTTTCAGTATTTAGTAAAAATTTTAAAATTTTAGTTTGTTATTTATCTTATGTATATTTTTTGTTATTTGTTTTTATTTAAAGAATACAATTTTTATATAACAAATTGAAGAAATTTTGGGGATAATTTTTTTTTTTACAAAAATGGAACAAATGCATTAAAGTCTCATCAGTTACAATTTATCAAAATACACCAACTATCATCTCTTTCTTCTTCTTTAACCATGTTCTAAGAAACACGCCTTTCATCATTGTTCTAAAAAAAATTAAATACCAATTTTCTTAATTTTTTTTGTCAAAATAAATATCCAATTTTCACTAATTATTGTTATGAAAATCACAAAATTAAAGAAGTACCACATCTATAAAATTTTCAATATCCAATTTTCACTAATTATTGTTATGAAATTTTATGATAATACCTTATAATTTTATCTTCTTTTTTTTAAAATTTTCAAAATTTGAATACCTGTAGTTTTATCTGTTATTTGATATACTTTTCTCATAGTATATTCGTTTTATTTTGAGAATTTTGTATCCTTACTTAAATTGTATTTGTTCCAATATGTATACCATTTGTATTTGTATCCATTCTAATTTTCATGTTATATTTTGTATAATGAAACTTGTTTTTCTTTATTAGTTTGTATTCTTTCCAATAAATATGTCAAATAAATATGTAGCTATTTAAAAAACATATTTGTATTCATATATTTTTTTCAACTGTGTATTTATTTTTCGCTTCAAATTTTTGTTTCCTTTTCTAAGTCATATTCATTCCAATATGTATATTATTTGTATTTGTATTTGTTCTAGTTTTTATATTGTTTTTAGTATAATGATATATAAAATATAAAAATAATATGATAGAAAAGTGAGAATGAAATATAAAATTGAAAGAGAATACGAAAATATTTGTTGCAATCATGCTTAAATAAATTACATAACTAGTTGACTTACCTTAGAGATGAATATAAACTAGGAACAATTAAAGATTCATAAACTATGCAACATGAGATTTTGAATGAATACAAGTATTTTAACAACATATGCACTAGTTTTAATACATATTGAGAAAGGATACAAAAAGTTGAAGAAAAAAATATTTAAAAAAAATAAACTAATAGAAAGTTGTTCTTCCTATAAATAGAATACATAACTAGTCGACATACCTTTGGATGAATACAAATTAGGGACAAATACAAGATTCATAAACTATGCAACATGAAATTTTTAATAAATACAAATATTGATAGCATACATAGTGATTTGAATACAAACTGAGAAGGAATATCAAATTGTAAAAAAGAACTACAACAAAACAAAATAACAGAACAATGTTCGATAACCATTCGGTCTTCTTCGTCTTTCTCAAGATTCATACGAGTAGGCGAAGATTCTATATTTCCGTTCTGAATATGAGGATGATTTTGCACACCAACTGAGTCATGTAAATGTTCTGACCGTCTATTTTCCCTCATTTTAGTAGCGGATCGTACGTTACTCGTTATTTCTTCAGTAAAAAATAAATTATAGGATGAAAATCTCTAGAAATTGGTTGATTAAGATGGATACCTCTAGTAAACCTCTTGAAATTAGCCATTGGAGAGTAAACCCTAACCGAGATTGAATTATCCAAACAATAACTTTTAAGGTTTAAACAAAAATAAAATCAGAAGAGAAATCTCAAATGAAGATAAAGATTAGGGATACGTTAATTCTTGTTGATCCAATTTTTGACAAAAAACAATCAAAATATACGGCAGAGAAATATCGGCAACTTGAATGTTGAAGAAAAATCAGAAGAGATAAACATGAAAGAGAATTAATAATTTGAAAAGATAAATATGAGAAAGAGAATGTTTTTTTTTATAAAAAATAGGATATAAAATTAATTGAAAACGTGAAAGGGAAATAAAGTAGGAAGAATTGAGATACACAAAGTTTTTAAAATAATGACATTTAAGGCTTTATTACTAATATTTATAAAGTATTGATATTTTTATTAAATATGTTATTTTTTTTTGACTAATTTACTAATTTATATTAGGCGGATAATTAAATATTATTTTTATGTTAAGTTTTTTAATTGTTCATTATTATAAAATAAATTATATTTTTGGCCAAGTGAGGAAAATTATTTTATTTTATTATATTTTTATTATTAATGACTTATTCTCAAAATTATTTTTTAATATCTAATATTAAATATTAATTTAATAGGAATAATGTAAGAAATAGTCATGTTATTCATTATTTTCTAAATGTATAAATATGACAAATAAAATTTAACAAGGAAATATATACTTCAAAGTTATACTGAGAAAGCAATTTGTGGAAATAAATGAATAATGAGAAAAATCAATAATACGAATGGATGAAAATGTTACCCTCCAAGTTATTGGGATTTTTCGTGAAAGCAACTCATATCAATTAATTATAACTAATAAAATAAATAACTATCTTTTAATTTTAAATCTTATGTTTAAAAAATTCTCTTACACTTGTTCATTTTAACAAATTAAGAAAAAAAATATTTTCGTATAGTATATTTTTTTCATTAAGTAATTATATGAAATCTAATAATCAATTTCATTAATATTTTATAATTTATTTTTATAAAATAACAATCTATCTAACTTATAGTTTTAATTTAAAAAAACCTAATAATTGATCCGGTACAAATCAATCTGGTCATTACTTTGGTTTCTAAAATTTGACTATTAAAATTGAAAAACATCTTTCACAAATGTATACTATACTCTTAAATAATTAGGAATTTAGATTTACGTACTATACTCTTAAATAATTAGGAATTTAGATTTATTTAGAATGTTATATATATATATATATATATATATATATATATATATATATATATATAATGTGGCCCGTATTGACACGTGTTATTTCCGCTAGTATTAACAGTAGAAGAGTCTTCTTTTTCTTGGTTAAAAATATTTTCCTAACTTTGCTAAGGATATCTTTGGAAAGCTAGTCAATAGAAAAGTATAAAATATATTAACAATACAAGTACATCATAACTTCTTTTTTTGGTTAAAAAATGTTTTCTTTATACAACCTATTAATTATGTTGTCACTTTGTTTGTGTGTTATGTTTCGGAATTGTAAATTGTAATTATAAGATTATATTAAATTTTTTATAAATAAAATTTAATTATTTAAAATAATATTATGTTGGACAAATAAGAAACTTCATAAATAGAATTGAATTAAATATTTAAGATATATATATGGTATCTTTTGAAAATGTATTAATCAACAAACATATGCTCTAAATTAATATTATAAAAGTAATTGATTTTTGCTTTTCAAATTATTTTATGTTAATTAAATTAATAATAAAAACTAAAATTACAATGTTTTTACGAACATCATAAAATACATGTTTACAGAAAAAATAATATTAAAAATACAATGTCATAAATTGTGAAAGTATTTGACAAAAGATAATCTATCAAGTCTAACTAAAAAGTAAATAACTTGTAATGTGAAGTATCAAGTCAATATTACCAAAACAAATGAAATCGAAAATATAACATATGTTTTAAATTCAAAAAGATATTTGATGTAATACTTTTATGTTAAATTTGAACAGAATGTACATAAATGTGATCTATAAGAAAAGAAAATTTTCAATCTATGACATTATTTAACAATGAATTTTCCTTTTATTTAAAACTTAGATTATTATGCTAATGAAAATAATAAACATAGAATAAATAAATAAAATAGATAATAAGAAAATTCGTATGGAATCACAAGAAATAAAGGCTGATAATGAGAAGGAATGGAAATATCAATAATATAAAAAATATTTTTTGAATTAAAAACATTTTTTAACAGAAATAATAGATTAGAACAAATCATAAATAAAAATAAAAAGAATAAAGTAAAAGATAATCATGATGTAATTACACCAGATAATTATGAACAATTCACAGCCCCTCCCTAAGAATTGAAGTTTACTATTACATTCTGTCAATTACACTCAATTACTTGACCAAATAATAACATAGATAACCAAACATGAGTGTAATTACACCTAATTATACTAGATCAAATTATGACTTTCCAAATAGGCCCTAGAAGAACCAGAAAAGTGTTCATTCAATGTAATAATATATTGTAGAGGCATTTTCTCCATTCTCTTCAAATTTAGTTGTAAGTTTATAAATGCATGAATTTATTTCACTCTCTAGATTTGTAAAAACTCTTCTTCATTGTGGATATTCTTAAAACTAGTCTTAGAGTAAGTGTTTTGTGTGTGTCCCTCATATTCGTAAGAACCATTTTTAAAAAAATAGTATAAATAATGTTTGAAAGATGTGTTTGTGTAACATTATAAGAAATTTAGGCATGAATTGACTATCTCCCTATCATAAAATCTAGGATTGATTTTCCAAGACTATTACCATGTATATACGTGGTATCCTTTCTAATGTATAGACTGGTACTGACAACCATATGCTGAGGGATCTGATATCATTTCTGAGGGTGTGATGATAGGTACGAAAGGGGTATTTGGGCTATCTTTCTTATGTTAGTGATACCAATGCTGACAATCCTTCCCTTGAGTCCAGTCTACTGGTTAGTGAGTTTCCCAATATGTTTCCTACTTATATACATGGCCGTCCTTCTAATCATGACTGGTTTTGGCATTGATGTTTAGTCAGACACACAAATAGTTTCTATATTTCCATATCAGATGGATGTCTCTAACTGAGTTGAGTAAGCTTAAGGAGCAGCTCCAGGACGTCCCGAGTAAGGGGTTCATTAGGCCGAGTGTGTCTATGTGGGGTGCCACTGTCCTGATTTATCAAGAAGAAGGATGGTTCCTTGCATATGCGTATTTAATGCAAGTAGTTGAATAAGGTGGCCATCAAGAATAGATAAAGTCGTGTATTGGTGATTTATTTATGAGTTTCTAGTTATGTCTTTTGGTTTGACTAATGCCCCAACACCAATCATTGATTCGACATCATGTGTTCAATACTTTGGAATATTTTTTGATAGTGTTCATCGATGACATTCAAGTCTAGTCAGGGAATAGGGAACTTCATGTGCAGTGATTGAGGACTATGTTTTTGACTTTGCGAGACCAGCAATTTTACATTAAGTTCTTTAAGTGTGAGTGCTAGCTTGAGTTTGTTCCATTCTTAGGGAACATTGTGTCCAAAGATGGGCTCATTGTGGATCCAGTGAAGATAGAGATAGTTCTTTATTGGGATAGGTCCACTTCTCCTATTGAGGAACAAATTTTCGTTAGGTTAGCATGCTATTATAGATGGTTTGTGGATGGTTTTCTTCAATTGTAGTGTCATTTACTAGATTGACTAAGAAAAATTTTCCTTTCCAAAGGTCTGACGGGTGTGAAGAGATATTTCTAAACCTTGAGGGACTTCAACTCTAATTTTGACTTTTCCTATTGATGGCCATGGTTTTACGATTTATTGTGATGCTTCTGGTGTTATTTTAGGTTGTGTATTTGATGCAATAGGGAAGAGTTATCACATATTCTTTCGGGCAATTGAAGGTTTATGAGAAGAACTATCTCACTCAAGACTTGAAGTTGGTGTTGGTAGTCTATGCGTTAAAGATTTAGAGGCACTACATGTATGGATTTCATTGTGAGATCTTCATCGATCATCATAGTCTTTAGTACATTTTCATCTAGAAATACCTAAATTTGAGACAATGTTGGTGGTTGGAGTTACTCAAAGACTACGATGTTATGATTCTATATTATCCAGGAAGGCAAATGTGGTAACATATGCCTTGAGACAGAGCCAATGAGTATGTGAGTTTGTATTTATTAGCAATAGAGGAGTGATCTTTGTCTTTGAACATTGGTCTTAGCCAACCAGATGGGTAGAGATCTATCATTCAATAAATTGGGGGGGGGGGTGTTCTCTCTTATGTTGAGGATAGATATTCATTGATGGAGAATATTCAGGAACATCAATTCAAGGAGCAAGTTTGAGGGTGAATATAGATAGCGTGTTGAGTGGCGAGGCTAGGAAGGGAACCCTAGATTGAAGGGTGTTTGAGGATTGAGGGTTGCATTTGTGTTCTTAGAGTTGGCAACATAATTTAGTTGATTTCGGAGAAGTCCTACTATAATAGATACTCTTCATTCAGGGTGAAGAAATTATGTATCATTATTTGAGGTAGAACTATTGTTGGTATGGGGTGAAGAGATATATTCTAGAATTTGTGGATTGGTGCTTAAACTGCCATCAGGTGAAGTACGAGCACCATAGCCCAAGTGGTTTGAGTCAAAAACTACCAATTCTTGAGTTGAAGTAAGAGGGGATATATATGGACCTCATGGTAGGATTTCCACATACTTTTTAAAGGTTTTATACTATTTGTGTCATCATGGATTGATTGACTCAATCTGGTTACTTTTTGCTAGTTCAGACTCAATACTATTTAGAGAGATTAGCTGAGATCTACATTCAAGAGAGTATCCACTTTCAAGGGTGCCGTTGTCATCATTTACGATCATGGTACTCGTATTATATTGTGCTTTTAAGTACCTAAACCTTTTGAGTGAGTTGGGTACTAAATTTCATATCAACACAACCTTTTATCCACCAACTAATCATCAATCTAAAAAGTCTATTCAAGTTTGGGACAACATGCTTTAGGCACATGTTATTTATTTTAGAGGTAAGTTGAACCAGTTCTTGGCTTTGACAGAGTTAATGTATAATAATAGCTACCATTAGAGTATTCATGTGGCTGTTTTTAATGCATTGTATGGTACAAGCTGTCGGTCTTTGATGACTAGTTTCATGCTTTTGAGGTTAGGTCGTGGGGCACCGATCTGTTTAATGATTCCATATATGTGATCTAAGAGAGACTCCATACTTCCTATGGTAGGCAAAATATCTATGTAGATTATAAGGTATGAGCGTTAGATTTTATGGTTGATGACTAGGTGTTTTTGTGGGTATCTCCTGTGAAGGGAATGATGAAGTTTAGTAAGAAAGGTAATATTAGACATAGGTTCGTTGGAGCATTTGATATTTTGAGTGTATCAGAGTAGTGACATATGAGTTACACTTGCCTTTAGCTCTTTCGAGTGTTCACCCTAATTTCCATGTCTTTATGTGAGGCAGTAAGTTTCAAATGAGTTTGACGTGCTTCAGTGGTATTCAATTCACCTTGATAAGTCTTTATCTTTTGAGGAGGATCATTTGACTATTCTAGACAAGCAAGTTAGGAAATTGAGGGTTAAGAAGATCCCATCGATAAATGTAGGCATTTTCTGTTTGAGGTGGCTACTTGCTAAGCCGAGCTTGACATGTAGACAAAATATCTTCACCTTTTTTATCAATTAACTATTTTACTTTCTTTAACTTTAGAGGACAAAATTTGAGGTCATTATCTTGCCTTTATGTTTTATTATTGGTTTTCCCAAACCTATAACTTTTATTTTGTGTTTTGAGTTGTCCTGATAGGTGTCATGCTTCCAGGGTGGCTGAGAGAGATTTGGGTGGGTTTTTCCCTATTTTTTTGGAGATTTTATATGGAAATAGTCGATTTCATTCAAAATTTATGGAAAACTGGATTGGATGATATTTTCATTAGAAACGTTAGATCCTACACATTGCGTTCGGTCTAGTAGGACCTTTGGTTCAGATTCCATAGTTGTAAGGTTCTGATTGAGTTTCTAGTTTGATTGGTTTATTTTTGGTTGTTTTAATGTAGTGTTGACTTTGATAAAAATTTGTTGAGATGACCTCCATTGGTCATTTGATCGATTTCATTGAGTATGAAATATCATTTCTGCTAGGGTAACGTATTCAGTTTGTGTTTATTGGACCTAGTTGAAACTCAAGGGTTTATTCAGGACTTGAAACTTTTCAAACTACTGATGCAGCTTCTCCCAGGGAGCTTAACTTTTTTCGGCGATGTTGCTCCTATTATGAGAGATTTGCAGCAACAAAGGGTGATGATGTCAACCAGTGGTCGCTCCAGTAAACCTTTTCCATTGTAGTGGGTTCGCTCCTATGAGCTTTGGTTCAATCCCACAGAATCAAAGCTCACTGTTGACCTCTGCTCCAGTAGGTACTTTTCTGCTATATCCACGTTACTCTGACGACCATGGGTTCATTAGGGCGATGATCGATAAAAAGTTTTAAGTCTATTTTTCCTCATTTCTTTAAATCAGTAGACCTAAGAACCTCTATTGTTCAACTCAATCATAGGTGATGTTTCTAATTTCTTAACCATTTCACTTATTTCAGAGATAGTTTTATTCATACTTCCTTTGTATTGCTTATTCTAGCTTCACTTATGTAATTAATTTTTATTTCTAGCCTTGATTTCTTGTTTATCAAATTCATTGAAGTATAGTTCTAAAAATTTAGAGGATCGATTACATTCCCATATTTTCCCAACTTTGATGCATGTGATCATAACTTTGAGATGAATATAATGATGGATTTACTTTTTAATTTCATTATCAAATTCCGACATTCAAATGTTAACCTAGTTTTTGGTTGAAATTTTTAACATCGATAATGGTATCGATTGACTTATAATTTCTATTTCTAACAGCATGACAGTGTTCTGAGAATCTTTTGAAGGGAAAGGTTCCGAGTAGACATTCAAGAGCATTTTCAACTCTAGGTAAGTTAGAACTTCATTCTTTAGCTTTAGATTAATTACTAACCTTTAAAATCTATTTTGTATTTGATGACAGTGACATGTTTGCAAGGATTTGTTCGGATCTCATTTGGAGTTGATATTTGAAGTTAGGGAAAATATGGGAGGCTGGGTTGAGGTTCTGCCTCGTCCTTTCCTGCTCTGGAGGGAAAATCCCACTTTGGTGGTCTCTCTATAGAGGGAATAATCCTACCCCATCGTCTCAAAAGGAACCAGAACCCAAGATTGCAATTTCTTGATTCTTTTTGTCTTTCTAAAATGTCCCCAAGATTCAAACTTAACCAATCAATCTAAGATAAATCTCATCTAGGAAAGTCATTTGCTAATCCGAATCAATCTTAATAATACAACATCCTACTAGTTCTCATTATTCAATGTTACACCTGCACATCCCTTGGATACACCCAGACATTCACTCAATTAATTATTGGTTGCAACGCACGTCTTCATTTCCGTCTCACAAATCACCCCAAAATTTATCTAAGCCTCGCACCAACTCAGTTATGACTTCTTCCCTCATCAATTTTCACGATACTCAAGTATTTATACTTAAATAATTTCCACAACTTAGTCAACACTTCGTATATATCAAGGTTTAAACACACACACTTATATAGCACATATAATCACCTCATCACATTGAAATTACAACTTCATATCTGCAGTTAATTCACACAACAAGAATCACACATTCACAGTTTCCAAGATAGAACTCACAGTCAAGTCCAAATTATTAGTTCGTTCGCTTCATGGATGGACTTTTATGGTCATCTATGCAATCATGCAACCCTGAGGGCAAGGTACCAATTGGAATCTTCCCAGATCCAAATTAACTTGCTTGTGGCCCCTCGATTATGATCACAATGTTCGATATACCTTGTTGAGATACCACCTGGAATTGGGCGATACCAATTGGACCCAACTTATACAACAAGCGACACATGCACAAAAGGAAAGAACAAGTGAACAACTTCCTATAATGCTTCCTAGCCTTTCGTAGATTAGATATGGACATCAACACTCCAATTAGCACGAGTCTAGTCAACATTTTGCTCATGTATGGGGAGACCGGTAACCTAGGCTATGATACCTATTTGTGACGACCAAACCCACGTGGCTATGCAGGGACCTACATACTACCACCTAAGTAGGAGAACCTTTATACCTCAATAATTTAAAACACGTGGAAATTTGAAAAATGGAACTAAATATAACAAAAATATTCTAAATTAAAAACCATTAAAACAATTTTGAGTTAAGACTTGTAAAGTAATTAACATTCCCAAAGATCTAGTCTAAACTGGTAAAAGAGCAATTAAGAGTACAATTGGACATGATAAATAAAAGACACAACTCCCACCATATGGAAGGAAGAATAGAAGCTACTAGAGAATTTCTTTGTCTTCATCTAATGAAACATCACCAACCTCCATACAGACTATGTCAAAAGACATAGCAAGAGTAGTATTAGTACGAACACATGTACTGGTAGGCATCACCGGTCAATCTGATGCCCACCACATAACATAAAAAATCAACTAGTAAGATCATAAAATAAGCCACCGCTTCTACACGTTCTCAAATATCTTACTCACTTGGTCATAACCTGAATGTTTTAACACGTTAATGAAACCCGCAATTGCACCCAAAAGTACTCCTACTAATTTCTCACTTCATACTCCTACTTCCTCGTCACATGCTCAACCATGGTCAAAAGTACACTATATCAATCTTCCTTACCACTAAACCCGATATCTTCCCCCCATGGAGAAATCAATCTATGTGTATTTCGCCACAACTGCTACCTCTACATCTCGCCATTACAACATACAAACAACCTTGTTTTCATTATTTCCCCTTGAAAAATTTAGCTATCAACTATTCCTAACAAGTTCTCTTAACACAAGGACCAAAAAAATATAAGTTGTTCCAACCTATACCCACTAGAAGCGACATACATAAGCAAGGCAATACATTATTATAACCAGGAAAAATTCTGAAAATATACAATATTATCAACATTTATGAACAATGAACAGCGAACAATTTCACATTTTCAAGCTCCATTATTATGCAAATCATTAGTCCTCTGATAGAACCAAAACCCAAATAATTAGCATACTGGAACGTGGTACCGATCCACAAATTATATCGGAACGTGGGAACCAATCCCATAGTTATGCGTGAAAGTAGAAAGCTATCCAAGTTAATTATGCTAGAATGTGGTAACTGATCCAAGTTAATTATGTCGGAACGTGGATTGATCCATTCAACATAACACAATCACAATCACAATCATAAGTTTATTCTTAAGATCATACATTTAAGCATGATTTGTGGCATCCATCATTTTTTTATCTCATATACAATAAGTGTGATTCATAATGCAACATTCATATACATGAAAAAATCATAATGAAGGAAGAAAAAACATACATCACACAATCATAGAATCACAACTCTCACCTACAATGGATTAATCATCACACACAACGTGCAATCCCTAATTTGACTATACTCAACCCTAATTCATCATCTAAGGCTTCTTTCTAAGGTTTAAATCATAGATAATTCGATGCACAAAGGCCTACACATAAATCCTACCATTTATTTACATATATAATACGCAGCGAGCACAAATTTAAACTACTCTATTCATAAAACCTAGCCTACCTGCCCCAAGTAGACGCAGTGACGCATAGAGTTTTGGTCTTTGATTCTTGCTTCGGGAATTTGTGATGGTGATCTTGATCGGAAATTCACAATCCATCGACATCTTCACGCTTGAAATATTCTCTCCCTTCCTCCCAAACTTGCAACAACTTTTTTTTGGAGGGGGGGGAGTTATGGTGTTTTACAATTAAATTAGATATTTCAGGAAGAATGAGAAATTTGGATTTCACATTTATTTATATTCAGTCTTGCATATCCCACTCTAGAGACAACTTACCCCTCCCTTGTGCGGCCTCCATATCGACAACTGGCTTGCTGTAGCGGGACAATAGCGTAAATTTTTTCAAATTTTAGTTTTTCTAATTAACGAAGGTTTAGGTCGTTATAATAGATACCAATTTAACCCTCGTTAGTCCCCAAAAAACTAATGCACATATCATTATGCACCCTACCTTGCAGTATTTTTAACTAACCACTCGGTCCATTATGAATTTATGGTAGGGAATGGTTTTTATTTCTCAAGCCTAATTTACGATACGTCTTATGCCTTAAGATACCTGTTAGAGATATGACACAATGTTCAAGAAAATAAATTTTTGTGTACCAAATTACACAAACTGACCTCGCCAGGGCGACAACCGTCCCTCTAAGGCGGGGTCGTTGTGGCGAAATATCTCCCACCTAGTGGGAGATCAAAAATAGAAAAGGGGAAATGGGGAATTAGTTTCCTCATTCTTCCTTTTTCAAACTCAAAAACACCCTAAAACTCTCTCGACTTGATCATTTCAGACAAAAAATCAAAGGTAATTTTTTCGTATTCCTTACACTCCTTACTTAATTGATTAGTTAACTACCCGTGCATGAAATTAATCTATTGACTAGAAACGGTTTTTGGGATCATTTTCAAAAATGGACATAGGTTGCTTAATTTTTTTAGAACAACGTAGCATGATTACTTCCCTTGCGTCACTAACGTTCCTATAATGTCCTGGGTATGAGGATATTGTATAAATACGGTTAAATCAATTCAAAAATTTGTGGGGGAAGTTGAAGGGTCTCTTGGTGTAGAACTTAAATTTAGGCCTAATCAGTTTGCTGAACTAATTACTTATTTATGTTTTAGGATAGTTTATATACTTTGTTATATTGAAATTTTACCGAAAATGAAGCTTTTGGGATGAAAAGGCGTCATTATCACACTCGGTGTTCATCCTAGATGAAGGCCGCTCTGGAATCTTTCATCCCTCTATGACGGCCTTTATAATCCCGCCAAGCCGCTTTGGTAGGGTATGCCTAGAAGTTGCTTGTACCCTTAACACCAAAATTTTTCTTTTTATAATTTTTAGCCTTAGCCCGGCTATCCTATCATGTTCTAACTCATATTAAACTTATTGTAGGCTCTCCAAATAGCTGATCTAAATGAGGATACCCTTCATTCGGTTCTCGGACTCCGTGAGTTGAGAGAGGCCCATGACCATCTCAACACGAGGTTATGTTGTATTAGGGATTTTGTGATGCACATGTTACATAAGAAAGAGCCTGCCTTCTATGCTCGTCTAGTAGAGTTTGGGTGGGTTTCAGCGACTGAGGCTCCCAGATGCACGCTCTACTTTGGTGAGGGAATTCTACGTCATCCTACCTATTGTGTGATGGGACAACTCTCACTCCTCATCTATATAAAGGGTGTCGACATTCATTTGAATGCTACTGCCATTAATTTGTCTCAAGATGTACCAAATGTCTAAAATGTAGAGTATGAGGCTAAGCTGACTGAGATGGATCTGGAGTGGCTAAGCGATACTCTAGTTGAGCGTATGCACCAGAACAAGTTATACTAGGCTATTGCATAGGATATTACTAGAACGAATTGGTTATCCGATGCTAAGAAGTGGCTACACTTGGTGACTAGGAGGATTCGCTTGTCGGGAAACTGCACTAAAGTGACCTTTCCTCGAGCCTTGGTAATGGAATGCTCCATACAGGGTATAGCGATGAATGTGTGGGCGGAAATTATTTACGAGTGGAAGATATTCTACCGGAGTAAAAAAAGGAATTCTTCCTCCCTGCTCTTATCACTACTTTGTGCAAGCGGGTACGAGTGCCACTAATTTACGCTGACGAGGTACTTCTTAGGTAGTACATATCCCTCAAATAAAAATATCCAAAGTTTTAATTTTTGATCGAATTCCATCTAGTAAGACTTGAGATCTTACAGTTGCTGTTGAGAATCATCATTAACCAATTATGTATCGGAAGCACCATCCCAATTTTCACAGAATTCTGGGGTTGGGCGCTTAGCAACCCCAACTTTCACATTTCTTCCTATGTTGTCTTTATTACTCTAAATATAGCATTTTTTTCTTCCACCCTATCTCCACAGCTTTGGGAAACCACCCTCTCCTTCTTTTTTTTCCCGTTTAAATGGATCCCCCATTCACAATCTTTTGGTTAGAGTAGGTTCTACTTTTAGGAGAAAGAGAAGGAGGACTGGAATGGCTAGCTGCAAAAGGCGGTTATTGATTCAGATGATGTGGCACGGGTCAAGCAGGCTCTGACTACCATTCGAGGGATTATGGAGTGCCTATGCTGACTTCACTCCTACCCCACCCAACACTACTTGTAGGTTGATATGCTCCGCCACCTGTTGCGTCACAAGAGGAGGAAGGGTCTAGAGAGGGATCGTCTGCTGGTACAAATATGGAAGACCTTGAGGACCATATTCATCTACATTTCCTTCGGTCAGGAGCTTCCCCAGTTCTAGAAAGGGGACTTCCAGAACTTTAACTTTATTGACGAGGCAACTACTAGCTTGGTACCTCTAGAGGATCTATACTTATATGTGGATACTACCCAGTGATTGGTAACACCATCAAATACACAATTTCTGATGCAAGTGTCGACGATCATACCACAATTTAGTAATCCAACCAAAGCTTGGGGTTGTTTCTAGAGGGAGTGGTGGTGAGATTAATAGGAAAGTAAAACTAATATCTAACTAGTCGTAGCTAAATGTACTAACAAATAAAAACATTTTAAATCAAAGATGGGGTGACACAAGCGTCGATTACCAATGGAAATGTTTTTGTCACAAATAGTAAAAATAATAAATTATCAAGAGAACTAAATCAAGAGAGGGGGAATTCTTGGGATGTGACCGGAATATGTGTTAAGCAAATTTTTGGGGTAAATGATTTCGATTGAAGATTTATAGAATAATTGTGACAAGGCTAAGCTTTAAGGGGAATATGTCTCTCTCAAGCAACTTACCCCGTTTGAAATGCATTTCTTTCGGACACCCATTTGCCGCATGAAGACCAGCCTAAGCCTTAACCCACTCACTCTTTCTAGTTGAGTGTGTGGGAATGAGACTAGAGCTCACTCTCTCGAGCTAAGCCTCATGTCAACCCACTCCCACTGTCCATCAATTTAGTGTTCTTAGTCTCACGACTTCTATCTTGAGCAAGCGTAAAGCACATAAATAAACTTTTATTCGCAACTAAAAATTTCATTAGGTTCATCCACAACTACTAAACAAAATCACAATTAAACTATTCACAAAATCACACCCCCAAAATTGGGGTTTTACGTAGACATAAACAAGAGGTAGAAATTTATACCAAAATAAGCTTGTTTTCAAGTTGGTATGAAGATTTGAGTCTTGTTACAACCCAAGGATGAAGAAATCAAAAGACCAAGTCCAAATCCTTAGAGTTACAACCCTTTCGGTCTTTAAGTTTTTCTCCTCAAACCCTTTAAAACATAGAGTTCAAAAACCAAGATAAAGCTAGAAAAATATGTATGATAGTAATGTATTACAATAATAGTTCAATATATAAGTGGGATGCTCGGCGGCATAAGTTGGAATCGCTAAACGAATCGACAATTCTCCCTTTGATCACTTTATCGTCGTCTTGCATGTAGTCCAACCATACCTGTGTTTTGGATCAATGGAAATAAGGCGCTGCTTCTCAGAAATGCTCGGTGATGCGTTGACTTCTCTTTATTACCGCCGATGTGATGCTTTCCTTCGGGGCTCGACATATTGGAACAAAAGGCGATCTCCAGACCTATCAGCAATTTTTCAAGCAGACTCGGCGATCCTCAGGCCTTCATTTAATCATTCTTTTCATCCTTTTTTTCAAGTAGTGTCCATGCTTTGCCTCAAACTCAAAATACCTTAAACTCATGGTTATTTATTAGTAATTGAGATCAAATAAGCAATTAAGGACATTATTTCTATCAGAATATAACCGTAAATGGTTCCAATTGGGGACTCATCAACACCCTCAACTTAAAATTTTTTTTTTCCTCAAGTAAAACTTAAGTTCAGCAGTTGAAAAAAGATGTCTCAAATAGTTCTATACAAGATGAATTCATGAATGTACACAACAAAACTCAAGTTAATTATGAAAGGATCAATTTTGTACCCAATGATTCATGTTCTCACACACTATTATCAAATATTCTCAAGTTCGCTATACTTGCTTCAAATTAAAGTTCAAGGTCAAAAAATACATTTGAATGCCCTCACACAACTGATGATTCCATTATTAAACACATGATGTGTAATCATTTAAGGTTCGAGAATTAGATACAACAGTAACTCTCATAAAGAAGAACACAATGCATGCTTTCACCCATAGGTTTGCCCATATTTTCCTATCGACACTTGTTTTAGCTTTCTCAAAATCAAAACGGTCTTTTAAGGCTTGTATAGGGGCTAAGTTCAAAGGTATGTTCATTTAAGCTCAGTGACTACGATTCTCATAAGATGTGGTGCTTAAAACACTCCCTTTCTTTCTTTTATCAAGTTCATTAGTGCTCACAAATCATCCCATTATTCACTTCCCCATAGTATTTTAGGAACCCCCCTTTTCTTTTTATAATTTTCAAACTTATTTCACAACATTACTTTTTCATTCTTTTTCTTTTTCTCTCTTTTCTTTTCTTTTTTAACATGAGAGGTTCCATTTTTCTCAACATAATGGGTGGACAAGATCTTTATAGCACTTTCTTGACTTGCTTTCTCTTTTC
Source organism: Solanum chmielewskii (assembly GCA_027704785.1). Lineage (NCBI taxonomy): Eukaryota > Viridiplantae > Streptophyta > Magnoliopsida > Solanales > Solanaceae > Solanum > Solanum chmielewskii. The sequence goes on from JAKWIX010000328.1 coordinate 23,739,783, forward strand.
AACACGCTCCCAACTTAGGCTTTTAACCTAAGTTGGGTATGCAATTAAACACAAATCTAGAGGATTATGGGTAAAGAGTTGAGAGAGGTCATGTTGCTGTTAAGTTTTGTCGAAAGAAAGGTAAGGCTCAAGGGGTGTTCAAGAGAAGTTCACACACTCACAAGGTTGGTCACAAAAGAGGTATTTGTCAAATTTTCTCACACTATGTAAAGGTGCCTAAGATCACATCAAAAGAAAGCTACTTTGTCAATTAGACCAACAGGGCAAACTCTAGGTTTTGTCATGCATGATTCAAGGTAATCTTATCACACACAACATGGACACTAAAGTCAAACAAGACTCCACACTTTCGCTAGTATGCAACGCTCATTACAAGAGAATCGATTTGAAAATTGGCTAAGAAAAACGAGATGCAAGGAGTTCACATTGCCTATGCAACTTCATTTGGCCTCGTTGTAGCCGTATATTCATGTTCTTATGATTATGAGCACTACTTAGGACATCAATATTGATCAAAACTGAGACTTAAATTTTCCTAAGAAAAACCACGTTTCAAGTACATACAAGAGGTAGGTAAAATTTGCAATTTTTTTGGAACACTCTAAATCATTTTGCAATTATAACCAAAAGGGAGACATAAACTCAATCATCCACAAAAACAGATAAAACACAATTTAAGTAAGAATAACCAAAATATAAACAAAACACAAATAAACATAGTAGTTACACACAAAAGGTTGTGGGCCTCACCCTACCATAATTAAAAGTTATTTGTCCTGATATACAAATATAATAACAATCGAGGGGTAAAATCAAAGATAGAGATAGGATAAAGAATAATCATTATTAAGCAGCTGCTTCGAGTTGGAGTCCTTCAAAAAATTTAGCATTAAGTAGAAGGTGAGGACGTTAGGTGGACTGTCGAGTGATTCAACAAGCTTTAAAAAGCTTCTCTCAACAATCCAATACGCCTATTTTCAACCTACGTTCTCAAATGATTTATAGACAGGCAGCAATACAAACATGTTTTGAGAACCAATATGGGACTAAAAAGCTTGAGAAGAAAGAAATATAAGGAAATTAATGTGCAAAGGTGTAGCTGGAGGCATAAAAGCATGTAAAAGTGAACGAATTAGCGTCTGCTTGCAAACTGTCCAGTTTATGCCCATCCGATGACAATGTTCATGACTACTAAGTCATTCAGCGTTCCACCTAGAAATTATGTACTTTTCTAAGTTTTATAGAACTATCCAGTGGTTTTTGAAGTTCAAATGACGGTAAAAATCAAAATCACCGATGAAGTGGGCGATTCACTAACAATTTCCTAGGCTCGCCGAGTTTTACAGACTCCTGTCTTTGGAATATCTTGAATCAAATGACGGATAATGTTTGGTACACCAACCTCTTTGGTTACACACAAACTGGACCTGTTGCTCACCAATAAATGCTTTTCTCACACTTCAGCCTTTAGAAATAACATACTATTATTTTTCCAAGACACGAATAAAAGCTAATCACAGGGTTTTTGGGTTGCCTCCCAAACAACATCTTAGTAACGTCATGCCACGAGAAAGTTATCAGCTACTCTTCATGTGCAGGTCGGCCAAGGTGTAGTTAGGCAAGTTCTCGACAAATAGTAGACAATGATGTGTCATTAAATGGGTGATCTGCAGCTGAATGGTCATGAAGTTTGAAGTGGATGTTTCATTCAACATTTCAATGTTTTCCTTCATATCCTTTGACCTTTTGTTTTGTTCTTCAAGTTTGTGTTGAATAATCAAAAGGACTTTATCGTCTTGCCTGCCTCCATTCTTTTTCTTTTGTTTACATTCTCGGCGATAGAAGTGTTTTTATTTTTCCATAGTGTGCATTTCCAACTTCATGACTTAGTTTGCCAGATCATGCAACTGTGCAACTAGTGCATTCCACTCTTGCTTCTTTTTGGCTTCCTTGTTTACTTCTACCATGCCATTAAGGATTTTTGCTACTACTGTAGGGCTGGTGTAGCACACTACCCTCGCAGAGTTGATAGGCTATACTCCTATTCTCATGTCCAAGACCCTTATAGAAGCATTCCAGTAGTGCTCTGTAAGTTATACCATGAGATGAGCATGGTCGTAATATTTCTTAAAACTTCAGCCACATATCCTGAATTGTCTCGTCCCCACTTGTTTGAATGTCAGGAGGTTTTCCTTGAGGTTTAGTAGTTTCAAAAGGGGATGATCCGTGTGGTACCCACAATGAGTATCCATTTTTATTACACTATTTTTATATTCAAACAAGCAAATAAGAACTATAAATAATGTCAGTAAAGCTACAACTAACGAGAATGAAAATTATTCTTCACTACAAATTTTCATGTAAAACCACTCCCTGACAGTGGCGCCATTTTTATCGGCAACTCTATTAAAGACACAAGTTTCAATGCAAGTGTTGATGATCGTACAATAGTATAGTAACCCAACCAAGGGTTGAGTTTTTTTCAAGAGAGAGTGGTGGTGAGAATTAATAGGAAAGTAAAAATAAGTTCTAACTAGTCATAGATAAAGTCAGTAACTAATAAAAATATTTTAAATCAAAGATGGGTGGTGATGCAAGCATCAGTTATCACTATGAGTGTTTTTGTTACAAGTAGTAAAAATAAAGAAATTAACAAGAGAACTAATCAAGAGAGGGAGAATTCCTATGATGTAATCGAAATATGCACTAAGGAGAATTGTTGGGTACATGCTTTCAATAGGAGATTTATAGAATGTTTTTGACTAGGCTAAGCTTTAAGGTGAATAAGATCTCTCTCGAGCAACTTACCCCGATTCAAATGTGTTCCTCTCAAACACCCATTTTCCGCATAAATATCAACTTAAACCTTAACCCACTCACTCTCTTCAGCTGAGTGTGTGGGAATGAGACTTAGGCTCATCTCTCGAGCTAAGCCTTATGTCGACCCACTCCCACCGGTCATAATTTAGTAGTCTTAGTTAATCAAGCTGAAAACACATAAATAAACTTGTATTTGCAACTTCAAATTCAATAGTTTTATCTACAATTACAAAACAAAATTACAATTAAACTACATTTAATCTAACAACAATCAAGACCCCACAACAATCTTAACCCATATTCACAAAATCACACCCCAAGAATTGGGGTTGTAGCTAGACATAAGCAAGAGGTAGAAATTTATACTAAAATGAGCTTGCATTCAAGTGGGTATGAAGATTTGAGTCTTGTTACAACCCAAGGATAAAGAAATCAAAAGACCCAAGTCTAAATCCTAAGAGTTGGAACTCTTTTGGTCTTCAAGTTCTTCTCCCAAAAACTATGATAAAAACAGGAAAATATGATAATAATATATTCTAACAAAAATAGTTCGATATATAACCTAAAACACTAACAAGTTTTTGTAGTTTTCAAAGAATAGTGCCACAGCAGGATGCTCGACAACATTAGTCTGAATCGCTGAATGAATTGGCAATTTTCCCTTTGAAAGCTTCATCGCCGTCTTGCATGTAGTCCAAGCATCGTCGTATTTTTGAACGCTAGGTGATAGGGCACTGCTTCACGGAAGTGATCGGCGATACGCCGATTGCTCTTTTCTACCGCCGATTTGATCCTTTCATTCAAGGCTTTATACGTACAAACTTACACTTCAAATAAAAGTGTAAATTGTCGCTGTCAATTAACAGAACTCAACTGGAGTTGAGGTCGATCCCCACAGAGAGTTTCTTTACTGATAATTTTTTACGGTCGCCTTTACCCGATTGTTGTTACTATTTCGTAATGAATTTTGACAAAAAATAAAATAGGGTATGAATGAGAAGTACCAATTTATAAAACTTAAGATTATGATTAACAAATTTTTTGCACAAACAATAACTATGTATGAGTTGTTTAGTTGATTAAGAGAAATCAGATTAGTGTTCACTGCACGACAACTATGAAACTCTTCTGCAATCTAAGCGTTAAGCGATTATAAATTCACAAAGCTGATAGAATAGGCTTTATCTAATGCTTCCCACCCTTATTAGATAATAATCATTTATATTCTCTCAAACTACAAATGATTCCTGCATTAAGAACACGCTTAGATCGACATGAAGATAATGTTAACTTCTCTCGAACTCTAACTTTAACTTCCATTATGTAAGTAAATTTTTTTGCTTTCTTCTAACAAGTATTTTTTCTCTCGAATAACCACTTGATATAGGATAGTCTAAAGTGTGTACTCGTTAGACCAAATTATAATCAAAGCTTTAACCTACGACATGTAAACAAAGAATGCTCTAAACTCGTGTTACAGAGTATCATTATAGATCCTACACACCTGGTTAAAATATTTAGTACCTCATAATTCCACGTATAATTAAATTAACAAAAATTGAGAACATAATTCTGAATACTTACGAAATTAATTTGCAACTAAAAAACCACCTTGATAATCTAAAAACAAAACTTCTTTTGTTACAAAGTGAATCAAAATCTAGACATTCAAAAAATATGAAGTTTTGTCTTTTGCTCCTTGATAAAAAGTTTGATAATCATAAAATGATGCAAAACGACCTAAATAAAACCCAAATAAAATGTTTTAAAAGAAAACTAATAGAACTAGGACTGCATTGTCGACCTCCTTCACGACCACCATCACGTCCTATAAAAGGCTTCACGGTCTGTGAAGCCTTCCGTAGTCTTCCCTTAGCGTTCCCTAAGAATGGGTGTTCTCATCATCTACTAGACTTAGCTTGACGGACAAGCTTAAATACCATAAAAGAGACAATGGTCTGTGAAGTTGTTTGTTGCCTTGCCTTCAACTTTCAAAAACCTAGACTTTCAACTTGTTCTTTTGAATCTTGCCCACGAATAGGATCACAGACCATCAAAGTGATTAAGCTCCGTGAAGAAGTCCGTGGCCTTTACTTTAACTTTCTAAGACTCTGAATAGTTAAATGGCTCTCTGAAATCTTGTTCATGAACTGTACCACGGATCGTCAAATTGATTATGGTCCATGAAAACGTCTGTGGTCTTTACTTCAACTTTCTCAAAATCTTGAAATTTACACTGATTTATGGAATTTGTTCATGAGCTGGACCTCGGACCTTCAAAGTGAGCATGGTTCGTGAAGTTGTCCATGTTCCTCACTTCAACTATCCCAAATGTGGGTCTTCAGAATCCAGCAACTGCACTTCATGTTTCATGGTCACTCTCAAGGTCCGTGAAGTAAACCACAAACCATCAAGTTGGCCGTGATTTTTACTTTTTTTTCAATATCTGCCTGAATCTTCTTGCATCATCAACAAACATATCAAATCATTCAACATACAGTCATTCTAGCATTAATTCCTTGTTTCTAAACGTTAAATGTACCCATATATCGTGATACATCAACACCGTCAACTTAGAACCATTACTTGTCCTCAAGTGATAGACCAACAATCCACGTACTCCTAAAAATCTTTTCCAATGGTTGACACTATGCAACAACTATATTCAGTACATTTTGTATCCAAATCAATGAATCTAACATGCAAGGATCTATATATGACATGTTATTACTTACAATCAGTCATGCCTATCTCCGTGAGTTATCAACTTACTTAATCCACTCTCAAATGCAATCAAAGTGTACTCACACCAAATAAGTCCCTTTCTCAGAATGGTTGGGATTAAGTACTACTCTCGCGCTGTTAAATAAATTCTAGCACTAACAACATCTACAACAAGCTTGTCCTTGTTTGCTACTACCTATCTTTTTGAAAATTGGAATAGGATTATTGCAGTTCTTTTATTGTCTTGTAACATAGGCTCGGGTCTAGGGTAGGATATCTAGATGTTTGGTGTCGTGAGGGACTAATCCCTTGGTTTTTCAAAGTTTTCTTTTCACAATTCCTCTTCTAACTGAATCTTTTATTTTTTTTCTTTCATCCCAGCAACCACACCATTTTTTAATTTTTTTTCTTTTTTTCCTTTTTTTATACGCACACCACTTGTATTTTCACTTGCTGGTTGAACTATCTTTTTTCGGGTTGCACTCACCCTCAACATAGGCTCTTAGCCTGAGTTGTGACAATGTACCTTTGGGTAAACTAATATTATGAACTGTTTTGGGTGAGAATAAAAGTCTATTCAAGACTCAAATTTAGTTTAAGTGGTACGCTTTTTATTTGGTTCTTTTTGATTCGTCTGTTATAAGATTTTAACAAAAAATAGCCGATTGATCCTTTCCTATCCAACTCTCCTCGGTTTTAAGCAAACTCAGGCAAGTTCTAATTTCTGCTCATAGTGCTAGACATCAATCAACACTCATACACACTTACACATGAATGCATTATCCTGTTTCTTAGTTCACTATTTATCATTCAAACTCAGCAATCTTCAACAAGTTAGTATCTAAGATGTCATATAAGGACCCTAACTGTCAAACCATGTTCAGATCAGTTGTTAATTGTCTTTCATAGTTAGCAACTGCATATCTCAACATACTTGATACGACAATAAACTCAAAAGATGGAGACAACCTCCATTTTCTAACAGCTATGGAAGGTTTCTTAACCACCCCTTCCCAACTAGAAAGAACTTTGCCCTCAAAGTCAATATAGCATAATACACATAAAGTTCTATGAGGAGGGATCATACCTATGCTACTCTAGGCGCCAATCATTTTCTCAGCAATTGGCACCCTTATGAGTAGGTGCTTGCTCAGAATTGAGTGGTGTAGTGGGTACCTTAGACACCTCAGTGATGGGTGTTGTACCTGCAGTGTGGGAATGTTTTCCTTTTCTTGGCGTGCCAGCTAACATGGTTTGTTCTTGTTCTTTTTCATGGGCTGCTCATTCCCTCTGCAACTTTCGGGACTCTTTGCGAGCTTTCTTTTCAGCTTTCTGTGACTCTAGTATTGGGTCAAGTTGAGTGTCCTTTTCAAGGTCATGTGTCTTATGCTTTCAATTTTTGGATTTTGTGGTGGTACATCCACAAACTTATCAAGAGATTAGACTGGGGGTGCCAGATTCAGCATCTGCATGAGAGACTTAGATAGTGCAGGAGAGGGCGGCTGTATCCACTGCTTGGCTAAATTAGCAATTTTAGATCACGTTTAAGCTAATTGTCCTTTGAGCTGACCGGTCTCTGTCTGACTACAACCTGGGATCAGTCTTGAAAGAGATTTTCTATACCGTCCAATCTCTCTTTGAGCACCCCATCTCATTTCGAACTCGACTGGTGATCTCCTTGTTAGCAACAAATAGTTTGGTATCAATCATTTGAGGCATCCGGCGGACTATCTCATCTGCCAATGCCCTAATTTTGCGCTGATCTTCAATCAATTTCTCAAGAAAAACAATTGGGATAGTCACAAAAGTACCTAAAGGTTGAGCGGTGGAGGTTGATTGTAGTGTTTCTATGGTAGTTTGAGATGACAATCCTTGCTCGGCCACTCTGTCAGCCTATCACATTTCTAATGGAACCTACGGAGGAACCGCCAGAGTATCTATTGCTGCAGATTTAGCACCAAATTGGTGGTTTGCCAAATATTTTATCTTCGATACCATAATGATTATGGATGCCTCACGCCATCGATCAACCAACCCGTTGGGATAAATCTCTTCTTGGCTACATATTTTCCCTATCAAACAAGAGAAAGGAAATGTGGCCCTCTCATTTAGGGCCCTGTCTATTATTTCAGTTGTTATGATCCTCCTTGTTTTTATTGGGTAACTACTCAGTAGGCTATAAATGAAGTAAGGGAAGAGTAAATAGTTTTGTCATTTGCCGTTGGGTGTAATTGTGCCCAGACAACAACCAACCACACCTTAGTTGGGAAAGTCAATGTAGCTTTAGCAATAGTCTGTGGCATAATGATGACCCAACTTGCATTTTCCCATCTATGGCAATTTGCTTGGTGATCCAATGTAACCCCCTTTCTCAAGAATCCTGATCTTCCATGTTCGCGACATTGATAACCTCATAGTGTTTTCCTTCAAATAGTCCCACTGATAGTGGAGCAACGTATTTCAGTCCATGCAATATTCGATTATTTTAATTTTCCAAAATGTCAATGGACTTGACCCTAACGATTATTGAGTCTAGGGGGATCTAGCATAGTAGAAAATTTCTTTTGCACTCGTTTTGTGGTTTTAGTGGCAGCAACAAGGTTCAACAAAGTGGCTACATCGGATGTGTCGAACTTATTTGTCAGGTCACTTAAAAAATCACCCGGTGCATTATCCATCCAATCAAACTTGTGAAATTCAAGAGTCAGATAAATATCCAAAAGTGGCTTGACGTCACTGACAATCACCCTAAATTCGGGCAGAATAGCACGATCCTTGAATCTTCGCATCTTGTTCACAGTTACTCTATGGAAGAATTCTTTGGTGCGGTTCACATTCCACATAGTATGGCAACATGTAATGAGTTGTTCTCACCAATCTGGATGAGGTTCTTGAGCATGCAGATACTACACAATGATATCTTTATATGTGAGTATCTCATAGAGATCTCTCTGATTAGCAGCAGCTTGAGCTGTTATTTTAGGTTCCTTATGTGTAGTGGGAGATGAGCTGTGAGAGTCCGCCTGAGAACTTCTTTCAGCTACAACATTTCCCCCTGAGTCATCGTTCCCATTGTTTCCCGAGTTTTCATTTTTACGGTTACGTTTATGACACTTATTTCTATATATGTTATTCTTGTCTGTAAAAAAATTCTTATCTATAGATGAAATATTTATTTTAAGTTTTGATCCAATCCCAATCCCCAAGTCCAAGTCGAAGTCTTCTATATTTAATATATATAAATACAAATACATAGGTACACAATTACATGAGAACACTCACAATGTCAAACTAATAGAGTGATAAAATAATAAATCACCATAAATGTTAGGGAAGATTTCACCCTAAAAGAATTTTAAAGAATAGAATTCTTAACTTAATATTTAAAAATGTTACGTAGACAAAGAAGATAAAATAGTAAATTTGTAATCTATCGGTAATGAATATATTCTACCTAATTCTATCACGGTGATTGAAGCTTGATTCAATAAAGTCCTTATTTATTATTATATGGTGCACAAGTTAATATAAATACTCGTTATCGAAATATTTATCGATAATTGTTCACTTCCGTCTTATGGAATTTGACTTAACACTTATGATGTGTTGTTAAATACTGTAAGATTTGACGCATTATAACTTGAATATATTCCGTTAGAAATATTATTGAGTTCTTTGTACAATCCTTTTGTAACTATTTGTGATCTCATAACAATATACATCTACAAACGTCATCCTAAAATAATTTAAGCCTAATCGCCAAAATTTAAGGTGACATATTTCTAAATTTTTTTAATGAACTATTCTTATTCTAAAAGATATGAATTTATATGTATTTAATTTAGCTTACTAATTAATAAATCTATATAAAATTACATTTTTACTATAAAAGTCCAGCTCTATGTGATCTCCTATGTAACGACCTTTTAAGTCGTTTTGAGCAATAGAATCTTTTTGACTCTTCTCATTGAATTTTTAATGGGGGTTTTTGAATTATTTGATAACTTAGTGTACTTAATTGTTGAATAAATATTAAATAATTAATATATATGAATAGTTAATGGGACAAATCTGTAAATTATCAAATACCTTATACCTTTTGGCCCATATTTATTTAATATAAGTAAGTGGGTTTAATACAAATTTATTGTAGAAAATAAAATTAAAGAAAGAAAAGAAACCAAGCAATACTTCTTGACATTTATGCCGATCAAGAAAACAAAAGAGATTATCTGGTGACTGGTAAGCTCCAAAAAAAATTCTTGTTTTTGATTTGTTTTGTTCACACAGTTGATCTTGTGTACACAATCAATGAATATTATATTGTTTGATGGAGGAAAGATTGATTTGCTTATAAATTATGTATAATATATTGTTCAACATACATATATGGCAGTTAAAGTTGACGTTTTGAGTAGTAATTATGTATGAACAATTATAAGGTTCTGGGTATAATTTTTGACTTAGGGGTCACATTTACATATGGAGAATTTATGATTATTTAATACTGGTTTTCATTGTTTAGAAAATATTTTACATAATTTTGATAAATTTTGGAATATTTCTCATAGTTATTACATTATGTTACAAGTTTTGACATAGTAAACTAAGTAATTAATTGTAGGAATATTATATTACGTGAACAACATTAATATTATGTATTTTGGAGGATTTAAGATTTAACTTTAGATTTGAGATTTAAGAAATTGGTTATATATATATATATATAAGAACTTGGCACGTGGAGATCGTCCGTGCAGAAATTATTTGATTTTATGATAGAGCATTGAGATCATCCGCACAGACACGTGGAGATCGTCCGTGTCGGTATATGGACCTCGCGAGTCCTCCATGGTTCATGAACTCTCGTTGTATTTATGAGGAGTATCATGTATATACGGTTGAGAGAGTACTGGGTATTCTAAGGCATATCATTTCATGGTGTTATATTGCATTGCATCTCATGACATCCTTCATTATTGATGATTATGTGTTTTATTTGGTGATTATAAGTTACTTGATGTTTAATTACCTCTATTTGATGAAACTTGATTGGTAAGTGTAATATAGACTTTTTTTATTAAAAAATTAATTTTTTTTATATAAACTCCTATCACTACTTCTTCGTTATCGGCCAATGAGATATACTGGGTACACCTGGTTTCGTACTCATACTACACTTGCTGCACTCTTTTGTGGTGCAGATCGACTCTTAATTCGGGCACGTTCTTCGAGATTGGATATGAGTTTGAATTATCTTGGAGTTGTAGTGTGATTCTTAGGATATTTTGCGGCCCACACCTTCAATCTACCTCTATTGATTAGGTTATTTTGTTATTTTGATAGGATATTTCTTATGTTTAGATTTTTACATTAGTTGGAATTGTATCCTATTGTTGAAGCTCTTGTACTTACGACACTAAATTTTGGGGTAGTTTTTTTTTATATTCCGCATTTATTTTGAATACTTAGTATGTTAGATATTAGTTTGATACTTACCTTTTCACGTTTAAGTTGAATTGGTGATTTTTGTTGGGTTGACTTACCTATTGGTTGGGAACATATGTTCCATATCGACTCGTGATTTTTGGCTCGTGACAAATTGGTATCATAGCCCTAGGTTCATCGGTCTCACGAATACAAGAGCTGAGTCTAGTAGAGTCTTGCGGATCGATGCAGAGACGTCTGTTACTTATCTTCGAGAGGCTATTAGACTTTAGGAAAATTTTTTCTTCATTCCTTATCGTGTTTATGTGGTTTAATTTGATGGCAAACTTTTCGATCCATTCTCTCACCAATGGTGTAGATACATTTTCTAATTTGAGCATAGTGGTAGGGGATGATATGATGTGGTATTGTTTGATTGTTGGGGGTCAATAATTAACTTTATAGTGATAATTGTTTTTAAAGAAAAGATGAAATTAACGAGGTTGGAAAGTGTCAAGAATGGTTTTCTCGAGGTGTTATTTTTATAAGGATACTCTAACTTTGTTTCACTTATATGTTGATTTTATAACCTATGTTTATAAACAATAAATATTTAATTCGATAGTGAGATGGTACTATATACATATCTTAAAGACAGAGTATAAGATTGAGAGGATCATTGATTAATGAGAGAATACATTGTAAGGTTACGAGGAAAATTTGAGGAAGGACAATGACATGAAATATGTTTAATTGTGATGAAATTTGAGATGGTAAGACGTATGAAAATTTTTTATTCTATATTCTTTGTAGATGTATATTGAAGATAATTTGAACAATTCAAGTTGAGTGGCACAATGACCATATTGATACTCATTTTATAGAAACCATGAGTTCTGTCAAGTCGAATACATCAAGAAATTATAAAGGCTAAATTGGATATCAATCAATAAGAATATTTAATGTGTCGAATAATGATAGATATTTGATAAATCATATTTTGAGGTGCTTTTCAGATATTGGATTGAGGATTATTAATAATAATTGAAAATAAGAGAGGAGAAAGATTCTTTAGTTAAAGGATTTTGGAATGGATAGTTGTATGAAGTTACATGAGACCACCTATAGAGATGTATGCATAGTAGTTATGAATCTCTAATTAGATCATAGACCAATATAACAGTGATTGGAAATATTATTTTCATAAATAACTTATTGTATTAGGATAATCAAAGTGGTTCAAAGTATCATTCGATATGCTCTCAATTGTCTATAAGTTAATTTCGAGTGTAGATCTACTTCATCAATACATATGTAATTTGAATTTGAATATGTTTTGAAGAAGTTCTTCTATGTTTGCACTTACCTTAACCGGTAGATGATTCTTAGTGGTAGATAAATTACATCGATCTTATGTTGTTGACTTGGTAGTACATGACACATGGACAGACTTAACTATTTTCAAAAGTGTTAGACTTCAATAGCATATCAAAAATTGTCACGACCCAAAAATCATGAGTCGTGATGACACCTATGTTCCCAACCAATAGGTAAGCCAACCAATATATTTTAAAAGACTTAACTAACTAATGAGTGAAAAGACAACAATTAACCAAATCTCCAATACGGAGTTCCTTATAAGTACGAATGCGGAAAACTGAAAAAAATACTATCAAAGAACTGGTGTCATAAGTACAAGCAGCTCACCACAACTCCAAGACACTGCAAACTCGGACTCAAACTTCTCCTCGAGATCTGCTCCTACTCGAAATCGAATCTGCACCACAAGAAATGCAACAAGTGTAGTATGAGTACAAAACCATGTGTACCCAGTATGTCTCATTGACCGACAAAGAAGAAGTTGTGACGGGAGTTTATATAAGAAAAATAAATTCTCAAATTTTATAAGCATATCTATATATTACACTTACTATTTGAGTTTCATAAATAAAGGTAATCAAACATAGAGTACTTTCCAACACCAAACAAAACACATAATCATCAAGAATGAATGATGTGATCAAATGCAATGCAATATGATACAATGTAATGATGTGTCTCAGAATACCCAGTACTCACTCAACCATATATACATGATACTCCTCGGAAATACATCAAGAGCTCATGATCCATGGGGGACTCGCGAGGTCCATATACCGACACAGATGATCTCCACGTGTCTGTGCGGAAGATCTCAACGCAATATCATAGTATCAAATAATTTCCGCAAGGATGGTCTCCACGTGCCCAAATTACAAATCTTAACATGTCACCATCCCCAGCACGAACGATCTCCACGTGTCCAACTTATACTCAGTCTCATTTCTATGCATCTGCACAATATTATTTCAATATAAGGGGATGATGATGCATCTTAATCAATTAATATCAACATTATACATAACCACCTCAATTATCATAACTATACGGGTGAAATAAAGAAAACACAATCACACAATAATTTCAAGTCAATAATATATCAGCTAGTGCCCGTATGCCTTGGAAATTCTCAAATTACAATCCGCATTCTATAGTAGTAACTTTCCGTTTTATAGCACTGGTACTCGTACCAATGCCCATCATACCATTGATACGAGATCCCCTTATTTCGCCCTTATCCCACTTTCTATATTCATTTTTTTTATCTTTAATTAGGAAAACGTCCTTGAACAAGTCTAAAAGTATTAACATATCTTAAGTGCCGAACCTCGTGCCACGAATCTTCAAGATAGTTCCTTCCGTTTTTGCAAAGTTTCGTAACGCTCACGATCTACCAATGATGCAATATTCATAGGTGAGCGAGTTTGTAGATATTCAAATCATTACAGGTATACCATAGAATCTAAAACTTACTCATATCTTTAATCAAGTCCCAATTCTTGATTTAATTTATATGCCAAAATTATCACATTGACTAAATTTCAAGTCAAGAATTGAACCTTAATCGCTCCAAAAATCATAATTTTAATGATATTCATACAACACTATTCAAATAATATTTAATTACCTACCTTAATATATTTAACTTAAGACTTTATTTGATATTTGACAGAAGCAGGTAATGTAATATCTACACTACGAACAGGCAAAATGCACTGCAATGTGACAATCTGTTAAAATTGTCAAATCCCAAAAAGTCCATAACAAATGCCAATCATTGGCAAGCTTGCCAAATGATTGACTCATGATTCTGATTATCAATGACTGACTCATGATTTTCTCATGATTTCCCACCAATATTTTTTTTATATTAAATAAACTTAAAGTGCATAAAATTGGCTGCCAATACTTTCCAATAAAATTGAACAACGCCTTTAATAATAAGAAGGAATAATTTAATGCCAGTTGCCAACATATATACCACTGAACAAACAATTTCTTAGTTCTTAATTTCGACCAGACGAGAACATTCAGTTCGTGCACATTATTTTAATCCCTTGCACCAAAAATTATAATCAAGTTCACACATCTTAGTGTTAACTATACGTGCCAAGTCTCGTATTCCTAAATTTTAAATATAGGTTAAGTCTAACCTTCCAAAGATTCATAATATCTAATAGTATTCCATCAAATAAAATACGATACAATATAATATAATGCAACATCTCTATATATAAGTACCTAATATATTAATAACTAAATCTATACTACAATAAATAATAGATATAAATTGATAGGACGAACCACTGGTTACAAACTAGTGGCGACCTCAGGAACAAACAAAACAACGTTTCCCTTCCAAATGATATAATCACATGAACCCAAATATTTTTCCTCAACTTCATTAAGTATAACAACTACACTTCTAATAATAATAATAACAGAAACTACATACTCCAACTGGCAACTACGAAGAAAAACTATATATATCGTTCCCTGCCAATTTTCCTATCAATTCCCTTATTATAATAATAAATAGAGGAACATGGGATCAACTTTCTATCTACCTTACATTCACTATGATCCATATAAAAATCAAGAAAATCTCCAAATTGCTTCTTACCTGAAGATTATGTTGGTTCCATCACGTTCTGTATTCACGCCGCCCAGGTAGTTTTCTAACCCTTTTATTTTCTGCCTTTCTGATGTTAATTAAGTATAACAGATAAACTAATCCCACTAACTTAAATCAATTGATGTGTCAAGTAAAAAGGTATTAAATGAATTATGGATATAACCCACTAACTATTAACTATATTAATTCTTCACTAAAATTTTTTTATCAACTAAATACTCTTAGTCTTCAAATAGTTTAAAAACACCACTTTAAATTTTTCAAAGGAGTCAAAATAGTCCTAGTTCTCAAAACGACCTAGCGGGTCGTTACATCACCTACCACTTAAACAAATGTTCGTCCTCGAACAAAAAAAAACATGAGCTAACCTGAACACTCAAAAAGCTGAGGATATTTGTTCCTCATATCTGACTCGGTCTCCAATGTATCCTCCTCAACTGGAAGATGCAACAATATACAACAAATCCCTCTCCCTCCACAGATCGGAGTAGTAGTCTATAAAGTCTTGAGCTTTTGGAAATTAACCTCACACTCATCAGACCACTGAAAAGTCACTTCCTTTTGTGTCAATCTAGTTAATGGTGATGCAATAGATGAGAAACCCTCTAAAAACTGTCTATAATAAACAGCAAGGCCTAAGAAACTCCGAATCTCAGTAAGTGAAACAGGTCTGACCTAATCTCTAATTGCCTCAATCTTCTTAGGATCCACCATGATACCCTCCTTGGACACTACATGTCCTAAGAATGCTATTGAACTAAGCAAAAACTCACACTTTGAAAACTTTGCATAAAGCTTTTTCTCCTTTAGAATCCCAAGCACAATCCTCAAATGATGCTCATGTTCCTCCTTACTGCTTGAGTATATCAATATATTATTAACAAATACAATAAAAAAGGAATCCAAATACGGATTGAACACTCCATTCATCAAGTCCATAAAAGCTGCAGGGGCATTAGTCAATCCAAAGACATCACCAAAAATACATAATGGCCATAACGTGTTCGAAAAGCTGTCTTAGGGATATCCTCCGCCCTAATCTTCAACTGATGATATCCATATCTCAAATCAATATTCGAGAAAACTGAAGCACCCTGCAACTGCTAAAATAAGTCATCAATACAAGGTATCGGGTTTTTATTTTTGATGGTTACCTTGTTCAACTGTCGATAGTCAATACACATACGCATAGATCCATCTTTCTTCTTCACAAATAACACTGGAGCACCCCAAGGAGATACACTCGGTCGAATAAAACCTTTGCTCAACAAATCCTGCAACTGCTCCATCAACTCTTTCAATTCAGCCGGTGCCATACGTTAAGGAGGAATGAAAATAGGCTGAGTGACTGGTTCCACATCAATACAAAAATCAATATCACGATCTGGTGGAAGACCTGGCAAATCGTCTGGGAATACCTTTGAAAATTCACTCACCACTGGAATAGACTCAAGCATAGGAGAGTCTCGACACTAGTATCTTAAATGTGTGCCATATAAGCCAAACATCCTCTCTGTACTAACTGACGAGCCTTAAGAAATGATATCACACCCTTAGGAGGGTGACTAAGAGAACCTCTCCATTCTACTGTAGGAATTCAAGGCATAGCTAAAGTATTTGTCTTGGCATGGCATTTTAAAATTGCGTGGTAAGAAGATAACCAATCCATACCAAGAATCACATCAAAATCTATCATATCTAAGACCTTTAAATCTGTATGAGTGTCATACAACATCAAGGTTACAATACATAATCGATACGCCCGATCTACAACTACAGAATCCCCGATAGGAGTAGAAACATGTATCGGCAAATCAAGAGACTCACATAATATATTCACACTAGGAGCAAAATATGTGGACATATAAGAATACGTAGAGCTTTGATCAAATAATATAGTAGCTAGTCGATGACAAACCAGAATAATACCTGTGATAACAACATCAGAAGCCTCAACCTGGCCTACCCGAAAAAGCATAACAGAGAGAATGACCTCCATCAAATTGTGAACCTCAACGACCACCACCTCGATAAGAAGGAGAACCACGTCTACCTGAATGAGACTCACCTCTACCATTCTGTGCACCACTCCTAGCTGGAGGTTGTGCAGCCTTAGAAGTCGAAGCCTGAGAACTCTGATGTAAGCCACCACGTCTGGTCCTAGGATAGTCTCTCACAAAGTGTCCCATATCACCACACTCAAAACAGCCTCTATGAGATGCAGGCTTATGAGAGGACCCTGACTGACCAGAATGCCCTCCACGAACTATAGGCCTAGAACATGAACCCTGTGAAGTATGCACTGAGCTCGAAGAATAATTCCTAGTGTAACCATCCTCAGACACAGGTATACCACCATGAATGGGTTTGTTGTACTGAGAGTGATAACCTCTCCCTACATAACCTCGACTCCTAGGAGGAGCACCACAAAAATCACCTGAATAATGGGTCCTCTTGCCCTTACGCTGCTCAAATCCCTCACATTGAATCATCTCTAACTCCATAGCAGCATCCACCACTTTCTGGAATGGAACACAAGAAGCAGCAACCTAAGATACTCCTAGGCGAATCAGAATAATCACCCCCTTAATAAAACTCACTCTCTCATCCTCTATATGAAGTATCATCGAAGCATGCCTAGCCAAGGCATGAAATTTACCCTCATACTCTGCGACTTACATACCAACTTGCTGCAAACCCTCAAACTCGGTCCTCTTGCGCTCGCTCTCACTGCGTGGAACAAATTTTGATAGAAATCCCTGAGTAAGCTGAGTCCAGGATAGTGGAGGAGATCCAGCTGGCCTATTACTAATATAGTCCCTCCACTATTGCTTGGTAGAGCCATTCATCTGAAAAACTGTATAGTCAACTCCATGAGACTCCACCTATCCTAGATTATGCAACCTCTCATGAAAATTAACTATAATTTTCTATGCATCCTCAGTTAAGTCACCAGTATAAGTAGGAGGATTCATTAGTATGAACCTTCCTAACATCTTTTGCTCATCAATTGTCATAGAAGGCTTGTTCACCAAATGTGACGTCATATTTGGAAAGTCCATACTATCCAAACGAGGAGCTACATAATTAGCTGGTTGAGTCTTGGGAGTCTAAGAATCTGGAGCAACTATCAGATCTAGAGTTTGGCCTCCAACACGGGTCTATGAGCCATCAGAAGTGACAGGCAAAGCTCCTGCCTTGTCTCTAACGTTTCAATGTGTGGGAACAAGGGTTGCTTCATCTATTCGTCTTATGTTGTGATACTAGTGATGATATGTCTCCTTTTGAGCCAATTTCAATAGTGAAAGAGTTTTTTGGGTAATCCATGTGAGTTTGATATCATATTTAGCATTGACTTATAGTTATACACTTGGCCTAATTCTACTATTTCTTTTTGGAATACTCTGGTGAATTTGAAAGAGCGGTTACAAGACTTGTTGAGTAAGAGATTTTTTGTTGGATCAAGTATACTTCAATTGGGTGTTTCTATCATATTAGGATTCCTTTTTTATTATTTTCATCAAGGATATATTGGTATACTCCCGTAGAAGGAAGGGTCACGAGCATTATTTGAGGATGGATCTTTCAAATATGAAAAAAAAGGGATAATGCCCAAGTACCCCCTCAACCTATGCCCGAAATCTCAGAGACACACTTATACTATACTAAGATCCTATTACCCCCCTAAACTTATTTTATTAATAATTTTTTACCCCTTTTTAGCTTACGTGGCACTATTTTGTGGGCCCAACGATGGTTGACTTTTTTTTTCGAACTAGTGCCACGTAGGCTAAAAAGTGGTAGAAAATTACATATAAAATAAGTTCAGGGGGGTAATAGGACCTTAGTATAGTATAAGTGTGTCTCTGGGATTTCGGGTATAGGTCGAGGGGGTACTTGGGTTTTTTCCCAAAAAATAATGTAAAGCTTTATTCATGTTTTTTTTTTAAAAAAGTGTAGGTTTCTATTAGTTTGATGGTTAAAATGTGTAGTAATCAAGAAATGTATTATGAGGGATTCAAAGATAATTGAGGCAATTCAAATTTGGGTCTGACCTATTTTAGTTGCGATATTTAGAGTTCTTAGGCCTAGTTGATTTTGACTTGTAAGGAAAATCACAACTTTATAAATAGAGGAGGGTCTTGAGAGAATAATTCAATTACTCATTACCATTTTCTTTGAAAGACATTGGGATATAAGAGAGGTTTTTTTGAGAGAGCATTAAACAAGAGAGAAGAGAGAAGAGAGAAGAAAAAGGTTTGTTTTATTGCAGTCTTTTCTCCAACCAACAACCTTCAGATCATGTTTCCCGCTTAACTAACCATCGGATTGGGCTGAAATTTGGACTGAGCGGTCCTGACATCTTTATGGTTGATTTGAACAATGGAGATCGGATTTGGGGATCAGAAAGATACTTTTTAGGTTCGAATAGCAGCTGTGTTTGAGTGGTGTTTGTTTCTAGTTATCTTTTGGTTGGGTATTTATGTAGAAAGATAAATGATAGTTTATACTTTGAGGTAGTTGAAACGAATTAACGAGAAGAACTATCATATAAATGATTTGAAGTTGACAATTGTAGTATCCGCAATGAGTGTATATTGTGAGTTGTTCAAGGATCATGGTAGTATCTAATATATATTCAATAAGAGGAATATCAATTTGGGACGACAGAGATGATTTTGATTTTCTTCGGGACTATTACATATACCTTTTATTATGCGATGAGGTTAATATGGTAGCAGATTTATTGAGTAGAAACACTATGAGCATAGAAAATATAGCTTTGTTATAGGTGGGTGAGCTTCCTTGGGTTATGGATATCCAATCCTTAGCCAGTGGTTTTGCGAGACTTCATATTTTGAACTGGGGTAAATTTTTATAATACGTAGAGGTGAGGTCATACTTATTTGTTTCGGACCTAATTGTTTGATGATAAAAATTGGTGTAAGCCAAGGAGAAAATTCTTAATGGCGAGGGAGTTTTGAGCGGAAAAAAACATAATTTATTTCTTCGAATAGGTGAGTTAACTAGAATGATCATGAAGTATGCCCTAAATTCAAGGTATACAACTCAATCGAGGTGTACTAAGATGTGTCATTTATCAGGTAATATGGACAACAAATATTACTTAAAGGACATCTATACTAGAGTGGAAGTGGGAGATGATTTTATGTTCAAACATTGTGGTAGGGTTGCCATGGACATTGGTAAGGATTGATGTTATTTGGGTCATTGTGGGTTGATTGAGCTAGTTTACTTATCTCATCTCGTGTCTATTCATACTATTTATAACTTATATAAGTTAGTTCAGTTTTACATTCGAGAGATAGTTTGATTACATAGGGTGCCTGTACCCATTATGTTTTTGTTGAGACATATATTTTATATCACATTTTTATGGTCTAATCATGTGGAATTGAGACCCATCTGGATCTTAGTACACTTTCATACACAAACGAATAGTTAGTCTGAACAAATTATTGAGATTTCTTAGAACGTGTTGCAGGTATGTGTAGTGTTTGTTGGGAATAAATATTTATAGTTAGTGGAGGTGAACACAAAAACAATTATTATTCGAGTATAGAGTTGGCAACATTCGAGACAATGTATGATAGAAGATGTGGATCTTTAGATGGTCAGGCTAATGCATTTAAGCTAGGTTGTGGGGCACGTATTTGGTGAGAGAATGCTTGGATAAGATTGAGGTGATTGAGGATAGGTTTCTCATGGTTCAGAGTAGGAAAAAAAAAGTTACGCAGATCAGATGGTTAGTGAATTGAATTTCATTGTTGAGGAGCAAGTTCTACTCTAGAGGATTAGCCCATAAAGGTTGTGATAAAAATTGGAAAGAAGAACAAATATAATTTGAGGTATAATTGTTACTGTTTAACCATATTGTATAGAAAATTTAATAGTTGAGGACAAAAGAAATTATTCCAATCAAGATTGAAAGGAAGAATCATCCAGTTGAGAAATACGAACTTACAGACACTTATCCCCATTTTTTTAGTTTATGTACTTCCTATTTTTCTATCGTTCAAGGATGAACATTTTGTTTATGGGGTTTTTGAATTATTCGATCACTAAGTGTACTTACTTGATGAATACCTACTAAATAATTAATATGTATGAATAGTTAATGGGACAAATCTGTAAATTATCAAATACCTTATACCTTTTGGCCCATATTTATTTAATATAAGTAAGTGGGTTTTATACAAAATTATATTAGAAAAGAAAATTAAAGAGAGAAATGAAACCTAGCAACACTTCTTGACATTCACCTCGATCAGGAAAACAAAAGAGATTATCTAGTGACCGGTAAGTTCCAAAATTTTTTTTCTTGTTTCTTGTTTTTTTTTGTTTTGTTAACATAGTTGATCTTGTGTACACAATCAATTAATACTATATTATTTGATGGAGGAAAAATTGATTTGCTGGTAAATTACGTATAATATATTGTTCAACATACATATATGACAGTTAAATTTGACGTTTTGAGTAGTAATTATGTATGAAAAATTATAAGGTTCTGGGTATAATTTTTGACTTGGGGGTCACATTTACACATGGAGAATTTATGATGATTTAATATTGGTTTTCATTGTTTAGAAACTATTTTACATAATTTGGATAAATTTTGGAATATTTCTCATAGTTATTACATTATGTTACAAGTTTTGACATAGTAAACTAAGTAATTAATTTAAGGTATATTATATTACGTGAATAACATTAATATTATATATTTGGAGGATTTAAGATTTAACTTTAGATTTTAGATTTAAGAAATTGGTGTTATATATATATATATATATATATATATATATATATATATATATATATAGAGAGAGAGAGAGAGAGAGAGAGAGAGAGAGAGAGAGAGAGAGAGAGAGATGAGTTTTTGAATATAGGGGAAACGCAAAATAAGATTTTGTACATAAATGGGATTCTATGTATTTTCTGTTTGTTTATTACTATTATTAATGTTATTTTTCTTTTGGTCATGGTTAAGGCTACAGGTTCTGTAACTAGTGGGTTAAAATTATGGAAATTTGTTATAGTCATTAATTATTGTTGTAGTGTTAATATAGCAAATTAATTTAGTTATTTAATTGTATTATATAAATATCATTAAAATAATGATATTTCGATAAATTGAGATTTAATTCTAGGCTTAAAATTTAGGAATATGAGACTTGACATAAATTAGAGGACACTAAAATTGATGAATTTAATTATTTATCATGGATGTTAGTTTTTGGTATCATTAGGTTGAATGAGCATTGAGGTTCGGAATAGAGGTATAGCTCTATGGATGTCTATAGATTTACTTGCTTACGAATAATGCATAATTGGTAGATTGGAAACGTTTGGAAACTTTGCGAAAAGGAAAGGAAAAATCATGAGGATTAGTGGCACGTATTCGGCATTCAAGGTATGTTATGACTTTTTAGACTTCTTGAGGGGACATTTTCTTAATTAAAGATTAAAAATGAAGTAGCCATAGGGGAAAGGGTGAAAGATGGGGGTCTCGTATCAATGGTGTGACAAGCATTGGTACGAGTACCAGTGTTATAAAAGGGAAAGTTATTACTATAGATTGTGAATTGTAATGTGGGAACGCCAAAGATATGGGCATTAGCCGATATATTTTTGACTTGAAATCCTTGTGTGATTGTGTTTTCTTTATTTCACTCGTATATTTGTGATAATTGAGGTTGTTATGTATTATGTTGATATTTGACGGATTGAGGTGCATCATCATCCCCTTATTTGAAATAATATTGTGCAATTGACATGAGATTGAGTATAAGTTGGGCAAGTGGAGATCGTCTGTGCTAGGGATGGTGACATGTAAAGATTATAAATTTGGGCACGTGGAGATCGTCCGTGCGGAAATTGTTTAATTTTATGATAGTGCATTGAGATCGTTCACACAGACACGTGGAGATCGTCCGTGTCGGGATATAGACCTCATGAGTCCCCCATGGGTCATTAACTCTCGATGTATTTCCGAGGAGTATCATGTATATACGATTGAGAGAGTACTAAATATTCTGAGGCATGTCATTCATGGTGTCATATTGTATTGCACCTCATGATATCCTTCATTATTGATGATTATGTATTTTATTTGGTGATTGAAAGTTACTTGATGTTTGATTACCTATATTTGATGAAACTTGACTGGTAAGTGTAATATAGTCTTCTATAATTTTTAAAAAAAATTTACATATAAACTCTTGTCACTACTTCTTCGTTGTCGGTCAATGAGATATACTGGTACACTGATTTCGTACTCATACTACACTTGATGCACTCTTTTGTGGTGCAGATTGACTTTTAATTCAGGCACGTTCTTCGAAATTGAATATCATTTTGAATTATCTTGGAGTTGTGGTGTGCTGCTTGAGATATGCTGCGGCCCACACCTTCAATCTACCTCTATTTATTAGGTTATTTTGTTATTCTAATAGGATATTTCTTATGTTTAGATTTTATACTAGTTGGAATTGTATCCTATTGGAGAAGCTCTTCTACTTATGACACTAAATCTTGGAGTAGTTTCTTTTATATTCCGCATTTATTTTTAATACTTAGTATGTTAGATATTAGTTTGATACTTACCTTTTCACGTTTAAATTGAATTGGTGATAGTTTTTGGGCTGACTTACCTATCGGTTGGGAACATAGGTGCCATCACGACTCGTGATTTTTGAGTCGTGACGTCCTAACAAAGTACACTAATAACATTACCCTAAAATATATTTATAATAATTACCAAAATTAAAGTTGACATAACTATAAACATTTAAAAAGTCATTCTTATCCTAAAATATATCAGTAATTATCAAATTGGTATGTGAATTAATAAGTCCACAAACGTATTTTACTATAAAAGCTGAATGTAATTTTTTTTTCACATCTACCATCAAGAAAATTTTATATTTTTAGATAGTATATTCCAAGTCAAGCAAGGTTTCCACTTACTAGCTTTATATTTACACGATTTTTTAATGTCTTACTTTATAAATTCACTATTATAAACTAATTACTTTTTTTTGTAGATAAAATGAATACTTTCATTAACAATGAAGAGTTCAACAAGAAGAAAGTGATCGTCATAATGGGGGCCACAGGAACGGGAAAATCACGTCTCTGTTGACCTTGCCACCCATTTTCGAGGAGGAATAATGAACACGATAAAATGCAAGTGTACAAGTGACTTGAAATTGTTACAAACAAGATCACATACGCTTAGAAACAAGGTGTAGGATACTATTTGTTAGGTATATATGTTATTCTCAAGAATAATTATATCAAATGACAACCTAGATAATTTTATAGGAGTAATTATAGATTCTAGTGAAAAATATACTTAACTATTACAAAAATATTTCTTTCAATTCTGAGAATGTTAACTTGATCACATTTTCTTCGGTGAAATTGAGTCAGATAAAGACTTCACAGCTGAAGATTTTTGATTACAAGTTGTCATCTATATAGAAAAAATAATGAAGACTCAACGTGTTCCAATTATTGTTGGAGGGTCAAATTCATATATTGAAAAAGTTGAAGAAGACCCTGTGTTCATGTTCAAATATAAGTATGATAGTTGCTTTATTTGGAATGACTTTGAGCAATCAGTATTGAACCGTACAGTTGACATGAGGGTTGATCAAATGGTCAAAGCAGGTAATATTCGTAATAATATTATGTATCAATCAAGTTATACTATCATGCAGCTAGCTAAAAACTTTTCTTATATAATTTTCTTAATAATACTTTTGGTTATAAAATATATGTTCTATTAAATAAAATACTTCTTTAAATTTGTGTTGCATGCAGGGCTAGTGGATGAGGTGCGACAAATTTTCATTCCAGATGCAGATTAAATCAAAGGAATCCGACGGTCCATCGGTGTCCCTGAAATAGACATATATTTAAGGGAAAAGACAAATATAGACGGAGATGATGAATTAAAGCCGATGATTCTTCAATCTTCAATTTCAAATATCAAGCGTAACATTCGTCTTTTAATTTGTAACCAACTTGACAAGATTCGACGATTAATAAACGAAAAAATATGGTTAGTTTATCATATTATAGCTACGGACGTTTTGAAAGAAGATAGAGAAAAAGATCTTGACGAAGCATGAACGAATACTGTTTTGATCCATGCCTAGATATTTCAAGAGACTTCTCAAAAACGATCATCCCTATATTATTATTGAGTGTACATAAACTGTCATAATCTCCATCTTCTGTTTGGCTCTATTTAATTTTTGACCTATTTTGTATAGTTTGTTTCGCATTACAAATATATATATATCATCTGACCCTTATTTTTATATATGTTACTCTTGTCTTTAAAAAAATTCTTATCTATAGATGAAATTTTTATTTTAAATTTCGATCCAAGACCAAGCCCCAAGTCCAAGTCCAAGTCTTCTATATTTAATATATATTAATACAAATACGTATGTGCACAATTACATGAGATCACTCATAATGTCAAGCTAATAGAGTGATAAAATTATAAATCACCATAAATGTTCAAAAAGATTCCACCCTAAAAAGATTTTAAATAATAGAATATTTTTAACTCAATACTTAAAAATGTTACATAGACAAAGAAGATAAAATAGTAAATTTATAATCTATCGATAATAAATATATTCTACCTAATAAAATCACGGTGATTGAAGCTTGATTCAATAAAGTCCTTATCTATTATTTTATGGTGCACAAGTTAATATAAATACTCGTAATTGTAATAGTTATCAATAATTGTTCACTTCCCTCTTATAAAATTAGATTTAACACTTATGATGTGTTGTTAAATAGTGTAAGATTTGACGCATTATCACTTGAGTATATTTTGTCAGAAATATTATTGAGTTCTTTGTACAATCCTTTTGTAACTATTTGTGATCTCATAAAAATACACATCTAGAAACATCATCCTAAATAATTTAAGCTTAATCGCCAAAATTTAAGGTGACATATGTCTAAAAATTTTAATGAACTATTATTATTCTAAAAATAGGAATTTATATATATTTAATTTGGTTTACTAATTAATAAGTCAATAAAAAATTACATTTTTACTATAAAAGCCCAGCTCTATGTGATCTCCAAACAACGTACACTAATAACTTTAAGCTAATATTAATTACAAAAATTCAGTTGACATATCTATAAACTTTTAAAAAGCCATTCTTATCCTAAATTATATCAGTAAATATGAAATTGGTATGTCAATTAATAATTCCACAAACATATTTTACTATAAAAGTTGAATGTAATTTTTTTTTCACATCCACCATCAATTTTTTTTTATATTTTTAGATAGTACATTCCAAGTCAATCAAGGTTTCTACTTACTAGCATTATATTTACAAGATTATTTAATGTCTGACTTTATGAATTTTTTATTATAAACTATTTATTATATTCTTTTGTGTAGATAAAATGAATACTTTCATCAACAATGAAGAGTTCAACAAGAAGAAAGTGATCTTCATAATAGGGCCCACAGGAACGGGAAAATCCCGTCTCTCAGTCTATCTTGCCATCCATTTTTGAGGAGAAATAATCAACTAGGATAAAATGCAAGTTTACAAGGGACTAGAAATTGTAAAAAAACAAAATCACACAATGAGAAGGTGTACAACACTATTTCTTAGGTTTATATGTTTATTCTCTAGAATACTTGTATCAAATGACTACCTAGATAATTTTATAGTAGTTATTATAGATTCTAGTGAAAAATGTACTTTACTATTAAAAAGTTATTTCTTTCAATTCTTAGAAGGTTAATTTAATCACATTTTCTTTGGTGAAATTGAGCCAGATTGAGACTTCACAGTTGAAGATTTTTTTTTTGCGAGTTGTTGTCTATATAGAAATATACTAAAGACTTAACGTGTTCCAATTATTCTTGGAGGGTGAAACTCATATATTGAAAAACTTGTGGAACACTCCATATTCATGTTCAAATATAAGTGTGATAGTTGCTTTATTTGGATTGATGTTGAGCAATCATTCTTGAACCGTAGAATTGACATGAGGGTTGATCAAATGGTCAAAGCAGGTAAATTTTGTAATTATTTGATGTATCATTCAAGATATACTATCATGCAACTACCTAAAAGTTTTTCTTATATAATTTTCTTAATAATACTTTTGGTTATTAAATATATGTTCAACTACATAAAACTTTTTTTTAAAAAATTTGTGTTCCATGCAGGGCTACTGGATAAGGTGCACAGATTCTCATTCCAGATGCATATTACACAAAAGGAATCCAAAGGTCTATCGGCTTCCCTGAAATGGACAAATATTTATGGAAAGAAACAAATATAGACGGAAATGATGAATCAAAGCAGATGATTCTTCAAGCTTCAATTTCAATTACCAAGCATAATACTCATATGTTAATTTGTAACCAACTTGACAACATTCAACGATTAATAAACAAGAAAATGTGGCCAGTGCATCATATTATTGCTACGGACATTTTCAAAGAAGATAGAGAAGAAGATCCCGACGAAGTATGGACGAATACTGTTTTGCAACCATGCCTAGATATTTTGAAGAGATTTCTCAAAAATGATCATCACAATATTATTATTAAGTTTACATAAACAGTCATTATCTCCATCTTCTATTTTAGTCTCTTTAATTTTTGACCTATTTTGTACAGTTTTATATCGTATTTCAAATATATATGTATGATATGACCCTTATTTCTATACTGTTACTCTTGTCTGTAAAAACAATCTTATCTATAGATGAAATATTTATTTTAATTTCCGATCCAAGCACAAGCCCCAAGTCCAAGTCCAAGTCTTCTATATTTAAAACATATTA
Organism: Solanum chmielewskii; assembly: GCA_027704785.1. Classification (NCBI taxonomy): domain Eukaryota; kingdom Viridiplantae; phylum Streptophyta; class Magnoliopsida; order Solanales; family Solanaceae; genus Solanum; species Solanum chmielewskii. Next base: position 23,767,648 of record JAKWIX010000328.1, read on the forward strand.
ATACAAACAAGTACGTACACAATTACATGAGATCACTCATATTGTCAAGCTAATAGAGTGATAAAATAATAATCACCATAAATGTTCGGGAAGATTCCACCCTAAAAGGATTTTAAAAAATAGAATTCTTAACTCAATACTTAAAAATGTTACATAGAAAAAATGATAAAATAGTAAATTTATAATCTATCAGTAATGAATATATTCTAACTAATTCTATCACGATGATTGAAGCTTGATTCAATAAAGTCCTTATCTATTATTATGTGGTGCACAAGTTAATATAAATACTTGTAATTGAAATAGTTATCGATAATTGTTCACTTCCCTCTTATTGAATTAGACGTAACACTTAAAATGTGTTGTTAAATAGTGTAAGATTTGACGCATTATCACTTCAATATATTCCGTTTGAAATATTATTAAGTTCTTTGTACGATCTCTTTGTAACTATTTGAAATCATATTGTAAAACATTCAACCAGATTGTTGTTCTTCCAAAATATGATAATGGAAAAAAACCCAAAAGGATGCCAGTTCTAACATTGGGCATCTCGAAAGACTTATAAATACCCATAAAGTTCATCACAAGAAAGTGCAGATCGTCTAAATAAGACCTTACTCGCAGAGCCTACACTCTAGACGTGTATAGAACTCGAGAACCATCGTTGGTCCATAAGCAAACCTTTGTCTTGACTCAGTGAAACTCCTACTCAATCAAAATAGGAACTTTAAATGTAAAGATTAACTCATAAAGTCTCAACTATAACACAACTCAGTATAAGTCTAAAACAATATTCAAGTAGCTAAAAGAAGGCAATTCCAGTCTCAAACAATAAGAAGAAATGGTAAAAATACCCATCAAGTACTATACTCTATGAAGCCTCTAATACCTATGTTAGATATTGGGAAAAGATCCACAACATCTTCATAAAATTGGAATAAAATATAGGTGGAACCCTATGTAAGCAAAGAAAATCACCAAAGCTAGCTGGAACACAAGCGATATGAACATAGTGCCTATTGATGACCTTGAACACATGTATCTACGTCATAAAATGGTGCAAGTCGAATGATGTCAGTATATTGAATATACAAGTATGTAAGAGGAAGTTGAAACATAAACAACTGAACTATAACTCTAGAAAGTCAAACTCACCTTATCTCAACTCAACTCAATCTGATAGCAACAGTAAGAGATGAAGTATATAGAACATTATAAAGCAGGAGATATATTCAATGATGTAGAAAATTACCATAAATTACTCTTTACTATTAATTGAGAACTTCTCTAAAAGATAATCATCACTTTGAACAGCGTAACGATTTAACGTCTCGCCCATCCTGTCAAAACTGTTATATACCTTGTTGGGGGTATAGAACACCTCAACTAATTCGATCCACTAAACTATGCTTAAAATAATTAAGAAATTATCTAAAAAAGTATCATCCTTTTCACATGTTGGCTTACATGGTTATGATGAATTTGAATTTTCTGAACTTATTCTCATATCGGTGATCAATACTACTCCAAATAATATGTATACAACTCATTCTCATATGTCTAGAAACATAAAATCTTCCTCAATTTGAGATAATTACACAAATCATCCTCTTAAAAGAGGTAACTGCTCAGGAATATCTTTTAAACTCATAAACTCTTTTTAGAAATCAAAATTTTATCTTTTTCAAATGTATAAACTGATACATTTCGGAATACTTAGTTCCCGTAAACTTTAACTCAAAACCGCCTCATTAAATATTTTTCTCAAAACTCAGTTTAAAACACAAAAATCGACATTCAAATGCTCTCAAGACTTATAAGTAAAGATAGAGTTCATTTTAAGTTGGAATTATAGAATTAACACCATTGTTTTCCTTGTTTGTTTGATATTAACTATATTTTATGTAAGTGTTACTAGTAATTAATCTTAGTTTATAAAGCCTCTCACAAGGGGTCTTTGAAGCATACATGTATGTATGATACATATATATGTTGTTCTTCAAAATAAAGGTTTGACAAACAACATATTTGAGGATCTCCAATTTTAGGTGGCCCTGGTTGGGGTTGGGGATTGTTGAAGATCTGAAATGATTTGTGAGTAATCCAATATAACAAATATTTTGTATATAGATAGAATGAAATTATTCTAATTAATTTGTGATGAATTGAATTCATTTTTCTCATTGTATCTTAAAAAATAATATGACATTATTTGTGAACAATCAAACAATATTAACACCTTGAATATGATATGAAGTTATACGATATTGATTCTATCATGGCTCATGACTTACATGTAATAATTAATTAGTTATGACATGGTGACTTTAAAGAGAATCATTCAATTAACTCAAAATTATTTTTTGAAATCATTTGATTAATCATCAAATTTTAGCATATTCATCTTCTGTTTACTTTATATACCAGAGGAGTGTGCGGGAAAATATAGAAAAGTAAATGCATACCAAATCAAAGAAAAAGAGCACTATTTTTACAAATTGTCTTACCATATCCAAAGACTCTGTTTTTCAATATTTTACTTAATAGAGTTATTTTCCATATCCCACATTAACCTTATTACTTTATTAATTGGGTCAATTTGAGATACTATAGATAAATTTGCCAAGTAAAATATTGAAAAGGATATTTTTAAGATACAGTACGACAACTTTATGAAAATATTAATAGTATATTTCTTTGATTAGATGTCATATATATTTACTTTCCTATACGTTATCCCACATTATTCTTGTACACAAAGTGAAGGGAAGATGATTTGGTTAATGTTTTGTGAGTGATCAAATTAGAGAAACTGATCAGAATGGTCTGTCATGTATAGGGGTTGGATTATTTTGATCCTTAATATATACCACTTGATAGAAATAGTCCTTAATGTATGCAAAATAGGTATGGTTTTGGTCCTCAACCCTAAAGTGAACTGTCCTCTATTAAAAACTAAGGACCCCTGCCTTTGCTCTGCCCATTTTTGTTTATCTCTCAATTACATCCTCTTCCGAAAAATGATTTAAATTCAACACTCATTGGAATACTTGGATGAGAAATTCAATGATACATATTTGAGGAACTTGTTTCGTTTTACATAATGAATTCCATTTTCTGATAATGATATGAATGACAATATTTTTAGAAATTTTGATTGAAATTTAAATAAACAGTTATCCATTTGAGAACGATTCATAGGATGATAATCACATACAATAGTAGTAGATCAAAGCTTAAGGATGGATACACCCACAAAAAATATCCATTATTTTAATACTTTTAATTTACAATATACTTATAATCGCTTTTAAATGAATCAAATGATTTTTGGATTGAATGAGTCCAGTTAATTAATTTTACGAAACATAAAATCAGCAGGTATGTGTGCTATCAGTAAAACCGTGATTCAATTTGACCCACAAGGTAGAAGTTGCTTAATAGGAGAAGAAATGATATTTTTGTTGCAAAAATTATGAATAAGTTTCAAATAGATATATAGGGTGGACTATGATCCTCTTATTGAGGAAGAACATACACCAAGGAAGAAGAACAAGAAAAGGAACGGGCCAAGCAAACTGAAGAGAGATGACTTGGGAGGTAGGCCACTAGTTTTTAACAAAGAAATGTTAAATTTAGTGGTTGGGATCAAAGTGATACCCATCTTGCATACATTGACGACTATTTCTATCAGTGGTGCATATTAAGGATCAAAATAATTCAACCTCCATGCATGAAGAATCACTTTGATTATTTTCTCGATCAAATCATTTTAATTTGGTTTAGGTTTCAGGTTCGTGAGTCGATAGAATGAAAATTCAAACACAACTAGGTTTGAGAAAATTACTTACACTATGTAATCTAATACATGAATTAGTCAATTTGGTATGTTTCAACATATGGAGTATTTCTTGTCCAATTCGGGAGGTTTTGCTTACGAAAACTCTTACAGATTTTTCACCAACTTCCAAGAGATTTTAATTCTATCCTACTAGAACAAATTAGGAAATAGTAATTGTAACTTAATTAAACACCTTCTATTACCAAAAGTACAAAATTTCCCTTAAAAACATACATTTACATATTCCTTTTGTTTTTCTTATTTATTAGTAGCGTTCCAATATTTAGCATATCAACATTATGAAAAAAATATATCATAAAATGTTAGTCAATATTTTTATAGTTTGACTCAAAAATGGAAAGTATGAAAATTAATAGTAGAAGGAGATAGTAATACTATAAATTTTCAACTCAAAATTATTGTCATTTATTTTTTCAAAAATAATTTGATTAATCATAAAACTTTAACCTAAAGAACTTCTATTATTTTATATACCAAAGGAATATGGGAGAAAATATAAGTGTCATGCCCCGAGCTATCCTTGAGATGCGAACACGGAATCTAGAGCAACAACTAATCCTAAGCTAACTCTGTTGGCTTGATCATGAACATAACTAAAGATAATAAACTAAATGCGGAAAGTAAATCATAATTTAAACTAAAAATATGATGAATAGCCATATTCTATGACTGAGATAAATGAAATACTTATTTGTTTAATACAAAGAAACTATTAACTCAACACTAAGTTGGAACTAACTATGTCTGCAATAAGCCTCTACTCGACTAGAAATACTAGGATAAGCCCTACTTAAGTATAGCAAAACTGAAACTAAATGAATAAAATACAGAAATGAAACTCATGATGGTTGTCCTCAGAGAATGAGGACTCACCAATGAATCTGCTAAACTGGAGATCATAAATCGATCTCAGCGTGATCTAGATGTCGTCAACCTAAACCTTTATCACGAGAAGATGTCTCAGACGTATGCGTCATTACTTGAAGGTACTGAGCATGTAGGATAGAATAAAGTTGAAATAAAACATAACTGAATAAGCACAATAGCGAGTATAATACTATGAACATGATATACTAGATTTCTGAGATAACTGAATGAAATGACCAATTATAACATGCTGAAACTGAATACTGGATATACTGATAAATGGTCAATATAGTGGAATTTGACTAATCTGTTGGAGCTACTAATAACCGATAGTAAAACCATGTAATCAAAATCTGTAGTCCGATGTATACGCCCCATCGAGAGGATCCAATATACCTTGCCAGAGGTATAAAGGCATGCTGGCGGGACCACCAAATTGATACCCACAGAGGAGACTTACAACCTACTTGGATAGTAGTTCTGGGACTTTTTGGGTACATTAAACCCTAGTCCAACTCGGTATTATGCTACTCCTGTTGATTTATGTAGTAAACTGATTATGTCTAAACTTATGTAAATACTAGATAGCTCAAAAATGAACATGCAAACTGAGAATGCAACATTTAATTTGATAATGATGCATTAATAACTGAGGTATGTATAACTGAAATATTTGACCTAGCATGTGTAATTCAAGAATTAATGAAATACATAGCTAGGGTTTTTAAATTCATGCGATAAAATGAATAATAACTTATCAATCTGATGTCCAACATAAATTTAACTAATTAATGAAGTTCTATCAAAGTTCTAGAAACCCTAGGTTTTATCATGATAAGAGAATCAAGAACTGACTGAAAACTAGGGACCAGAGGGTGAAAGGAACCCTCTAGTGAAATCTCACATACCTGGTGATGAAATTTACTGAGAAATATTCATATTTTGGGCTGGAACTTCTAGAACGTTGTTGTGTTTGAATTAGGGTTCTTGACCTTTTTCTCCTTTCTTGCTTTTAGTTTTCGAAGTTTTGATTAATGATTTGACTTAGTTAAGTTTTAGTTATTTTTCAAGGCTTAAACTGGCTAAAATCTGATGATTTAGGGTCAAAACGATGTATCTTAGGGTTTAAACAAAGTGGGAAAAGACCAAAAGACTCCTGAGTCAATTTTTGTTGGGCCAAACGACGACCTGGATAGACGCGCCATCGTTCAATCGACTGTCCATCGTTTGGGTCTTTTCGACAATCCTTTACTAAAACAGGCATAACTTTTTACTTGGAGGTCTGATTTTAGCAAGGTCGGTGTCTATGGAAAGCTTATTCAATTATCTATATTTTGGTATGTTATGGTACACCTAATTCATTTTTTGATAAGATTTATGATCAATTGTAGTTTACTCAACTGCATTTCCCCCCTAACTGTCTGCTAATTCCCGCCTATGGTCAGACCCATGGACCATAGATCAAACGACGGTTCGTGCTGGTCAATCTTCGTCTGTATTAGGGATTAGGTAAAGGGGGTGTTGATCGATTGACACTGACTATGGTCCATAGTCTGACCTACGTACCGTAGGTCTGTCTGTCGTTTGCCACTTAGTCAAATTAATCTGGGTTGAGATTGTATAGATTTTTGACTCGATCGACGGATGTGTAGGACGGGCCGTAGGTCAAGCTACGGTCCGTCGATGGAAACCGTTGACTGTACCTACAGATTTTTCTGAAAAGCTAATTTTTTTTCTGTTTTGGATACGGGCTGTTACAATAAGAAAGTAAATGCATAAATAATTACACAAAAAAACCACTAATATTTTCACAAGATTGTCTTACCAAATCTAAAGGGCACTCTCATTTAATATTTTACTTAGTAAAATTGTGTACCGTATTCTAAATAAACTGGATTTATTAAGTTGTCTTTGGATTGTTTTACCTGGGTTGGTTCCAAAACAAAAAAAAGAATGCATCCCACTAAGTTTGACATAGACAACCTAACCCAGCTTTGACTAAACTTGGAAAGTTACAATTACTATTTTACTATATTATATTTCTTTCCCAATTCGAGATACTTACATACTAGAACTTTTAGCTGATATACGTACTCATTCTTCTCAAGACACTACAATGGGTCAAGCTATGGTTAAAGAAGATGAATGAAAGAAGAAAATAAACAATCCCAGGTATTATCAAGGGAGGAAAGAATGCTTAAAGAGGAAATCAATGGAGCTTCCAACTCTTAGCAGTATCAAGGTTTGTACTTTTATCACTGGTCCTAATGGGCAACTCCAAAGTTGGCCTTACAATTGGGATCCTGTAAAAAAGTTTTTGATCTATACTTTAGAAATATGAAATGCGAAAAGAAGCACAAAGAATCATCAACACCACTACCAGAACCAGAAGAAGAAAAAGGAGAGAAAAATCTCTTGATGCTAATTGAATCAAACCTTGCTGCTTTAAAAAAGAGAATTCATTACATGGAGAACAAGAATGTTGTTGTTTCTGAGAAGGGGAAAAGAAAGAGAATCAAGTGATTTCTTAGTATGGGTTTTTATTTTCGGTGTATTTTTTTTACTATTTTAGAGATTAGGATCGTGTCATTTTTTTTCTTGTTTATACGAGGATTTACGATAGTTGAAAGATTTATCATTTATCTGCGGATCCTTTTTTCATTTGTAGTGTTTGTTTTATCAACTTTTGGTCCAATATGAATACAATCCATATGTTTACACCTTTTATTCTTATGTATTGAATTGAATGGTGATTAATCCCTCTAGTAGAATGTAAAACCCATATGATTTTAATTAAAATGCAATACCTACATGAAAAATTAATGTCAAGTCGATAATAGGTAGGGTAGGGTTAGGCTTTGCTAGGCGTGGGTGCCATGTACCATAAGACTATAACTTCATAGAAAGTTAAAAATTAACAATAATGTTTTTTGATTGCACTAAGAAGAAACAACATCACGGTCAACCTCTTTTTGTTTCAGAGTGAGGTTTGCTAATTTTTTATCGAGATCTCTAGAAGTCATTCGACATGGATTTAAGATGGCTTCTGGATGTGGCTGTTGGTGTTGTTGCTGATACAATGCTCGTAATCTTCCTCTTTCTATTTCTAGAACTTCATGTTGCACTGCATATAAATTTATTAGTTGCATATTTCAATTATAAAGATGAAAATAAACTATTGGTTGTATATATGTTCAACTTCTCCGAAACACCACCTATCCAACAAAACAGAACAATTCTCATTTCAAAATAGTTAAATTCAATTAAGGCAATTTACTCTAGGTCTTTGAATCAAGGAAAGAAAGTGGAACTTGGGATAACCAGTAATTGTCCTATTTTCCCTACAGACCGATATTTTGTTAATCCAATTGAACATAACTCAAAAATTTTAATTTTTTTTCCAGAAAAACGTGTCCACTTTCCCTGCTCGCTTGAACCAATACTCACTCACTTGTAGTTGTTTTACTAAAAATGAAGACATCAATTATATAATCCTTAATTTATATAATTTAATTCCTAGCATGTAAGGTTAGGAATCACAAGAAATGCTGCATAATAAACTTTATCAAAATAGTCCAAGCCTACAAGCACTAGAAACAAGTGTAGTATAATTCAATATAAGAAACAAAGAAACTGCTTCAAGGCTTTATTCTCCAGGCTGAGGATCTGGTTAAGGAATACAAGATGAGCGAACACTTCAGAACCTTCAGCCTAAAATCACAAAAACAAATCAAATTAAAGGTTGTACATTTCTTTTAAATTCAGATTTCATGAATGGAAAATGAAGAGTTGCAAATTTAATGACAAGTTGTGACTTTATTGAAAAGTTGTTTTATGAAAAGTTGTGCCTTTTATGACAAGTTTTGACTTTTATGAAAGGTGATTATCATTCTGAAAGATTGTGTCTTTACAATAGTTTGTGACCTTTCCGATAAGGCGCAATAAGAACATTTCCTTACTACCCTTTCTTTTTTATAAAGTGAGGGATTTCCTCTAATTGTAAGAATAGAAATTCTAGACTTCTTATACTACTACTAAATCTAGTATTCTAAGTATACTTAATGTCACTGAGTGGTTCACTTGCACCAGCGTTTTGAGTACCAATACACTGGTGATTTAGATCATTCTATCCTAGGAGGACATATTCAACTCAAACCTCGAATACTAGAGGGGAGTAATTTCCTTAACGGGACGTTGTACATTAAGTGGGCTTGATCTTCTTTCTATTTTTTCAGATTCTGATATATGCTACATATTTTAGATTAGTGAATTAATTTTTGTTCTTCTGTTCTTCACATGTGTGTTTCTAGTGAGTTTGTTGAGTCAGTAATATTCTTTAAACACACCTTTTAACACCCAAAAATTTCCCGCATAAATGGGGAATGACTCTAAGACAAAGAAACTAACAAATATGTGTATTTTACAAGAAAGAATTAATTGCATTTGGATAAGTTGGTTTCCCCCTGGACTTTTCGTAGCGAACATATGTCAGATATACTCGATCAATCAATATATGCTATATATTTGAACCGTCGAGCTATTCTTTATTCCTAGACAATCATATGTCACACAATTGACCATTAACCATTTATGGTTCTTACCGTTTTGTTCGTTTTGTCCATGAATACCTCCTTGTTTCATGAGTGTATAGAGAATAGGCCACGTCTGTGACGTTGCTCGACGGGCGAATCCTCTTAAACACCAAGTGAAGCAACCTCTTACCATCCGGTGGCCATTCAACACTTATGATACCCTCTGTTTTAACCCAATAAACCTGATCCCATTTTGCGGGATCGACATTAGTGTCCCGCAGCCACTCTAGATCTACCTTATGGAATACCATCGCCCTCTAACAACAAAAACCAGTAGTGCCATAATCATGGAGCCTCTCCCGACTAGAAACATCGGGAAACTTGATAAAGGGAGCGTTATCATCATTTGGACCATCCATCTAGGGTAACTTGTGGGTATTAACACATGTTCAAACAAAATTGACCAGGTGGGGAAGCTTAAACAAAAACACTTGATTTTATGTGCTTTTTTTCTCATTCGAATTGGAATGAGTTCTTTAATAATCTAATGAAGTTATTCTAAGCAAGCATAACGATTTGTATTGATTGATGTTCTACTAGGCAAAAAATCCTAGTTATAACAATAATGCTAGCTAAAATGGGCAAGGTTCAGTTTGGAAATGAACAAACAAAACAGACAGCTTAATGTAATATATATTGCAGGTATAATTTATAAGGCTATATATAAGATTACAAAATTGGGAAAGAAAAGGGTACTAAACTATTGATAACTAATCAAACAGGATGAATAAACACCCTTCTCGACAAAATTTTCTAAGCAAGATATGTGTAGATTAATCAATTCAGCCCAAACGTATAAATTTGTTGCCTGATTTTATAGCTATTTCTTTCACAATAATAATATACCTCGTGAAATCCGTCTAAGGACTGTAGGGTGTGCACAGACCTTACCTCAATTTAGAAGACCTTAACTTCTAAATTGTGGTGCGAAGTCATTTTTTCTACATCTTTTGAATATTATGTTGTTGAAAATAACATGTGTGAAACTTTAAATTATTTGAATTATCGTACTAGTCTATGTCAAAAATGTGTATATAGACAGAAAAGAGAACTCATGGCTACCTAGAAGAACTGGCTCACTATTGAATTTGAACGATCACTGATTTTCTAAGGGAGGTTTGTCAATAGACGTGCCTTGTATTCATCAAAGAAAGAGCAAGTGTAGTCTGAATACACAACCATACTGAACTACTAGAATCAAGTGACTATCCCACTAAGTGGATCATACATAAGACATTACAACATAATAATATGATGCATATACTAAACATATACAATATCATCTTCTTCATTTACAAACAACAAACAATTTCACATTTCTCAAGATACATAATTATTTCAAGTCATTGGTTCTCTCATGGAACCCAAATCCAAAGTGTTAGCATGTCGAAATGTAGTAGTTGATCCAATGTTTATGCTGGAATGTGGCATCCGATCCCAAAGTTATGTCAGAACGTGAAAATCAATCTAAGTTACTATGTCAGAACGCAACACCCGATCCATTGAACAAGCCACAATCACAATCAAAAGTATAATCTCAAGATCATACAATCAAATCTTTATTCATGGTATTTATCACTCCTCTATCACATTTACAACAAGTGTGATCAATAATGCAACATTTTCATGCATACAGGTACTATAAAGCAAGAACAAACATATATTACATTATCATAAAATCACTATCATCACCTACCTCGAAACAAGCTTGAAATCCCTAAGTTTGTTACGCTTTTTGTTGGTTTACAAATAATTATTTAACATGAGAATAAATAAACAATAACTAATTACCTGAATTACAAAAATTTTGTAAATCCTAGATCAAACCCGTGATCCACATACCCATATTAGAGCTTTTTCCGCCACAATTTCCAGATCAAAACCCTCCCCCATCCATAATTACTCATTAGATTATGTTCTACGGATCAAAAATTTGATTCATAAAAATTAAAACCTTATATTTAACCTCAAGAATGTGGAAATCTATCAAGAAAACCCATGGGTTTGTTCGGTAGCTCTCTAGTTCAAAAATCACAAAGTGGAACATTTTTGGCATTTATTTCTAACTTAAGTCGCGACTGTCCCGCCACAGCGTCACCCGCCTAGTGTAAAAAATCCAGCCTTGGCGGCTTAAACCTAACCATTAAGAAAATTTTATAATTTTAGGACCCTCACTTCAGAACACACCTTCAACCAATGACACTCAAAAACTACCCATTCACGCTAAGATCAATTTCGAGATTTTTACTTGCCCGAATTTAATTCTGTAAAGTTGTATGGGTTCCTTAATGACTCAGCTGTCTACTCATCTGATCAAATTCATAATTCAATCACCCAAGTGTTACCAGATTTCTCCGAACTTCAATGATTACGATTTCGTCCAAATCTGGACGAGGTTAGGAAATTTCAAGTTACTGTGAAAAAGTTTTCCAACCCAAAGTTTTTCCCACGTTGGGCTTTCTATAACTACGGGAACTGATCATTACAATTTCCCTTGATACAAAGACACATTTTCCTCTCATTTTCACTGAATTATAATAAATGTGAAGTAATGTAGTTTTTACACCATATAAAAACGGTAATTTTTTTTATATGGGATGAGGTACAAGGTTAATCATACTATGATAACATAATACTACCTTTGTCCACTTTTAATTGTAATATTTTCTTTTTTTAGAGTTAAACTATAAAATTTTAACTTGCCATGTTACGATGTATTTTTTAATCATATTGATATGCAAAAAAATTGGAATTTTGTTGTATTTTCCATATAGTTTTAAATATCTAAATTTTTTATTTAAAATATAAAAGATGTAAGCTAATTTAACTATGATAATTAATAAAATTTACTTTCGAAACGTGAAACCTGATAAATAAAATTTGACAGAGAGAGTAGTAAATTTATTGATTAGAAACCTTATACAAACATGTAACATCTCGCAAATAAAGTGACTAGGAAGAAATTTAAATTGGGAAATAGTCTTTTTTCAGAAAGAATTAAAAAAATTAAAATTTAGTTATGTTACAAAAAAAAAGTATTTTTTCAACTTTGAACGACCATAATTTCTAGCTCAGGATGAGTTAGGTATGATTCCAGATATATTTGGCAAGTCGTTCGAACAATCTTTCCAACGCCGATGATTTTGCGCGATTTCAAATTCAGATGAGTGAATTATTGTCTTTGGAGGTTGGGTTGTTGGTATTAGGAAAGTCAATCCGGAAATTTTTAGGGTGGTTTGGTTTGTTCCTTATCCATATGAATTAATCCATTTTTGAACATCTCCGCCTCGCAGACTTGTTCCAAGACGATGATTTTGTAATTTTTCTCAAGTTTAGATATTTCAAATCACTCCTTAACATCAAGAGATCTTTTCAAACATAAATCATAATTTTTGAATATATAATTCAATTCAAGGACGATTAATAGTGAATTAAAGTATGCGTTAAGATCAAAGTCAGAAGTCAAGTAAGAGAAGTTCACTTAAAATTTCACGAGTCTGTTGCAAATGCTTTAACTTTGTTTTAAGACTTAAGAGTTGAGTTCATAATAGAGTAAAATTGAAGTTTTTTATTCAATGAAGAATATGGGGACTATGTATTCCCAAAAAATTTTACCAGAAATGTTTTGACAATCAAACAAGAACAAAGACTGAGATTTCCAAATAGCATTCAAGCTAGTTTTATGAAAGGAGTTATAACTTTCTAAAATAAATCAAGTAGTGAAATGGAGATTTCCAAGATAGACTTTCAATTATGTTTTTGAACACTAATATCAAATCAGAGAAGAAATATGTTTTGAAAACATAACAGACACTATATTTTGGAAGTAGTAATGAGCACCGAATTGGAGACGAGCATGAGTTCATATAACTCACGTATTCATAAAACCATGTTGTCAACATAGGTAGAAGGGTCATACTTTTTAGATGGACCATTTTCACAGTAAATTAGTGGATTCATTAGGAGATTCAGGTCAAATTCCTTTGGCCGGGTTTAGGATGCGCTAACAACATGAGATAGATCGTTGTATCATCACTATAACTCTTATGTTATGGTTGTCATTTGGATAAACTCTCACATAAGTTATTGTACTTTATATACACAGTTTATTTGTATTTTACATACATATTAGAGTTAATTGTGTATTTGCAAATATATAGAGTTTACAACTTTTTCTTTATATTGCACTTGCTAATAAATTGATTTATACTGAAATGAGTCAATTATGTTGAGTTTAGTTGATCCAGGTATGTTCTTCTGTTTCTTTCAGATTCTTTCTAACCTAATATACTAATACAAGTTGATCTGCATTGTATTATGATGCAGACACAAGTAACCAGGATCATTATGCATCGCCCCGTTGATCCAACTTGAGCATTTAGATTCTATTTGTGAGCCTCATGCATACCAGAGGACTCTTTTGTTTTTATCTATAGTTTGGTTGTGAGGATTATTTAGGGCCTGTCCCAAAATTTATCTCAATTATTTAGAATCTTCATAGACAATCAATTGTTAGTCCTTTGAGTCTTTTCATTTTCATCTATTATGTTAAAAACTCTGGTTTTAGTTTTTGCCTAGTTGAATGTTTAATCTTTGGACATTCTTAGATTATATTATACTTCAGTTTAGTTAGATGCTATTAATCCTTATAAATATGGATATAATTTTCCGTAGAGTTAAGTAAGCCAGGCCTAGGCTCCGCTAGAGATTTGCAACTGTCTTCGAGTGTCGGTCACGCCGAGGGTGCAGCCTAGGGGCGTGATAAACTTGGTATCAAACCATAGATTTCAAGAGTACCAGGGAGTCTATGAATCTATGTATATTAAGCAGTAGTTATCGATGTGAAGGCGCCACACCTATAATTAATAGGTTGCAACATTTAGGAATTTCTTCACCTCTTTTATATTCCTTTCGTAATGTTTCTCTATAATTTGTGATTGTGCGTGTTTTCATATAACCATGCCTCTATGAAGATCAGCCAGAGGTTGTCCACTAGGAAAAATGTTGAACCTCAGGAACAAGAGTTACCCAATGCACCTGAAGTGCTACCTCAAGGGGAAGTTACCAATGCCAAACTAGAAAGGCTATTAGGATGTTGAGTCAGACTCTGAATAATCACGTCGGTCAACAAAGAGGAGCTCAACAAGAAGGGGCTGACACATCAAGGTTTTGAGAATTCTTGAGGATGAATCCCCCAAGTTTCACTGGTTCAAGCACTATTAAGGATCCAGAGAACTTATCTAAGGAACTAACAAGGTGTTCAAGGTGATGCATGTTGTCGACACTAAGAGCATTGAGCTAGCTTCTTATCCACTCAAAGGCGTTGCGAGCACTTTTTTTTGTTAGTGAAAAGAGGGTAGAGATAAAGATGGACCACTTGCGAGTTGGGCGTGTTTTGAGGAGGCCTTCTTAGGGTGTGTCTTTCCCTGAGAACTTAAAGAGGCTATGGTGTGTGAGTTCATCACACTTAAGAAGGATTCTCTTAGTATGCATGAGTATGTATTGAAATTCACCAAACTATCTCCTCATGCTTCGAAAATTGTTAAGGACATGAGAAGTAGGATGATTTTTTTTTGTTGCTAGATTGGGTCGTTCTTTAATCAAAGACGGTCGGGAAGAAATTCTTATTAGAAACATGTACATCTCGACGTTGCTGATCTATGTGCAACATGCACTAGAGAAAAAACTAAGAGATAGAGAGGAGTTCAAAAACAAGAGAGCTAAGACAGGGAATGAGTGCAGGCATTAGAAGAGTAATGCCAACTGGTCGTCCTTCCAAAAGAAACAGAAAGGTCAGTCTACCTCATCTTCTAGTACATATGCACCTAAGAACAAGGGTTAATACTACGGTCATATTTCCAGAGTTAAACCTACATATTCACAGGGTAGTGTGGCGCAAGGGGGTAGTAAGCATCCTGCCTGCACTAAGTGTTATAGGAACCACTCAGGATTTTTTCATAAGGGCTCCAATAGTTGTTTCAAGTGTTGTCAGAGTAGGCATGCAATATTGTCCAAAGAGAAAGTAGGAAATGCTAATGGGGGCAATCAATCCCAGTATTTATAAGTTGCTCCACCAGATATTGTACCTAGAGGAGTTACTTCGTGTATTGGTAGATGGACAAACCGCTTCTATACTCTAAACATTCGCCAAGAGAAAGAGGATTCACCAGATGTTGTCATTGATACGATCCAAGTCTTTGACTTTAAATTTTATGCCTAGGTAGACCCATTTGTAAATTTATCTTTTGTATCTTCATATATTGCTATGAGTGAATTTAGCTTTTTTAAATTCATTTATTGCTATTAAATTTGATAGTATTCTTGAGAAACCTAGTGAACCATTCATTGTTTCTACACCTGTTGGTAAATCCATTCTAGCAGAGAGAGTTTATCATTATTATCCCGTTTCCATCAATCACATGAGAACCATGGCTGATTTATTTGAGTTAGACATGGTAAACTTTAATGTCATTGGTTATATGTACTGACTTGATGCTTTTTATGACTCATTTGATTGTAAACCTTGAGTAGTTAAGTTTTAGTTTCCAAATGAGTCAGTCTTAGAGTGGAAAGGCAGTTCAGTAGTGCCTAAGGGTCATTTAATTTCGTACCTTAAGGCAAGGAAGTTAGTTTCTAAGGGGTGTGTCCATCAATTTGTTTGAGTTCATGACTCAAGTGTTGAGGTACATCCCATTCAGTCATTTCCAGTAGTAAAAGAGTTTGCAGAAGTCTTTTCAAATGATCTTCTCGGATTTCTCTCTAACAGATAATCTTCAATATAGATGTTCTTCCAGATACGCGACATATATTTATTCTGTCATATATAATGGTACTAGCAGAGTTGAAAAATTTGAAAGAACAGTTTAAAGACCTTTTAAAGAAATGTTTTATTCGACCAAGTGTCTCAACTAGAGGCGCTCTAATCTTGTTTATAAGAAAGAAAGATAGTTCCCTTCGGATGTGTATAGACTACCATCAGCTGTTCAAGGTTGCCATCAATAATAAGTAGCCTTGTACTAGAATTGATGATCTTTTTCTATCATTATGGTGCTTCTTGTTTTTCGGTTGACCTCAAATCAAGCTACCACCACTTGAGAGTAAGGGAATGCGATATTTTTAAAACACATTTCAGAACATGATAAGAGCATTAGGAGTTTTTGGCCAAGTCTTTTGGGTTGACCAATGCGCCCCAGTATTCATGGATCTTTTCAATTGAGTCCTAAAACCTTATTTAGATATGTTTGTTATTGTCCTCATTGATTACATACTAATCTATTCAAGGAATGAAGAAGATCATTCTAGTCATCTAAGAATATTTCTTCGTAATTTGAAGTATAGAGAGTTGTATACCAAGTTCTCTAAGTGTGAGTTTTGGCTTGAGTCACATGAATTTTGGGGTGATTTAAATTTAGGTGATGGCATTAGAGTTGATAACCAAAAAATTAAGGCAGTGCAGAATTGTCCAACACCCACATATCCAACCAATATTAGTAGTTTCTTTGGTTTGGCTGGCTATTATAGAAGATTTGTAGATGGTTTCTCGCCCATTTCGTCTTCGTTTACAATGTGGACTCTGAAAAAAATCAAGTTTCAATAGTCTGAAGCTTGTGAGAAAAGCTTTTAGGGATTTAAGAAGAGGTTGACTACTGTCCCAGTTTTGACGTTACCGTAAGGTACTCAAGGTTTTGTGGTGTTGTCATGCTCAAGTCTACACCCTGGGTGGGACTGATACTCGATGATCATTGCTGGACTCGACCGGACCCTTGGCCTACCTTACTTAACTCAGCGGAAGACAACAATCTTATATTGAGAAAAGAACTTATCTCAACTTCATAACAAAGTAACTGGGTATGTCTTATAATTTAAACATTTAACTTGGAAAAAATTGAAACCCGTATCTTGAACATAAGAGGTAAAAGTAAAGACTATTGAACTACTAATTGCCTATGAAGCCTCTAAACTATCTGAGATGAATGTTGGGTTAAACCCCACAACATCCTATTTAACTAACTAGAAAGCAATAAAAGATATCCTTCGGAGTGCAATCAGGATCACCAATTGACTCGGGAGTTCTTAACTAGATCAACGGTGCGCTACATGTCAATCCTTGTTATCTCCGTCTGCATACAAATACGATACAGACGAACTGACATCATTGAATATACGAGTATGCGAGGTTGAATGCTAATACAACATAGTCTAGAATGAGATTCTGAAAGGAACACTTACCTTGGATCTCCTCAACTCATGAATACTTAATAACTGATTTGATTATAAAGAAAATTTAAACAAGTGGAATATAATGAAAATTTGTTTGCAAACATGCTATAAACTCTGTGTATATGCAATGATACAAGATACTAGGAAGTGTATGTAAAAATACAATGAAGTGACGTATATGAAAATATAATAACTGTTGCGGGAGTTTCTCTAATCGACAACCATCACATAAGAGTTATAGTGATGATACAACGATCTACCACACGCTGCCAGCACATCCTTTATCCAGCCAAAGGTATAAGACTTGAACTTCTGATATACCGTGGTTTCACGGTATTATTAACATTTTTTTCCTTAAGTTTAGTGTGTCCAAAAGCCTTTTTGTGCTAATTTTTATATAAGTTTCTCCTTATTTGCAGGAAATCTTTCCAAAGATGAATGTAGAGGTTTTTGAGTGAAGAAATGCAAAAGAGACCACCTACGAAGCTTGTGACGGTCCGTCATGCTTGTGATGGTCCATAGGTGGCAGCGTAGTGCAGCTGCTGAAGGAGGATGGGGAAGTCTGAACAAGTGTGGGGTTACGGAAAACGTGATGGACCGCGTAGCCATGACGGTTCATCCTGCAGGTTCGTTTTGAAGATAAGAGAAGTAGCCCAGTACCCATATTCAAAGAGTTCATATGTTTTAAAATGGAGACCATCGACGGACCGTTGTGCTCGTAACGATCCGTCATACCTGCCGTCGATGGTAATGAAGAGAGCAGCTGAAGAAATTTCATCAAGTATGGGACAATGGAGTCCATGACGGTCCGTCGTGACCACGACAATCCGTCGCGATGTCCGTCGATCCAGCCGCGTTTGACAGATTTCCAGCAAATAGAGTCCTTGTTTAATAGGTTTTTATTTTTTATAAATAGTTCAAAAAACCTCGTTTTTGAGGTAAGACTCTAAATCATTGTTAGACCTTCGAATATTGGGAGACTCTTGATTATTTTGTAGACTCTTTGAGAGATTATTGATTATCTTGAGACTTTTATCATTAATTGTTGGTGACTTTTGCTGATTAATCAAGTGAACTTTCAGATTTTACTCTTTCTCATCGAAGTAAGTGCATGAATTCTTATATCACATATTTGAATATTGTAATTATGACTATGGGTAACTAAACTCCATAACTAGGGTTGTGGGAACCATAGGCTAATACTGAGGTAAAACCTAACTAAAATAACAATTCTACAATAGTGTCTTGTATGTATTGATAATTCTATCGCTTAGAAGTCTTTTTAACGGATGGACAACGTTAGAACTTGCCTTAATGATACTTGCCGGACCAAGGAGGTAGATAATAGGAAATGAATTATCAACATAGATTTCGTGTATACTATCTAATAGGCTAGTATTGATTTGTACGAGGTAATAACTTAGTCAAATATCAAATACAATGCTTAATATGAGGTAAATATAAGGGTTAGGATAGCAACACACGTAGCCGGACCAAGGTGAGGAGTGAAATTTTCTAGATGTCGGACCAAGGATTTAGAAATACATAACTTATCACTTTGCACGCAAGATACTAGGAAAAAATTGTTATAGTTAGACTTATCAAGTTATGAACCTGTTGGGAACACGTAAACCCTAGTTACTTTGATAATTGATTTAACTCTAACATTCGAAGCTGTTAGTTGTCTCCTTTTATTTCGCTGGTTATTTTCATTTATTTAGGAATAGAAACTCCCCTTTTATCATTTTTGCTTTCCAAGGAAGTAATTGACTGAACAATAGTAGTAATAGATTGAAGTTATGTCTAAACTATTTTCCTCGTGGGAACGATCCCAACCTCACTAGTTGGGGTTATTTACTTGACACGACCGCTTTACTTCTTATTTGAGAAGTAAGTTTGAGCGTATCAAATTTTGGCGCCGCTGCCGGGGAAAGTAGATTTTAGATTAACTTAAATTTATTACTATAGTTTAGTTGATATTTTCTTGATTTTTCTTTGTTTTATTGTTTTTGATTCTTGCAGAACCATCCTCCTTGTATGCCAAATACACGGAGAGGAAGAGAACCCCTATTTCCTTACGATCACGAATTAGAACGTACACTATGCAACATGAATAGAAACTTGGGAATTAATGATGATGATCCAAACCAGAACATCTCAATTCTGGTTGATGTTCATGGTCAGTTGTTACCCGATGCTCCGGGTGAACACCAACAGAGGGGATAAAATCCCGCTCCACGGACCCAAGCATACTACAGAGGCTATGACAACATAGAAGACGCCGATGAGCCACTTGTCTTGCCTCCTTTACCACCAGGCATACTTTTGTGGTAACTAGTAGTCTGATGTAAATACTCACTGCCAGAGGTTTGTTTTCAGGGCTACCTTTTGAGGATCCATATGCCCATATAGATAAGGTAAGGGCAGTGTGTAAAAGCTGTTAGGGAGGCTTGACTTGGACTTGGATGTAATAGGGCTTAGAGTGTTTCCTTTCTCACTAACGGGAGAGGCTGCTATCTGGTTCACTAAGCTCCCTTATAACTCAATTTTTACTTGGAACCAACAAAGGGATGTTTTCTTAGCACGCTACTATCCGGTCTCCAAGAAACTAAACCACAAAGACAGAGTGAATAACTTTGTGGCACTACCAGGAGAGTCAATTAGTAGTTCTTGGGATAGATTCACCACATTCCTGAGAAGTGTCCCAAATCACCGTATAGATAATGAGTCACTGAAGGAATACTTCTATCGAGGACAGGATGATAATAATAAAGCGGTGTTGGACACTATAGCAGGTGGATCTTATGGGGAGTGCCCTTATGCTGAGATTGCTGAAAAATTAGAGAAAATCTCCCAAAATAATAAAGCTTGGAGTACTAGGAAGTCAGATGCCGGGAGAAATACCTTCGCATTACAGTCCACTCACAACCCAGCCACAGATGAGATTCGTGAAGAAATCGGTCAGATGAGAACTGAGCTTGGGTTGGTACTAAAACATGTCACTGGGGGTGCAGAAAAGATAAATGCAGTCAACTACTTGTCGAAACCACCGCCAAAAAATGATGAGTGTTATTATGAGGAGGATTCCTATGCGGTAAATGAGCAGACACGGGCCTTCCGACCAAGTGCCCAAGACTCTAATAAGGAGAATTGGCGCCAAGGTCAAGGGAACCAAGGTCGGAACTATGGTAACTACATCTGTGAGGGTCATTATGTCCGAGATGGAAACTATAACCGCGACAACAACTTCAATAGAGGTAACTATGGTACTAGAAATGACAGGAATGGTCCCTATGTTCCTCCTAAAAATCATGAAGTTACTTCTAGGGATTGTGGCGGTAGTATGGCGCGAGTTGAGGATATGTTGCATAAAATGATGAGAAGGTTCGATGCTAGTGATGAGCACAATAAAGAGTTGAGGAATGATTTAGTGGGTATTGCACAAAAAGTCGATACAAATGCAATATCGATTAAGCAACATGAGTTACAATTGGCCCAATTATCTGCGACTGTGAACACACGGCAATCGGGCTCTCCTCCTAGCAACTCTGTCGAAAATCTGAAAAATGATGGACATTGTATGATAATCACTACTTGCGGTGGACAGCAAACCATTGACCCACCTATGCCAACTAATGAGAAAAAGGTGACAAAAGATACTGATAATGTGGTAGATATTAATGGTGAAGTAGAGGATAACACTGCAAAAGATGCTGAAGTACCTAAAACGGTAACTCCCATGACTAGGACACCACCCCCATTTCCTCAAAGACTATTGAAAAAGACCGAAGATGGTAAATATCGGTGTTTTATAACAATGTTGAAACAACGTTCTATCAATGTCCCTTTGGTAGAAGCTTTAGAACAAATTCCCGGTTACACTAAGTTTATGAAAGATCTGGTCACAAAGAAAAGATCGGTCACTTTTGAGGATGATGATAGAATGCAGCACTGTAGTGCTATTGCTACAAGATCTCTGGTACAAAAGAAAGAAGATCCGGGTGCGTTCACTATTCCTTGTACAATCGGGCTATTACATTTTGCGAAAGCATTATGTGATCTGGGGCAAGCATAAATCTCATGCCCCTCTTGATTTACAAGAAGTTGGGTTTGGGTTACCCAAAGCCCACTGCGATGCGGCTACTGATGGCTGATCGAACAGTGAAAAGGCCTATAGGGATACTCCATGATGTGCTAGTAAAAGTGGAGTCATTCATATTTCCGTTAGATTTTGTTATTCTTGATTGTGAAGTCGATTTTGAAGTGCCTATTATTCTTGGGAGGCAATTCCTTGCTACAGGTAGAGCTTAGTTGATATGGAAAAGGGGAAGATGAAATTTTGGTTGAACAATGAGGAAGTGACCTTTAACATTTGTAGGTCCATGAGGCAGAGTAGTGAACTCCAATCGGTATCTGCTATATCCTACAACATTGCTGAGACATATGAGACACAAATAGAAGAACGTCTAGGTGTAGAAGCATTAGCGGCAGTGATAATGAATTTTGATAACGATTGCATTGAAGAGTATGAGTCATTAGTCGCGGATCTTGATCGAGGTGATGTTCGGTTTAAACCGAAGAAATATGAGTTAGATGTGAAGAATTGTGAGTCCCCACCCACGAAACCATCTATAGAGGAGGCTCAAAAGTTAGAACTAAAAGCTCTCCCTCCTCATCTCAGGTATGAATTCTTAGGAAATGGTGAAACTTTGCCGGTAATCATTGCATCAGACCTGAATGAACAACAAGTTGAGAGTTTGGTGAAAGTGCTAAAAAGGTTCAAAAGAGCTATTGGGTGGACTATTGAGGACATTAATGTGATCCCTTCTTGTATTTGCTCTCATAAAATCCAACTCATGCTTGATCATAAGCAAAGTATTGATCACTTGAGACGCTTAAATCCTCCTATGAAAGAGGTCGTGAAAAAGGAAATCATTAAGTGGTTGGATGCCGGAGTAATCTATCCGATCGTCGATAGTAGTTGGGTATGCCCTGTTTAGTGTGTACCTAAGAAAGGGGGAATGAATCTGGTCCCCAATGAAAGAAATAAACTTGTTCCAATGAGACTGGTTACTGGATGGAGGGTGTGTATGGATTACCGTAAATAAAATTCATGGACTGAAAAAGACCACTTTCCTATGCCCTTTATGGGTCAGATGTTGGATAGACTTGCCGGAAAAGGGTGGTACTGTTTTTTTATGGATATTCGGTGTATAATCAGATTTCTATTCCACCAGAAGATCAAGAAAAAACCACTTTTACTTGTCCATATGGGACCTTTGCGTTCTAAAGAATGTCGTTTGGGTTGTGTAATGCACCCGCCACATTTCAGAGATGTATGATGTCGTTATTTTCCGACAAGGTGTAAGATACTACAGAAGTTTTTATGGATGATTTTTCTGTGGTTGGTGATTCATTCGAGCGGTGTTTGAACAATTTATCTGAGGTCCTTAATAGATGTGAAAAAAGCAATTTAGTAGTGAATTGGGAAAATGTCATTTATGGTGAAAGAAGGTATTGTTTTGGGTCATCGCATTTCAGAAAAAGGCATAGAGGTTGATCGAGCTAAAGTCGAGGTAATAGAGAGACTTCCCCCACCAATATCTGTGAAAGGTGTGAGAAGCTTTCTTGGGCATGCAGGTTTTTACCGTAGATTCATCAAATACTTTTGAAAGATTGCACATCCATTGTGCAAACTGCTAGAGAAAGATTGTAAATTTTGTTTTGATGAATCCTATCTTAAAGCATTCGGTGAGCTAAAAGAAAAATTGGTGTCTGCACCTATCATTATTTCTCCGGATTGGAACAGTCCATTCGAGGTGATGTTCGATGCTAGTAGGGTTGCTCTTGGTGTTGTATTAAGACAAAGAAAGAACAAAATCCTTCACCCCATTTACTATGCTAGTAAAGCCCTAAATGAAGCTCAGAAGAACTACATAGTGACTGAGCAAGTACTCCTTGCAGTAGTCTTTGCTTTTGAGAAACTCCGCTCCTATTTGTTAGGTACTAGAGTTATAGTGCATACTGACCACTCAGCATTGAGATATTTGATGGCAAAGAAGGATGCGAAACCTAGGTTGATTCATTGGGTATTACTGCTACAAGAATTTGACTTTGAAGTGATGGATAGAAAAGGAACTGAAAATCAAGTTGCTGATCATTTGTCCTGTTTAGAGGATGAAGCTATGAGAGAGTTGGGGGATAAGACTTACATTGATGATACTTTCCCCGATGAGCATGTATTGGCTGCTTCACAAGACTTGATTCCATGGTTCGCAGATTTTGCGAACTATCTGGCTAGTGATATTGTTCCATCGGACTTGTCCTTTCTTCACAAAAAAAAGTTCATGTACGATGTGAAGAAGTTCTTTTGGTATGAACTATACTTATATAGGAGTTGTGCTGACGGGCTTATTCGGCGTTGTGTGCTAGAATGTGAGATGTTGAGTGTGTTGGAAGCATGTCATTCCTCACCCGTTGGTGGACATCACAGCGGTATCCGACCGCTCATAAGATATTACAATGTGGTTACTATTGGCCAACTCTTCATCAAGATGCTCATGAGTTTGCTAAAGCATGTGATCGATGCCAACGAGATGGTGGTATTTCAAGAAAGCAAGAGCTCCCTCTAAACCCTATTCTTGTGATTGAGTTATTTGATGTTTGCGGTATTGAATTTATGGGCCCTTTTGTGAGTTCTCATGGAATGAAGTACATTCTAGTAGCGGTTGATTATGTATCTAAATGGGTCGAAGACATTGCCCTCGCAAACAATGAAGGAAAGAGTGTCACTGCATTCTTAAAAAATAATATATTCTCTCGTTTTGGCACCCCAAGGGCAATTATTAGTGATGGGGGCTCCCACTTCTACAAGAGATCGTTTAAGGGGTTATTGGAGAAATATGGGGTTCGTCATAATGTGGCCACTCCTTACAACCCTCAAACTAGTGGGCAAGTTGAAGTGTCGAATCGGGAGATCAAACAGATATTGTCAAAAACAATGAACGCTAGTAGAACGGATTGGTCAAGGAGGCTTGATATTCCCTTTGGGCCTACCGGACAGCGTATAAGACTCCCATAGGTATTTATCCATACCAACTTGTATATGGAAAACCTTGTCATCTTCCGGTTGAGTTAGAGCATAAAGCCATGTGGGCTATGAAGAAGTTGAAAATGGATTGGAGTGAAGCTGCAGAACAACGGTTAACTGGGTTGAATGAACTTGATGAATTTCGCCTGAAAGCTTATGAAAGCTCAGCACTATACAAAGAAAAGATGAAGAAGTACCATGAAAAAAAAATTGAAAAACAAGAGTTTATGGTCGGGGATTTTGTGCTTTTATTCAATTCTAGGTTGCGCTTGTTTCCGAGCAAGCTCAAGTCCAAATGGACTGGTCCTTACTTGGTTACCCAACTATTCCCTCATGGAGCAGTTGAGTTGGAAACTAAGGAGGGTGTGTGGTTCAAGGTGAATGGACAACGCATAAAAATCTATCTTGGGCATGCTAAATTGGCGAATGAAGTGATCGAGACATACCATCTTGATGAAGTCTAAGTAATCAAGTGTCCTCAGTCGTGCCGCGATGTTAAATCAGGCGCTTCTTGGGAGGCAACCCAATACTTATAGTTTTTTTTTCTAGTAATGGTAGCATTTTCTACTAATGGGTTTTTAATTTGCAGGCACATCACCAGGAAATTCTGTAGAAAATTACTCTGCAGCAGTCACTGACGAATACAACGAAGGACCGTTTTAACAGTGACGGACCGTCGCATGAATTCGTCGTGCCATGTACGTCTTTCTGTTACTTTCAAACTAGGGCACACGCAACGGAACCATAGACGGATCGTCACATATGAGACGGACCGTCGTCGTGGAATCGTTGCGTCCTTAATGAGGCATACCCCTGACCCAACCCGGCTGGGGGTTTTAAAAAAAATTCAACATTTAAAACCCCAACCATTTATTTCACCCCATTCCTTCACTCTTCCTCCTATTTCCCTCCCTTTTCAACTTCCAAAACCATCTCTCTCTTTAACCGATCGTTTTCCCAAAATTTTCCAAAATCCTAAAAGTCATCATCTACTAGTTGGATAGCTGCTGTTGTGGGCGTCAACTTCATCATCAAGTACCTTTTCCTCTTGTTTTTCTCAAATTCTTAGGTATGTGTCTCTAAATTCTACTCATTTATATTGCATTTTTGTTTATCAATTAGTAGTAGTCTAGTTCTTCTTGATACGTTCATTCTTTATAAAAATTTGTTAGACCTAGGTTAAAAATGTTCCCTAAATTGCCGTGTTAAAACCCTAGAAATAAGTGCCTTAGCATTGCTAGTTTACTTGGTATTTGGGTTAGACAAATGTAGGTCAAAACAAAAGCAATTCGATTTGGGTCATAGGGGATGAATGGGGCATCTCCAATTCTATCACTGAGTTATAGAACGAGACCCCGATCACGGACCATCGTATTCATGATGGACCGTCATTGGGTCCGTTCCAACCTCCCTAATACTACACTGTCCAATTTTTTTCCAAGTGTCCACCAACGGCCACATGTGACGAACCGTTGTTCCCGCGACGGTCCGTCCTGTACAACCGTTCTGATTGTTAGAGACCCTATTCTTAAGGGTCCCTCACTTTTTCTAAGTGTCCTTCAACAGACACATGCGACGGACCATCATACCTACGACGGTCCGTCCTGCAGAACCGTTCAGGTTGTTAGAGACCCTATTCCTAAGGGTCTCTCTCTATTTTTCTAAGTGTCCTCAAACAGACAACTATGACGGAGCGTCATACCCTCGATGATCCGTCTTGCATGACCGTCATGACGGTCAGAGATCCCTCTTCTAGGGTCCCTATATTTATTTCAAGTGTCCTCTAACGGACACCTACGATGGACCGTCGTACCTGTGACGGTCCGTCCTGCATGACCGTTTTAAGGGTCAGGGACCCCTCTCCTAAGGGTCTCCATATTTTTTTCCAAGTGTACTCTGACGGACACCTACGACGGACCGTTGTACCTGTGACGGTCCGTCCTGCACATACCGTCATACTTGTCAGAGACTCTCCTTCAGGGTTCTCCATATAAACATAGTCTAAGTATGACACGACGGACCCCATGACGGTCCGTCGTACTCACGACGAACCGTCACCTGGTATGTTGTGTTTCACTGTTACTATAGCAATGTCATTTTATTTTAAATTTTTTTATTTATTTTATGTGGTTTTGCTTATCTTGTTTGCTCCTTCTAGTACTAATATTGATCATTTACAGGTACTATCTACTATGGCACAAAAACAAGATCAAGTCTATGCACGCGGGCGATCGAAGTCTATAGCCCCGTCTGTCCGCCTGGTCATTGGCTCTGATGATGAGCGTGACCCCGAGTACGTGCCCCCAGGCACTTCCACCCCATCCCGTGCTGCACGTGCTTCAAGAGCCACACCCAAAAAGGTGGCGTCCGGCGTAGTCACTGCCTCCCAGTCTGATGAGGAGCGCACACTGACTGGCACACCTTCTGGGTCAGCCACTAATGAAGAAGGAGCGTCTGGCTCCTTAGGAGTTTCATGGTCGGAGGAAGTCTCCGGATCTGCTGAGGTTCCTGCACCCGCCACTGCTGCAGCGTCGGCCTCGTCTGATGAGGCTGACAGTTCAGAATCTACACCCGGTTCACTAGCTCAGGCTTTCACCCCGGTTACTGACCAGCCCAACCGGTGGTGTGTCGACGGCAGTTTCAAGTCTATTCCGATGCAAAGTTCCTGAATGACAAAGGAGTTATGACTCAGACACTTACATTGGAGCGGCGGGTTTTCACAGGAAGTCTCCCGATGATGCTTGAGATCCACAATCTCTTCACCAGACATCGATTGGAGTGGACAACACTTCTGTTGGGACGTTACAGTGAGGAGCTGGTCTGAGAGTTCTACGCATCCTATGTAGCGACTCTTCGATCGCAGATTGATAGGCGGGCTGACCCCGCCAAATAGGCCCCACTGGAGCAGGTCCGAGTACGTGGCGTTCCGGTTGATATCTCCCTGCCTGCTATCCGCCGGTTTCTATACGACGAGAATGTTCATGCTAATCGGACCCCTCTCACTGCCGAGTTTGACTACCGATGGCAAATTGTCAAAGATGGCCAATTTCTGCGTGAGCCATCGCTGAGAGAGACCACCAAGAGGTGGATGACCCTGCACTTGTCCGTTGATGGAGAGGGTGCCGAGTGGGTGACTGAGCCGAAGGGGGCCATCAAGAAGGCCAACTTGACTTTCACGGCGAAGTTTTTGTGGTTGATTGTCCGCCACTGCCTTTCCTCTACAGCCGCTGATAATATCATCACATAGGATCGAGCAGTACTGATGGCGGCAATAATAGCGGGGTTCGAGGTGAATTTTGCGTGGCTTCTACACGCGGTCATGCACGAGAGGGCTTTTAAGGTCACAACTACTTACCCTTTCCCGTGCATGATATTTTCTTTATGTAGATCCGCAGGTGTGCCTATATGGCACGTTGATTAGATCAAGACCCCTATGGGCACTGTTGATATCGGCCTCATCAGAGATGAGGGCAATGAGTTGGCTCCACGCAGAGGGCCCCATCCATAGCTGCCTCCACTTGGTGACAATCTGGCTGATACGGTCGCACAGGACCATACGGCTACACAGGCAGCTTCCACTGACACTACCCCGGTCGAGTCTATCCCAGGTAGTTGCACCGCCCCGAGTTCCTCTCGCTTAGCCCCTTTACCCGCTCTGGTCCCGCTTGCTAGGGTCCAGAAATTAGAGGCGCAAATGGCTACAGTTCTACATCATATCCAGCCTTAGATGCAGAGGTCTATTACCGTGGCAGAAGAGCACTTGGAGCAGAGAATGGTCCAGCACACAAAGCGGAAGATCGCTGAGGTTCATCAACACTTGGACGCCTTTGAGTTGTGAGTGCTAGCCCACCCAGCCCCTTCGGTGGATGTGTCGACCCTTCATGCTGCGGTCGACAGTCGTCGCGTAGATATTGATATGATATTATAGGCTAGGGTGCCTGAGTCTGAGGCCCCTTCTGTAGAGCCTGCTGAAGACACAGTGATGGCGGTTGTATTCGCCACTTCATAGATTCCACCACCTCCCCCTCGAGAGCATTCCAAGAAGTGTCGGGGTCGAGAGGAGGATGAGGTGCGAGCACGGAAGAAGGAGCGCCGTGAGATGGAGGCTGCGAGGAGAGCCTCGCTTGCTGAAGAGGAGGCGTGTCAGATGAGAGCAGAAGAGTTAGCTGCGGGGGCGTCTAGCTCAAGAACTATGGAGATAGCGGGAGGCCCTGCTGATAGTACTGTTGATGCTGAGGACACCGCTGAGGGTGTCCAGATTACAGAGGTAGTGGGTTCCGGGGAACCGGACCCACAAACTTGCTGATCGTCGGCGCTTTGCGCCCTAAGTTTGTTTCACCTACCACTCTAGTATTTAAATTTTTTTTATGCATTGGGGACAATTGCATGTCTTTTGTTGGGGGTGGGATAAATGAAAAGTGAGTGCTAGGGTGAAGTCTGAGTAGCTCAATTCACTATCCTCTTTTGGGGTTTTCTTGCCTGTGATCTTTTTCCCTGAAAGACTGATTACTTTTTTCGTTGAACCGGCATGTCTATATATTTTGTACATAGTTTAATTCTGGAGCATGATGGCTAAAATGATATCCTGACAAAATGGAAAATGATGCATGACTAGTCATAGTAATTGATAAATGTGTGGCTCTAAGCATGACATAGAGGTACACCACTGCATGACCCTAAGTCTAAAATTCGAACTAGGTGTCTGATAATCTGGTAGAGTGATGAGATGTCAAGTGAGTGTGAGGAAGATTTAAATAGTCCACTATTTGTACTGAGCTACAACTTGCCTGGTTAGTCTTACTAAAAGTAAGTTGTAATAGACAATTAAGAAAGGATCAAAGGCCATTATTCAATATAGCCCATTTTTAGCCTAAATTAAAGAAAACCAAATGAAATTTATCCTTTTTTGATCCAAATGATTTGAGCTTAAATTAGAACTTTCTTTCTCACCCCAACTGATCTGGGAGTAATGAGTTGACCCTAGTCCCTCCTTGGACATGTGCACCTCAGCTTATGCCAAAAGCATAAGTTGAGGGTGGCTAATGCAGTAAACAACCTTTTTATGGCCCTTGACCAACTTTGGGTATTGTGTACTTTGACTTATGGAAAAGCCATGAGTTGAGGGTGGCTATTATGCGGAATGCTCCTGAAAATGGGATTGAAAGAATAAAGAAAGAGAAAGAACAACAGTAAAGTGATTCAAAAATTAGTTGAAAGTAAAGTAAAAATGAAAAAAAAATATACAAGCAAGAAAAGAAGAGAGTCACTTACACAAATGAAGAAAAAAGGGAAAATAGCAAGGTGAAAGAATGTGGGAAACTGGGAAAAATAAAATGATAGAAAATGGTATGTTTAGCCGATATATCAAGGAGGGCAAAAAGTCACTAAAGTATACATAAATATACCCTACCTTACCCTGAGCCTATGTTACAAGCTAAGAAAGTCCTATAGTGATCCTAAGGGTTGTATAGTGAACTTAAAGCAGTGAAAATAAGGGCAAGCTTATGGCAATAGGTATGAATGAGTGTGAATTTGTTCTGAGAGTGAGTGTTGAAAAGTAATCCTTATACTCAAACTGAAATCATTGTGTGAAAAATGAGGTTTTTGTTTTGAAGTAAGGACACTAGTTGTATTATCAGAAATATTAGCACCTCGGTGTGAAATTGAATAGGATAGGTGTTAGTGCATGGTGAGTTTGTGTCATGGTCTGATTCCATATAATTCAAGCCTAATAGTGATAGCATGCATAAATATGATGAGATTAATCGGGATTGATAGCCAAATGATTGCAAAGGATAAAACATGGATACTATTGTACAAAGATTGTGTAGTGAGTCATAGTGCATCGCTTGAGGACAAAAAATGAATTTAAGTTGAGGGTGTTGATATACCTTGGTTTCACGGTATTATTAATACTTTTTTCTTAAGTTTAGTGTGTACAAAAGCCTTTTTGTGCTAATTTTTATATAAGTTTCTCCTTATTTGCAGAAAATGTGTCCAAAGATGAATGCGGAGGTTTTAGAGCGAAGAAATGCAGAAGAGACCACCTACAGAGCTTGTGACGGTCCGTCATGATTGTGACGGTCTGTAGGTGGCAGCGTAGTGCAGCTGCTGAAGGAAGATGGGGAAGATTGACCAAGTTTGGGTTACGAAAAACGTGACGGACCGTCGTAACCATGACGGTTCGTCCAGCAGGTTCGTCATGAAGATCAGAGAAGTAGCCCCAGTACCCATATTCCAAGAGTTCAAGTGTTTTGGAACGGAGACCCTCGACGGTCCGTTGTGCTCGTAATGATCCGTCATACCTTCCGTCGAGGGTAATGAAGAGAGCAGCAGAAGAAATTTCATCAAGTATGGGACGACGGAGTCCATGACGGTCCGTCGTGACCACGACAATCCGTTGCGATGTCCGTCAATCCTGCCGCATTTTTTACAGATTTCAAGCAAATAGAGTCCTTGTTTAATTAGGTTTTTATTTTCTATAAATAGTTCGAAAAACCTCGTTTATGAGGTTAGACTCTGGAGAATTGTTAGACCTTTGAATATTGGGAGACTCTAGATTATTTTGTAGACTCTTTGAGAGATTATTGATTATCTTGAGACTTTTATCATTTATTGTTGGTGGCTTTTACTGATTAATCAAGTGAACTTTCGGATTTTACTCTTTCGCATCAAAGTAAGTGCATGAATTTTTATATCACATATTTGAATATTGTAATTATGACTATAGGTAGCTAAACTCCACAACTAGGGTTGTGGGAACCATATTCTAATAATAAGGTAAAACCTAACTAAAATAACAATTCTAGAATAGTGTCTTGCATGTATTGATAATTCTTTCGTTTAGAAGTCTTTTTAACGAATGGACAACCTTAGAACTTGCCTTACCGCTACTTGCCGGACCAAGGAGGTAGATAATAGGAAAAGAATTATCAACATAGATTTAGTGTATACTATCTAGTAGGCTAGTATTGATTGGTACGAGGTAATAACTTAGTCAAATATCGAATACGATGCTTAATATGAGGTAAAGATAAGGGTTAGGATAGCAACACACGTAGCCGGACCAAGGTGCGGAGTGAAATTTTCTAGCTGCCGGACCAAGGATTTAGAATTACATAACTTATCCCTTTGCATGCAAGATACTAGGAAAGAATTGTTATAGTTAGACTTATCAAGTTATGAACCTGTGGTGAACATGTAAACCCTAGTTACTTTGATTAATTGATTTAACTCCAACATTCGAAGCTGTTAGTTGTCTCCTTTTATTTCGCTGGTTATTTTCATTTATTTAGGAATAGAAACTCCCTTTTTATCATTTTTGTTTTCCAAGGAAGTAATTGACTAAACAATAGTAGTAATAGATTGAAGTTAAGTCTAAACTATTTTCCTCGTGGGAACGATCCCAACCTCACTATTTGGGTTATTTACTTGACACGACCGCTTTACTTCTTATTTGAGAACTAAGTTTGAGCCTATCAACTTCCTAATGGATCCACTAGTTTACTCTAAAAAGGGTTCATCTAAAGAGTATGAATTATTTCTACCCATGGTGGCCGCATGGTTAATGGGGCTATGAGTTGTATGAACTCTCCTTCATATCGGTGTTCAATATTACTCCGAAAAATATGTTGGCTCTTATGTTTCGAATACATATTGATTCTGTGATTTTGAGATTAGTACTCAAAATACTTAGCTCAAAGTTATCTTGGAAATAATAGTTTCCCTGCTTGCCTCTTTTAAAAAGCTATAGTTCTTTTCTGAAAACTTGTCCTAAGGATCCTTGGAATCAAAGTTTCCTTACTAGTTAAATGTTAAAACATTTCAAGTCTCTTTGGAAATACTTAGTCTCCTTATACCTTTGAATAAAACAACTTCCACTTCATTGTTTACAAACTCAAAACTTAAGTTATAAAACAAAGTAAAAATGTTTGTAAAAGACTTATGAAAACTTGAAATGACTTCTCTCATTTGACTCTTTCTGTGTCAGTCTAGTTTGCGGCAGTTGTGTTGGCTACAAAAGAATATTCATATCGGCTAATTATTGTCTATTAGCGTCCATTGATTTAGTCGATAAGTCAAAATAAATAGTCGCTAACGTAGTATTTTTAAGGGCAATAAAATAGTTGCTAAAAGTAGTAGTTTTAACGGCAATTGATTTGCCGTCATTAATAATAACTACTACTTTACCGATAAAATGTATATATAAAAAATGGGAAATACCCAAGTACCCCCTCAATCTATGCCCGAAATCCCAGAGACACACTTATACTATACTAAGGTCCTATTACCCCCCTGAACTTATTTTATATGTAATTTTCTACTTCTTTTTAGCCTACGTGGCACTAGTTCAGAAAAAAAAGTCAACCATCGTTGGGCCCACAAGATAGTGCCACGTTAGCTAAAAAGGGGTAAAAAATTATTAATAAAATAAGTTCAGGGGGGTAATAGGACCTTAGTATAGTATAAGTGTGTCTCTGAGATTTCGGGCATAGGTTGAGGGGGTACTTGGGCATTATCCCTATAAAAAATCAACAAACATGCTAGCAAAAGAGAGCCTCATAGTAACAACAAAATTTGGCAAATGATATAAACATAGATATTACTATTAATCCATAAAATAGAATATAGCTCTTTAAATCTACACAAACGAAATGAGATATTGATCAAAAATATGAATATCACAACTTATAAACATAAACTTATATTGTTCAAACTATTGAACAGTGTCTTCAAATATGTTTATTACTCTTCCTCTAATAATGTCTTTGAAATCACATATGAAATTTTCGAGCTTGAGGTTGTATCACTAGAAATAAAAAAGAAATGTGTTAATAGATGAAATGCAAAGAATAAAAATAAGTCTAGATACACGTTAAAACAAGACTATGACGAATTACATACATAACATCACTAATACACAGATAATGCATTGAAAATTGAAACAAAATGAACATCAAACCTACTCGAGCAAAACAAGAAAGGTTCAGCTAGCTCTCATACAAAAGAATAGATCACACCAAAGCAAACAAACTAATATAGAATAGCATTTAACCATTTTGCATACAACAACTCGTGTCATTCTTTGTTCAAAGACAAACAGAGAAAAGCCACCCTTAGAGTTGGATAAAAGATATCTCAAACACTTGGCCAGCTTGCTGATTTTTTACTAACAGAGAAAAATTGCCTTGAAGTTGGATAACTTTCACGAACTTCCGTCTGAAGATAAGAAGATTTTGAACACTGATAAACAACAAATTCCAAGCATACGATTCCTGGCGATTAGATAAAGGGAACCAGATTAAATGGTTATTTCCAACACTAGGTATGGGAATAATCTTGGACTGATTAATAAAATTCACTAAGCTACAGGTTCAGACATTATAGGCAAACTCAAATACGCAGAAAGAAGTTCTTATATCAGTTTGTACCATAATTTTATTTGGACAGCTCGTTTGTGAATTCTATTGTGATTTTTCTTATGTGTGGTATCAGCTTCTTCGGAGATTAATTCTTTTAGAATAAAAACAATGGAAATCACAGATAGAACGCTTCGAATACAACTTACGTCAATAATTAGGATTATCGACCAACTTAAACTACAAAATCATCTGGATTCTCTTCTCTTCAAGTTTAAAAAAATAAGTATTTTGAGCAAGATGTCTCAACACCTGGTGAGATAGGCGAAGGTTTGACAAATAATGGAATTCATGAAAGACAAGGCCAGGAAGCAAAGAACAGGTCTTTCAGGATTGCTCATTCAGCCAAATAAAAAACACATGATAAGATAAGTGGAGCAGCCAAAACAACTAGAGACTCTTCCCGTTCATTCGACTGAAGATTCTTCCCAGCCAACCAATGTATACCCCCACTTCTGAATCTTACAATACAGAAGAAATAAAGGTTCATCATCAAACCAGCTAGCTAACTAGAAATATCGGTACTTCTAACAAGTCGCAAATGGTGGTGTACCTAGCTAATTGATGTTCAAAAATTTATATAATTTATCTTTTACTTGCTGGAACAGAGATAAACGTTTATCCCTTTTTTTGTGAGTCCTTAGTCGATAATTTTAGAAGATATACTACTAATACAAAATGAATATTAAATTGGCGGACAAATTTTAAAAAACAAAGACAAGACACACTTGTAATGAAATCAACCATTATTAGAGCTCTTACTAGAGCTTTAGTTGATGTAAATGGATTATAACTAACTAAACATCTTTACATGTGAATTGAGTTCACATGCTCTCCTTATTATCTTTTGTCACCTGATAATGGGAGTAATATCTGATTTGGAGGATGGTCATTTCTACTTGGAAGACATTACTGCAGCTGTCAAAGTAAATTTATCTAGTGCAATATCCTTTTCAGATGTTTTTATCTTTTCTCATTGCTCATGATAGTTTATACAACAACAGAGACTAATATACTTGTGTATGAGTAGTTAATGACTTCATTAGATGTTTTTTCTCTTATGATGTTGAATCATTACTGATGATTGGTTGTCTCTATTTAGTTCATTGGTTGTCTAAGAATCTTATCCCCTTTCTTATAGCAGGTATGGTTTTTTCTAAAGCTCTTAGTTGATGCTTTACTTTACGCATTTACTCCTGTAAATCGTCTTACTATCTTACAATTTCACCTCTTGATTATGTTATTACTAGGTAATTACCCTTTCTTCGCACGAGATTGAACTATTTTATTATTATTACATATTATCATTCAGTAATATTCCTATTTTGTTACAAACACTACATTTAAAGGCATAACATTCCTCTAAAATCTTAAAGTGCTATATTTTTTAATTTTTATTTTTGTTATATAAAAACTATGAGTCATGGAGAGATTTTAAGTATAACAAAAAAGTCTAAGCAAATCTTCATAGAATAGTTGGTCAGAAGTAATGAAATTTGCCAAATTTCAAAAAGTTATAAAGAACAACATTAGACGTTAAAAAAGAGACCAAAAGCATGGAACAACATTACTCTCAAGTAAAGTGGAACATCACATCCATACAAGAACATATTTAAGTAAACTCCAATTGATAACCTTCATCTCCTTTCGTATGAACATCCATCAAAAAGTATTTATTGTAGTATGATGCATCATGTATATTTTCAAAAATGACCCTAAAGTTATTATTACGATAAATGTTTTTCCTCATTGTATTATAATCGGTATTATTATTTCTTAGGGCCCAACTTATTTGGAATTCAACCATAGTTATTGTTATAGTTATAGTATGCAGTTATACTAATCTGGTTATCAACCAAGAAGTAGGTGGCCTCTGAGTGGAAGTGATCATAGTTTGATATTCTAAACTAATAGACATTTAACATATTAAAGTCTCACACCATAATTTTGTGAGTACTTGAACTCAAAAGTATACACAAATATTAATAAACACAACGATGTTTTCCTAGCAATCAAAAAGAAAAAGACTTGTTGCTTAACATTATTTTCAAAAAGATTGTCTATTGGGTTGTATCCACATTTAAAGTTCACAAATTTAATTGAAATAACAGAAAAGAAAGATATGTTACCTCTTTATAGTTTAAAAAACATAAAAACTTTCTCAACATAAAGAGTTATCACTACATTAAAAATGATCTTTAACGTCGCTAAATAAGTTTTTTTTAGAGGCAATTGGTACTCTCTATAAATATACCTAAAGTTCGTACCAACATTAAATTTAGTGACAATTAATTAAGTCGGTAAAATCTCTAGCACTCTTTGTTAATGTGCATATTTATTGTTAATAAAAAATTGTTTTTGTTATAGTATATTTTTGACATTTTTTTACTTCAGATAAACTTGATCTCTTATCATGCGCAAAAAGAAGAGGCAAACAAATATGACAAATTCCTTAAATTGCAACAAAAGAAATGGACTAATTGTGTCTGCTATATTGATTGTTTTTTCTTAGGTACAAATAATTTGTATCTCGCAATAAGATAGGAATTATTGGTTCCTAAGAAAAAAACAATAATATACTAACCCTGGAAAGAATGAGAGCAATATGTTTGGTTCTTTAACAAACTTCATCATTGGGTTTGTATTAGCTATCACATAATTATTGTTGTGTGCTACGAAATATATAACAACACACAAGAAATTTGCCCAAAAATTATTTAAAAAAATATGTAGAAAGAGATATAATAGAAGATGAATTTCAATCATCTTTATTGATTTTTAATAGAGTTAAAAAAAACCACCAAAATAACATATAGAAATTGCAATAGATAAATGAATCACTATTACTTACAGTAAATGATTAAGCTTCATGAAATGTGAGAAATGAAGTTTCATAAGAAGTTTAATTAATGTATTTCCATTCGACACCCCTATAGAAAACAAATTTACAAATAATAGTAGCAGAAATAAATGTTTTGTTTTCTAAAGAACAAAATATATTGAATTCAACCATTTCAATAGCGTATGAGTTTTGGAATTAGAGGTGGAAGAGTAGTAACGTGTCATTGCAATCAAAATCAATTTTTTTATACAAAGAAACTTGTAGAAAGGGAAAAAAGAGAAGATCAATTTTCAATTATCTTCACTGAAACGTTTCACAAAGTAAAAAAAGTGACTAAAATGACAAAAAGAATCGTCACAATTACATGAATAACTATGACTCATAGTAAATATTAAGCACCATTAAATAGGAGGATGAAAACTTTGAGGAAAGAAACAACTTCATACAAAACTTAATCAATGTATTTGAGTTCGACTACCCAATAGTGGGAAAAATCTAAAAATAATAGTGGCAGAAAATCCCTCAATTTAAAGACAACAAAGGCTGGTGAGAATAAATTGTTATTGTGCATTATCGAAAAGGAAACAAATCTTTTCAAAAGTTACAACCCTTCGGAAAGGTCACAACCTTTTATAAGAGTCACAATTTTTTAATGAAAGCCGCAACAATTCATAATAGTCATAACTTTTTAGAAAAGTTACAACTATATATTTGTTGCAACTCTTCATAATAGTCACAACTTTTCATAAAAATGACAATTTCTCATAAATGACACAATTTTTCATGGATAAGGAATCACTTCTCATAAAAAGTCACAGTTTTTCATGAATGTGGATGGCTAGTTTTGAAAATAAGATAAATTACAAGAAATCCTTGTTTGTGGTTGTACCACATAGGCGATGTTGAATCCATCCCATTTTTTGGTCAACTTTAGCTATTCAATTTCTACAAGCAATTTTTAAAAAGGAAAGTAATTGGAGTTGAAAATAAAAGATTTGGTGGTTGGCAAATTGGTAAGATTTGAAATAATTTTTGACTTTGATATATTTACCTATGTCATTAATGACATAGGCATGATTTTATCCTCTTATAAATAGAGCATTCTTGTTTATTTGTAGAACACACAAAGTTAGAGAGAAAAAAAAAGTTTGAGAGCAAAGTGAGGTATTCCATATACTATACAAGAAAAATAGTCTGTGAAGAAAAATAGAGTGTGAGTGATATTTTATTAAGGTGAAAACCAAAAGAGTGTTGTTCCTTTTGAGTGTGTAGTAGTCACTTTGAGTATTGTATTTGTGATTACAAAGTGTAAAATTCCTTACTATAGTAATGTCAGTTGCTTCTCTTGGCCTGTGGTTTTTTCCTTTTATTCAAGAGGGTTTTCACGTAAAATTCATGGTGTCCTTATTTTCCCATTTTATTTCCATTACTTTTACCATATAGATTGTTGTGTTTATCCGCGTTTTTCCAACAAACTGATATCAGAGTCAAGGTTTTATCTGAGTATGCTCTGTGGTTGCAACGCAATCTGAACTTCCACATCAGAAAAGATTTACTTTAATTTGTGATAGCTATATTTTTGGAGAAAACAATGGAAGTCAACACAAGTAGAATGGTTACTTTGAATGGTTTTAATTATGTTATTTGGGAAGAAAAAATGAAAGATCTGATTTATGTTAAGAATTTCAACAAATCAGTATTTACCACTGTAAAGCCTAAAAATAAAATAGATGAAGAGTGAAATCTGTTTCACATAAAGGTTTGTGGATTCATTAGGCAATGGGTCGACGATAATGTGTTGAACCATATTTTTGGGGAGACACATGCTCGAACCTTATTGGAGCATCTTGAAAGTTTGTATGCTCGGAAGACTGACTAAAACAAAATGTTCCTAGTAAAGCAGATGTTGAGATTAAAGTATCATGATGGTTCTCCGATGACAGACCATCTGAATAATTTTCAGGGGATCATGAACCAATTATCTTCTATGGACATAAAATTTGATGAATAAATTCAAGGCCTTCTTCTACATGGTTCCCTACCAGACTTTTGGGAAACATTAAAAACTTCATTGTCAAATTCTATTCAAGATGGTGTAATCTCTATGGATTTCGCAAAATGTAGTGTCTTTAACAAAGAGATGAGAAGAAAAACTCATGGTTCTTGTTCGTCAGATATCCTGATAACTGGTCCCAGGAGGAGAAATAAAACTCATGGTTCTCAATGTAGAGAAAAAAATAGGATCAAATCGAGAGGCATACATAAGGATGTTGGATGCTATCATTGTGGTATGAAAGGTCACACGAAGAAGTTCTGTAGGATGTTGTATAGGGAGAACAAAAACAAAGAGGAAACTAAAGAAGATGGCAATGAAAATTTCCTAGCCACCTTCACCAACAAAGATCTTGTTACCGTTCTTTATGCAGACATTATAAATATTGCTTGTGATGAGTTAAGTTGGATTGTGGACACTGCTGCTGCATCTCATGCGACATCATGGAAGGATTTTTTCTCTTCCTATACTCATAGTGATTCTGGAACCTTGAGTATGAGTAATGATATCGTTTCTAGGATGGTTGGTACTGGTACAATTTGTTTGAAAACTAGTGTTGGAACTAAACTGATTTTGAACAAGAAGAAATTATTGTCAAATTTCAAAAAGTGCTAAATTAGAAAAGTCTGAGCACTGCTTGGCTGGTAATCAAAATAGAGTTCCCTTTAAGTCCTACCCTCCTTCGAGAAAGATAGAGTTACTTGAGTTGGTGCACTCTGATTTATGTGGTACAATGAAGACAAAGACATTGGGTGGTGCACTCTACTTTGTCACTTTCGTTGATGATTGCTTGAGAAAACTTTGGATCTATGTGTTGAAGACTAAAGACTAAGTGTTAGGTGTCTTCAAGCAGTTTCTGGCTTCAGTTGAAAGAGAAACTGGAAATAAACTTAAATGTATTCGTACAGATAATGGTGGTGAATATTGTGGACCATTTGACGAATACTGCAAGCATAAAGGTATTAGACCACATAAGACTCCTCGCAAGACTCCTCAACTTAATGGTTTGGCTGAGAGAATGAACAGGACCTTGATGGAAAGAGTTAGATGTTTTCTTTCTGATCAAGGTTACCAAACTCATTTTGGGGTGAGGCTTTATTGACCGCTGCACATGTTACTAATCTATCTCCAAATGTTGCTTTGCAATGTGATGTACCAAATGGTGTTTGGTACGGAAAAGATGTTTCCTATGACCATTTGAGAGTATTTGGTTGCAAAGCTTTTGTACATGTGCCAAAAGATGAGAGGTTAAAGTTAGATGCCAATACAAGGTAGTGCATCTTCATTGGATATGGCCTTGATGAATTTGGTTACAGGCTATATGATCCAATTGAAAAGAAACTTGTGCGAAGTCGTGATATTATTTTCATTGAGAATCAAAAAATTGAAGATATTGACAAAGCGGAGAAGGTATAATCTTCAAGTTTTGATGGTATAGTTAATCATGGTGATGTTCCTAACTCAAGTGTGCATGATGTTGTTGGGCTTGATAATCATTGTGACGCCTAGAATCATTATCGAATCAACATGTTGATATTGATAATAACAATGATATGTTTATTGATGATATTGTTGCTCATGAAGTTGTGGACGAATCAAATATTCTGCTTCGAAGGTCCACAAGACAACAATTTGCGTCCTCCCGTTATTCACCCAATGAGTATGTGTTATTCACTAACGGTGGAAAACTCGAATGTTATGAGGAGTCCATGGAATATGAGCACAAGAATCAGTGGATTGAAACCATGCAATATGAGATGGAGTCTCTGTACGATAACCACACTTATGAGCTGGTAAAATTGCCCAAGGGCTTGAGAGCTTTAATGAACAAGTGGGTGTTCAAAGTTAAAGTTGAAGAACACAACTTAAAGCCTAGGTTCAAATCTAGATTGGTTGTTAAAGGATTCATCGAAGGAAGGGTATTGACTTTGAAGAAATGTTTTCTCCTATTGTGAAAATGTACTCAATTCGCACAGTTCTAGGTTTGGCTACTAGTATTAATTTAGAGATTGAGAAGATAGATGTGAAGACGACTTTCCTTACGGTGACCTAAAAGAAGAGATTTATATGGAATAACCTGAGGGCTTCAAAGTAGATATAAAGAAAATTTTGTCTGCAAACTCAAAAAGAGTCTATATGGCCTAAAGAAAGATCCTAGACAGTGGTACAAGAAGTTTGGATCTCTTATGGGTGAGCAAGGCTATAAGAAGACGTCTTATGTATTTGTACAAAAATTTTGTGGTAATGATTTTATCATCCTTTTGTTTATGTGGATGATATGTTTATTGTGGGCAAGAATACTTCCATGCCAATCAAATTTTGAGCATGAGAATTACTCGTCTCAAAGATAAAAGGAAGATTTATTATCTTAGAAGAAGTACATTGAACGTGTGCTAGAGCAGTTTAATACGAAGAATGATAAGCCTGTTAGTACAACTCTTGTTGGTCATATGAAGTTGAGCAAGAAGATGAGTCCTACAGCTAGGGAGGAAATAGAGAACATGGTCAAAGTTTCATATTCCTCCGTCGTCGAAAGTCTAATGTATGCAATGGTATGCACTAGACCTAATATTGCGCACGCAGTTTGTATTGTCAGCAGATTTCTCAACAATTTGTAAAAAACATTGGGAAGCTGTGAAGTGAATACTCAGGTAAATTAGAGGAAGCTCCAATGAATGCTTGTTTTTTGGAGCGTCAAATCCAATCTTGAAATGCTATACAGATACTAATTTGGCAGGTGACCTTGATAACAGAAAATCCACCACTGGATATTTGTTTACTTTTTCAGGGGGAGCTATATAATAGTAGTCGAAGTTGCAGAAGTGTGTTACACTATTTACAACTAAGGCTAAATATATTGCGGCTACTGAAGCCGGCAAGAAGGTGATATGGCTTAAGCAATTTCTTCAACAACTTGGTTTGAATCATATGGAGTATATTGTCTATTGTGACAGCCAAAGTGCAATAGACTTGAGTAAGAACTCCATGTAACATGCAAGAACAAAACGTATTGACGTCAGATATAATTGGATTTGTGAAAAAGTGGAGTGTAAATCATTTCACATCAAAAAGATCCACACAAGTAAAATCCTGCAGATATGATGACCAAGACGATATCGAAAGATAAGTTCAAATTATGAAAAGAACTTGTGGGTATGAGCTCTCTCTAAAGAAGATTAAATACCTTCTTCTAGTAAATGGGACTGGAGGGGGAGATTTGTTGAAATCATCCCATATTTTGGTCAACGTTAGCTATTCAACTGCTACAAGCAATTGTTAAAAAAAGATTAGTAATTGGAGTTGAAAATAAAAGATTTGGTGGTTGGCAAATTGGTAAGATTTACAACCATTATTAACTTTGCTATATTTACCTATGTCATGTGATTAGTGACATAGCATGGTTTTATCCTTCTATAAATAGAGCATTCTTGCTCATTTGTAGAACACACCAAGTTAGAGAAAAAACCATTTTAAGAACAAAGTGAGGTATTCCATAGACTATACTAGAAAAATAGTCTGTGAAGAAAAATAGAGTGTGAACGATATTTTATTAAGGTGGAAAACAAAAGAGTGTTGTTCCTTTTGAGTGTATAGTAGTGACTTTGAGTATTGTATTCATTACTACACAGTGTAAAATTTGTTACTATAGTAATATCAGTTGTCCTCTTGGCCCGTGGTTTTTTCACTTATCCAGAAGGGTTTCCACGTAAAATTCTTGGTATCGTTATTTTCCCATTGATTTCCATTACTTCTAGTCTTTTACCATATATATTGTTGTGTTTGTCCCCGTTTACCCAACAGGCGAGTCTAGCATTCTCTTGTATATATAAATACAAGGTAAATTACCTGCGCTTTGCGCGGTGGTGAGCTACCTTATTAAGCTTATGTATGATCATTAAGTCATATTGCTTTCCTTTTGTATTTTGTATACCAATGAAATTGTACGTGTGATCATTAGGTTATATCGCTTTCCTTTTGTATTAAATATACCAATAAAACTTTGTTGTCATATGTTTATACAATAAATTATAAAAATGTTCACTACGTACATGATTTATTTAAAATAAAAAAGTTAAATATATATATAGATAGTTTGTATTTCTATGCTTACACTAAATTGCCAAGAAAATTTATCGCAACTTTGAAAGTTTTTTCAGAACTCTAAAGTGATATTAAATTTTATTTTGTTTTTCAAAGGATAAAGGAAACCTCAAGTATAAGAAAGAATAAGGAAATTACCATGGACGTTGGTTGATGCCACAAAAATAAAGCAATTATGTAACTTCTCATAAATTATAAAGAACATTTACAATGAACACAGTCATAGACCTTTTAAAAGATTAATAGCCCCAACACATTAGAACCATAAAATTTACTGTATAATCATGTTTCTCTAGTCTTACTTATTTTAATTGATACTCACATGAGGTTTTTGAAAAGAATTAAGTTACAATCTTTCATAGCACTATTTATTGGAACCAAGTCGAAGTAAGATGGTGTTGTTTTTCAAAAATACTATTATAAGAAATTGATTTAAGATGGTGAGTAGCAATTAAGTGTGGCGACACATGTAACCAACAACAAAAAAAACTTAATGAATAGAACCTTTGATTTTATCGCAAACGAAATTGGCTTCTCATCTATTGATTTATTTTATTCCTCAGAGATGTTGGGTTTGTAAACCTATATGTTTTGGTGCATTAAGGTTGTTCACGGTGTATTTTTTCTATTTCTACAAATTTGTTGATGTGGTAAAACGAATTGTGACACTGTATCAGGAAAGAGCAAGTGACGTTTGGAGAGGCCCAATTATCACTCTATTGAAGCGGTGTATTTTTGAACCCTTTATTAGGAAAGAGTAAATGACGACTGGGGAAGAGACGTCAATTATGTCTTCTTTGAAAAGGTTTGTTTTGAGAGCGAAGAGTGCCCTTTTGCATTGTGAATTTGCAGAAAAATGAAAAGAAGATAAAAGTCAATTTCTGATCACTGTCACTTAGATGGGATACCTGTTGTTTGAAGGAATTCGGGTGGCATTGTGGGATACTTCAAAGACAGCAAAGGCAAATTCAAACGCATATGGACTTGTCAAGGCGGGGCAAAACTAAAATTTTATGCATGGGCGGGGAGTTAAAAGTAAGAAACAGTGTTATAGGGAGGACACCGTTAGAAAAACATACATGGATGTTTAGGACAAGTTATGTGTTGATTAGCTTCAACGGCCGCAGATTTAGCTTGATGGTGATTGGTACGAACAACTCGAATGCAGCAAAAGTATAGGATGATGTAAATAATTAACAGAAAGGAGTTCTGGAAGAAGGACAAAACGTAGTCTAGAGGAAAATCTGGGGTGAATGGGTTTATATCTCAGTTGTCCAAGGACAAGCGTGTACACACGGTTTGATAGCGTCGCTTGTGAATGAGTGCGTTAAGCATGGAAAAGCATGAAATTTAATTTAATTGTTGTCGTGGGAAGCAAGAACACTTTTGGAACTACATTAAAATAAAAGGGTTTCCTGTTTGCTTGTGGAGCCACGTAGGCACCATAAGGTTCTCTATTATACACACACGCACGCACCTACCCACATATATATATACTAATTTTCGGGAACATGTGTTATGTGTTAATCCTAAAATGCTTCCTACAATGTTTGTAATAAATTTAAACAATATATATATATATATATCAAGAATTAGCTATTATGCATGAAAAATACTACTTTTAATCACATTTGTTACGATCCAAAGTTATATATGTACATTTCACAAATTTTGTCAATTATTTATTTCCTCGTAAATTTATATAATAATGAAGTTACAATGGTTCATCAACTTATAAGATACCATTGAATCTCTTCATCTTCATTTTTATTCTATCTTACTTTAATTTTTTTTGTTAGTGAGTTGGATTCACTTGTACAAAATCACATCGACTGTTTGCCTTGTAGAATATTCCATTGATTGTCATGAATGCAATCATAAAGCTAGAAGTCTTTCTTCTTGTTCATGTGTAAAAGACTCTCTTTTT
Source organism: Solanum chmielewskii (assembly GCA_027704785.1). NCBI lineage: Eukaryota > Viridiplantae > Streptophyta > Magnoliopsida > Solanales > Solanaceae > Solanum > Solanum chmielewskii. The sequence continues at coordinate 23,812,624 of JAKWIX010000328.1, forward strand.
TTTTTCGAGAATCCAATTAAGTGTACCGTCTCAACTTTTATAAAATAATTTTTTTTATAGAATCAAGCCAAAATTTTATTAAGTACATATCAACTCACATAAAAATAAATAATTGCATGTAAGGAACAATGATTTATTACCTGAAAATCGATACCACTTGAAACAGTTGAATATGTGTTGCTTCACCTACTGCATCCTCACTATGAAATATTAGTGTCATTTCTTAATTGTATCTTCATAAAAAAAGTCAAATTTAAAATATTCATTAGTAGTTGAAATATTCAATAATTTAGATGAGTTCAAATAAAAATCAACAAAACATTGAGCATAACAAATTCATATAATAGAATAAAATAAAAATCACATGATTACACGAGAAAGTATAATATATAATATAGGAAAATGGAGAATCTGTTGATAGAAGATAAAAAAGTTATAAATTAAGTGATCCAAGAAGTGACCTTTTGATATCTTTAACCTAAGAGGCTAACACCTTAATATGACTTTTTTTTAAAAAAAAATAATGACAATGCTTAAAGAGCATAATATAGGTAACTTAAAAGCCTAATTAATTATTGCTTTATTTTTTAAATTATTTACTCCAATGCGTGTATACTTTTTTGTCTAGTAGAATTTTATCTAGAAATCAATTATGAATGCTTTCACTCTTCCACCTTTCGAGGATATTAAATAGTTTTTAGTACATTCGGCCTATCAATAATGAAAGACGATAAATTTGGACTTTCAAAGCTACATTTGGTTTTTATGATGTTATTAATTTCAGTAAGAATTATTTAAATATGATATGATTTCTTAAAAGTGGTCTATCTTATAATTGAGTTATAGAATTAAAGCACATTGAATCCGCCCCCTCTTTATTGATGACAGTGTTCGAAAATTGTGCTCTTAGAGTTAATGACAGTTGCATGTTGTGTCTCAAAAACCTGCAGTACAAGTTCATGTTGTAACTTATCCTACCATAAGTTCATGTAATTGTACAGCAGAAGAGATTTGCCGGAATCGCATGACACTTTGACTCTAATAGGCGATGAGCTATATTATCATGCTTCTTTTCGTAGTTACTACTATTTTTCATCTTATCTTTTCTGGATACAATGTGGATTTGAGTACGAAAAATGGATTATATAGTTATATTGATAAGGCTTCCCTTGTATGTCTTTCTTCTCGTTCTTTTTATAAAACGATCATCCAAAACTTTACTACAAACCAATGAGAAGTTGGTGGAAACACTAGGATAGAAACTGCTGCTCAACTGTACTACGAAAAATCAGGAATTTGAATCAACATATAATCAAACAAATAGTACTCATTTGGTTTTTAGAACTGACTCTGCTTATGAAAATCATGAATTTATGATAAAACCAGTCCAATTTTTGGCAAATGTGTTATAGAGCAGCCGATTGCAGAGTATAAGATTGAAATGGACTAGAGAATGGGGCATAGTAACGAAAAAAGAAGTGTTGAGTAAGATGCCAACGTGAGAGGGCCAAACACAAAGGCCAAAAACTAAACCATTTTCCCGCAGTTTGAAGGTGGTGGAGTGTTTAACAGATCATCGTGATGAAAATAGTAAACGAGGAAACTTTCCTGCAGTAGCTAGTATTAAAGGAAATCCCCTGTTATAAAGGTGAAACACTGGTTGGAGAGTTATGACTTACTCGTATTCACAATATTCTGCTGCTCCTTGGTTATAACTACTATTTTTTGACTTGGTGTGTATTGGATTTCAATGGTGTTGACATTGTACCGTCATCAATCAGAAATCTAATATAATTAACTTATATTGACCTATTGGGATTAACAAAATTCAACAGAACAAAAAGAAGAAAGGATCGCCATCAAACAAAACTATCTAGCTATAAATATTGTTACTTCTAACAAGTCGGAAATGGTGGATGTAGCTAACTAGTTAATGCTCAAAAGTGTATGTAATTTAGTTTTTCTATCCAGGAAGACAGACATGAGTTTATATTGTTTTCTCAATGATGATGGAGTAAATATATATGAATGTGAAGCTCCAGTTGGAGAAGTATGGCTGACTCGTATTCACAATATTCTGTTTCTCCTTGCTTATAACTACTATATTTTTACTGTGTGTACTAAATTTCCATGGTGCTGACACTGTTGAGTTACTTTAATCAATGAGAAATATGATATACTTTACATATCTTGAACTATTAGGGATTAAAAATTTCAACACAATAGAATGACAAAAGGATCATTATCGACAAACTATCTAGGAGTGAATATCGGTACTTTTAACAAGTCAGAAAGAGTGGGTGTAGCTAACTTGTTGCTGTTCAAAAGATTACGTAAATGAGTTTTTCCATCAGGGAAAAGAGACTCACTTATTATATTTGCTCAATGCTCATGGAGTAAAAAGCTTGAAGGTGAAGCACTAGTTGGAGAGGTATGACTTACTCGTATTCACAATATTATGCTTCTACTTGCTTATAACTACTAAATTTTTCTTTAATAAACTTCTTATTTGTATATATTTCTGTGCTAATTTCTGATTTTGTGCACATATGTTTGAATGTAAATTTAATTTTTAACTTCTAACACTTCAATAATGGCTTTCCATAAGCAGAGCAATAGAGCAAGTGAAACCAAGGGTCAAATGCCTCCCCGCGAGGAAAAATACATAGTTTTCATACTACTCTTTATGTCTCAAACTATGTGACTATTGGGAAAAATCACGGATAAACACAACAATATATATGATTAAAGTAATGGAAAAAAATGGAAAAATAACGACACCAAGAATTTTATGTGGAAACCATTCTGAATAAGGAACAAAATCACGGTCCAAGAGGAGCAACTAATATTACAATAGTAAGGAATTTTACACTTTGTAGTCACGAATACAATACTCATAGTGACTATTTCACACTCAAAAGGAACAACACTCGTTTTGTTTTCACCTTTCTAAAATATCGCTCACACTCTATTTTTTTCACATACTATTTTTCTTGTATAGTCTATGGACTACGTCACTTTGCTCTCAAAGTTGTTATTCTCTCTTATTTGGTGGGTTCTACAAATTTGCAAGAATACTCTATTTATAGAAGAAATTTACCATTAATGATGTCACCAATGACATCATGAAATACATAAGTTTCAAACTTTGCAACTTAAGTAGTTATCTTGGTAGATTTTGTTGGTATGTTGTTGTACCAAATTAAGACTTTGACAGTTAATATTGAGCTGGAACCCTAAATCTCCCTGTAACACCCTGTAGCCAAAACAGACCAAAAATTAGTTTTTCAGAAAAATCTGTAGGTGCAACCAACTGTGGCATTGACGGACTGTAGTCTGAACCACGGTCTGTCCTTCACAACCGTCAATGGGATAAGAAACTCCGAAAAATTTCAGCCCAGAAAAATTGGTTAAGTCTTGGACAACGGACGGACATATGGTCCGTAGGTTAGACGATGGTCCGTAGTCCGTGATCGTTGATTGAAACCTCGATTCACCCAGTCTCTAACAAGAGCTACGCATGACCAGCATGTCCGTAGGTTGACATACGTTCCGTAGGTCTGATCATATGTGGAAAATTTACAAACAGTTAAGGGGAAATGTAGTTGGGTCAACTTCAAATGGTCATAACTCTTAGAACACAATGAATTAGGTGTCCCATTACCAACCCATACATAGATAATTTTATTATATTTCCATATCCTTTGACCTTTCTAAAATCACATCTCTGAATAAAAAGTTATTTCCATTTTTATAAAGGACTGTCAAACATGCCTTAACGACGGACCCAACGACGGGGCATCGGGCAGACAACGGACCGTCAGTCTTGGCCGCCGTTTGGTCTGACAACAACCTTTCCAGGGGTCTTTTGGACTTTTCCCACTCCGTTTAAGTCCTAAGTTGCATCTTTTTGACACTAAATCATCATATTTACTCAGTTTAAGCCTAGAAACATAATTAAAACATATCCAAAACAAATCATAAAATCAAAAGTTAAAAAACTAGAAGCAAGAAAGGAGAAAAAGCTCAAGAACCCTAGTACAAGAACGAAACAAGTGTCCAGCAGTTCCAGCCACAGAACTTAAGTATTCTTCCATGGATTTCAACACCAGGTATGTGGGATTTAACTAGTGGGTTCTTTTCACCCATAGGGTCCCTAGTTTTCAGTCAGATTCTTGATTCTCTTATCATGATTAAACCTAGGGTTTCTAGAACTTCATGATTTAGTTAAATATATGTTCCAAATTAGATTGTAACGTTATTACTCATATTATCGCATGAATTTCAGAGCCCTAGCTATTTATTTCTTTAGTTCTTGAATTTCACATGCTAGGTCAGATATTTCAGACACTTCAGATATACATGCCTCAGTTATAAATGCATTATTACAAGATTAAATATTGCATTCTCAGTTTACATGTTAAGTTTTGAGCTTTCAAGTATTTACAGAAACTTAGACATAATTAGTTAATTTACAAAATTCATTGGGAGTAGCAAATACCGAGTTTGACTAGGGTTTAGCGTACCAAATAGTCCCACAACTACTAGCCAAGTAGGTTGTAAGTCCCCTCTGTGGGCAATCAGTTTAGTGATCAAACCAGCATGCCTTAATACCTCTAGCAGGGTATATTGGGTCCTCTTGATGGGGTGCATACATCGGACTCCACATTTAGCTCATGTGGTTTTATTATCGGTTATTAGTAGATCCCACAGTTCACTAAGACTCTCAGCATTGACCATTTATAAGTATATTCATTATTCAATTTCAGCATGTTATAAATTGTTCATTGCATCCAATCATCTCAGAATTCAATTTATGATGTCAGATTATTTACTTGCTTTCATGCCTGTTCAGTTATGTTTTATTTCAGCTTTACTCTATCCTGCATGCTCAGTACCTTTCAAGCACTGACGCATACGTGCGCTACGTCTTCGCGTGATGTAGGTTCAGGTTTTCAACATCTAGATCACGCATAGATCGATTTCCTGACCTCCAGTTCAGCAGATTCAGTAGTGAGGCTTCATTCTCCGAGGTCAACTGTCATGAGTTTCATTTCAGTCTTTAGTCATTTAGTTTCAATATTTGCTAGATTTAGCTGGGTCTTGTCCCAGTATTTCTAGTCCAGTTTAGAGGCTATTTTCAAAAATAGTTAGTTTAGCTTAGTAGTGAGTTAATATTTCTTTGTATAAAACTCATCAGTTTTTCATATATCACTATTTCAGCTTATGGGTATTCCCCATCTTTTCATTATAATTTATGATTTAGCTCCCGCGATAGTTTATTATCTTTAGTATGCTAATGATCACACCAACAGGGTTAGCTGGGTATCACTTGTGGTCCTAGGTTCCGTGTTTGTGTTTCGAGGGTATTTTGAGGCGTGACAAAACTTGGTATCAGAGCACTAGGTTTATGTGTCCTAGGATGTCTGAAAAACTGCACTAAGTAGAGTCCTTTTCATGGGTGTAAAGTGCACCACATCAAATGAGAGGGAGGCTATAAAGTGCTTTTAGGAAAACTTAACTTTCTTGTTACTCTTATTGTGCATAAGGCTTGATCTAATTCTATTATAACTGGACGTTGAGTGCTTAAGATCATGCCTTGTCGTAGAGCTTAGGCATGAAATGTTAATGCACGCAATGCTAACGTAGTTCCTCTAGTACCAGATAAGAAAGTTCAAATGCAGAGTTTCTCAATGCCAATTCAGCTTTTGTCTCAGAGTATGACCAACCAAAACAATAAGAAGGTTGTAGTTCCTACTAATTGAAATGACCGATTAGTGGCAGCCAGAGTTTGTGATTTTGTTAGGATGATTTTGCTGAAGTTTTTAGGGTCGCAAGTTGGTGACGACGCACAAAAGTTTGTTGATGAGGTCAAGAAAATTTTTGGTGTTATGTAAGTAACTGGTAGTGACAGGTGAGATTAACATCCTACCAACTCAAGGATGTTACTAACATATGGGTCGCTCAGTGGAAAGACAATAGACATGACTTTGTCTTTTGTAACTCAGTATAGCAGTCCAATTCAATGTCTGTCCAGAAACTCTTTCAGAACCTTTCTCAATCTCTACTCAAGTCGGTGACCTAGTTATAAATAGACGGGTATACAGAAATTACTCTGTCACAGTCACTCAAAAAGTCTTCTCAGCAGATCTAGTAGAGTTAGAAATGGTAGACTTCGATGTCATTCTAGTCTTTGATTGGTTACAGTCATGTTATGCCTTAGTCGATTGTAGAACTAGGATTGTTCGTTTTCAGTTTCAAGAAAAACTAATCTTAGAATGGAAGGGTAGTAGCTTAGCGCCTATGGGTCGATTCATTTCTTACCTTAAGGCCAGAAAGATGATATCTAAGGGTTGTCTCTATTGTTTAGTTCGGTTTAAGGATTCTAGCCTTGAAACCCCAACTCTTGAGTCAGTTCCAGTAGTTTGTGAGTTTCTAGATGTGTTTCCAGAAGATAATCCAAGAGTCCCTCCCGATAGGGAAATCAACTTTGGAATTGATATCCTTCCAGATACCCATCCTATTTCTATTCCTCCTTACAAACTGGCTCAAGCAGAGCTTATGGAATTGAAAGACCAGTTGAAAGACCTTCTAGATAAGCTTCATGAGACCTAGTATTTCACCATGGGGTGCACCAGTGTTGCTCGTAAGGAAGAATGATGGTTCTCTCAGAATTTGCATTGACTATAGACAGTTGAACAAGGTCACAATAAGGAATAAGTATCCCATCCACAATATTGGTGACTGATTGGACCAACTTCAGGGTGCTAGTTATTTCTTAAAGATAGATCTCAGATCGGGTTATCATCAGCTCAGAGTCAGAGATAGTGACATTCCAAAATAGCCTTCAGAACTTGATATGATCATGATGAATTTGTAGTTATGCCATTTGGACTAACCAATTCTTGTGCAACTTTCATGGATTTGATGAACAGAGTGCTCAAACAGTAGTTGGACTTATTCGTTATCGTGTTCACTGATGATATACTCATTTACTGTAGGAGTGAGGAAGAACATGCAAGTCATTTGAGAGTTTTTTTGCATACTCTTAAAGATCGCAAGTTATTTCCTAAGTTCAGTAAATGTGAGTTTTGGTTGCACTTCGTTGTTTTTCTTGGTCACACTGTATATAGCGAAGGGATCTGAATGGATTCACCGAAGATAGAAGCAATGGAACAGTGTCCCTAACCTACCTCTACTACAGATATCAAAAGTTTCTTAGGTCTACCCGGTTATTACAGAAGGTTCATGGAAGGATTTTCATCCATAACCTCACCATTAATTATGTTGACTCAGAAGATGGTCAAGTTCCAAAAGTAAGATGATTGTGAGAAAAGCTTCACATAATTGAAAACTAGATTGACTAGAGCTCCAGTCCTGACTCTACCAGAGGGTTTAAATGGTTATGTGATATATTGTGATGCATCTAGAGTTGGCTTAGGTTGTGTGTTGATGCAGCGAGGTAAGGTGATAACTTATTCCTCTAGAAAACTTAAGGTGCATGAGAAGAACTATCCAACTCATGACCTTGATCTTACAGCAGTGATGTTTGCACTCAAGATATGAAAACACTACTTGTATGATGTTCATGTATATGTGTTTAGCGATCATAAAAGCCTTCAGTATGTGTTCACCCATAAAGAGTTGAATCTTTACCAGAGGATATGACTTGAGTTCCTTAAGGATTATGATATGAGTATGCATTGTAAACCTAGTAAGGTGAATGTAGTAGAAGATGCTCTTAATAGATTATCCATGGGTAGTGTATCCCATGTTGAGGAAGGAAGGAATGAGCTAGTGAAGGATGTTCACATGCTTGCTCGCTTAGATGTTCGCCTAATGAGCATTGAGACAGCGGTGTAAAAGTTCATAATGGGGAAAAATGTTCTTTGGTGGTGGAGGTTAAGGAGAAGCAAGACAGTGATCCAATCTTTCTTTAACTCAATGGTGCAGTCCACAATAAGAGTATGGAGGTTTTCTCCCTTGGGGGCGATGGTGTACTTCGCTACCATGGCAAATTATGTGTTCCTGATGTGGGTGAGTTGTGAAAACATATTCTTGCTGAAGATCATAACTCCATGTATTCTATTCATCCAGGTGCAACTAAGATGTACAGAGATCTGCGGAAATTCTATTAGTGGAATGGTATGAAGAGGGATATAGCAGGTTTTGTCACTAAGTGCCCACATTGCCAGCAAGTCAAGGTAGAACATCAGAAACCAGGGGGTATTACTCAAGAGATAAATGTTTCTACTTGGAAGTCGGATGTGATCAATATGGAATTCATCACACGGTACCTCGTACTCGTAGACAACATGACTCCATTTGGGTGATCGTTAATAGGATAACTAAGTCTTCTCGCTTTTTAGCGGTCAAGACTACAGATTCGACAAAAGACTATGCCAAGCTTTACATCAATGAAATTATGAGGTTGCATGGGGTTCCTCGTTCTATCATCTCAGATAGAGGTCCTAAGTTTACCTCTCAATTTGGAAGTCATTACAGAAAGGTCTTGGTACTCAAGTTAACCTTAGTACAACATTTCATCCACAGACGGATGGGCAGACAGAGTGTACTTTTAAGACCTTAGAGAATATGTTTAACGCTTCTATGATCGATTTCAAAGGTAGTTGGGATGATCACCTTCCTCTTATTGCCTACAATAATAACTACCATTCCATCATTTAGATGACCCTTTATGAGGCTTTAAATGGGCGTAGATGTAGATCTCCTATTGGTTGGTTTGAAGTAGGTGAAGAAGCTTTGATAGGGCCAGATTCAGTCCTTTATGATATGAAGAAAGTGCAACTCATTAGAGATAGACTTAAGACAACCTAAAGTCATCAAAAATCTTATGCAGATGTAAGGAGAAGGGAACTAGAGTTCCAAGTTGATGATTGGATTTTTTCTGAAAGTCTAATTTATGAAAGAGGTGATAAGATTTGGAAAGGAAGGGAAGCTCAGCCCTAGATATGTAGCCCTTTACAAGATCTTGAAAAGGGTTAGAAAGGTGGCATATGATTTAGAGTTGCCAGCAGAATTACCAACAGTACATCCGGCCTTCCATATCTCACTCTTGAAGAAGTGTGTTGGCGATCCAGCCTCTGTAGTGCTATTAGAGAATGTGGCGGTGAAAGATAGTCAAGGTTCTGTGGAGGAGCCAATCCGTAGAGGGATTTACTTGGGAAGCAGAAGCAACCATGAAATCCAAGTATCCTCACCTCTTTCCTTCCGATTCCACTCCAGCTTGAGGTAATAGTTCCTCTTCAGTGTTCCAGTCATTCATGTGTGAATTCAGTTTTAGAATCATGTTCCCTCAGTTTATACTTGCATTTTCAGCGTAATTGCATGTACTCAGAACTCAATTAAGTCAGAAACTCAGTTCTCAGTGTTTAGTTGTGGGGTTTGCAGCTCTCTCCCTCTATTTCAGCTCGATTAGTCTTCATGCGAGGATGAATGTTCTCAAGGAGGATATCATGTAACACCCTGTAGCCAAAACAGACAAAAAATTAGTTTTCAGAAAAATTTGTAGGTGCACCCAACGGTGGCATTGACAGACCTTAGCTTGAACCATGGTACAATCTGCACAACCGTCGATAGGATAAGAAACTACAAAAAATTTGACCCCAGAAATATTGGCTAAGTCTTCGACGATGGACGGACTTACTCTCCGTAGGTCAGACGACGGTCCATAGTCCGTGACCGTCGATTGAGATCTTGATTCACCCACTCTCTGACAAGAGATATTGATGACCAGCACGGTCCATAGGTTGACCTACAGTCCGTAAGTCTAACCATAGGTAAAAAATATTCAAACAGTAAAGGGAAATGTAGTTGGATCAACTTCAAATGGTCATAACTCTTAGAACACAATATATTAGGTGTCCCATTATCTAACCATATATAGATAATTGAATTGTCTTTCCATAGCCACCAACCTTTCTAAAATCATGTCTCCGAGTAATAAGTTATGTCCATTTTAGTGAAGGACTGTCGAATAGGCCCTGATGACGGACCCAACGACGGGGCGTCGGGCAGACGACGGACCGTCAGTCCTGGCCGTCGTTTGGTCTAACAACAACCTTTCCAGGGGTCTTTTGGGCGTTTTCCACTCCGTTTAAACCCTAAGTTGCGTCATTTTGACCCTAAATCATCATATTTTAGTAAGTTTAAGCCTAAAAATTTAATCAAAAGATATCTAAGTCAAATCATTAAATCAAAACATAGAAAACTAGAAGCAAAAAAGGAGAAAAAGCTCAAGAAACTTTATGAACGAAACAAGTGTCCAGCAAATAGAGCCACAAAACTTAAGTATTTTTCCGTGGATTTCATCACCAGACATGTGGGATTTTAACTAGTGGTTTGTTTTCACCCATTGGGTCCCTAGTTTTCAGTCAGATTCTTGAATCTCTTATAATGATTAAACCTAGGGTTTCTAGTACTTCGATAGAACTTCATGATTTAGCTAAATGTATGTTCTAAATCAGATTATCATGTTATTACTCAGATTATTGCATGAATTTCAGAACCCAAGCTATGTATTTCTTTAGTTCTTGAATTACACATGCTAGGATAGATATTCCAGACACTTCAAAATACATGCATCAGTTATAAATGCATATTTACCATATTAATTGTTGCATTGTCAGTTTGCTTATTCAGTTTTGAGCTATCCAGTATTTACAGAAAGTTAGACATAATCAGTTAATTTACACAATTCATTGGGAGTAGCATAATACTGAGTTGGTCATTGCATCCAGTCAGCTAAGAATTCAATTTATCACATCAGATTATTATAATTGCTTTTATGCTTATTCAGTTATGTTTTATTTCAGCTTTACTCTATCCTACATGCTCAGTACCTTTCAAGTACGTACACATACATGCGCAACATCTTCTCGTGATGTAGGTTCAGGTTCTCAGCATCCGAATCACACATAGATCGAATTCCAGACCTCCAGTTTAGCTGATTCAGTGGTGAGTCCTCATTCTCCGAGGACAACAGTCATGAGTTTCATTTAATTCTTTAGTCATTTAGTTTCAGTTTTTACTAGATATAGCTGGGGCTTATCCTAGTATTTCTAATCCAGTGTAGAGGCTATTGTCAGACATTGTTAGTTTCAGCTTAGTAGTGAGTTAATATTTCCTTGTATTAAACTCATCGGTTTTCATATATCACTGTTTCATCATATGGGTATTTCCCACATTTTTATTATAATTTATGAATTAGCTTCAACAACAGTTTATTATCTTTAGTATGCTCATGATCACGCCCGCAGGGTTAGCTTGGGATCACTTGTAGTCCTAGGTTCCGTGTCCGCGTCTCGGGGGTAGCTCGGGGCATGACACTCCCCCTCCTGTCACATTCACTGAAAGGAGGTATCTTCATCCTCATTAGAGAAGCTCATACCCACACATTCTTTGCATAACTCAAACTTGTCTTTCGGTATCGTCTTGGTCAACATATCTGCAGGATTTTCACTTTTGTGGATCTTTTTGACGTGAAATGATTCACAATCCACTTCCTCACAAATCCAATGATATATGACATCAATATTCTTTTTATTGCATGGTACATGTATTTCTTACTCAATTCTATTGCACTTTGACTGTCACAATACACAATATACTCCATCTAATTCAAACCAAGCTATTGAAGATATCGCTTAAGCCATATCATCTCCTTACCGGCTTCCGTAGCCGCAATATACTTAGCTTCAGTTGTAGATAGTGCAACACATTTTGGCAACATCGATTACCCTGATATAGCTCCCCCTGAAATGGTAAACAAATATCCAATATCCGGTGGTGGATTTTCTATTATCAAGGTCACCTACCATATCACCATCTGTATAGCTTTTCAATATTGGATTTGATGCTTTAAAATACAAACATTCATCTGAGATTCCTCTAAGATACCTGAGTATCCACTTCAAAGCTTCCCAATGATCCTTCCCGGATTATCAAGAAATCTACTGACAACACCAACTACGTGAGCAATATCAGGTCTAGTGCATACCGTTGCATACGTTAGACTTCCGACAATTGAAGAATATGTAACTTTGGCCATGTTCTCTTTTTCCTTCATAGATGTAGGATACATCTTCTTGGTCAACTTCATATGACCAGCAAGAGGTGTACTAACAGGTTTAGCATTCGTCATATTGAAGCTCTCTATTAAACATACAATATACTTATTCCGGGACAAATAAATATTTCTTTTATCTCTGAGACGAGTAATTCTCATACCCAAAATTTGCTTGGCATGACTTACACAACTCTTTCTTCAGCTCGTCAATCTTTGAAGTGTTCTTGCCCACAATTAACATATCATCCACATACAACAAAAGGATGATAAAATCAATGTCTAAAATTTTTCATACAAATACACAATGATCTGAAGAAGTCTTCTTATATACTTGCTCCTCCATAACAGATTCAAACTTCTTGTACCAGTGTGTAGGAGCTTGCTTTAGGACATATAGACTCTTTTTGAGTTTGCACACAAAATTTTCTTTACCGTCTACTTTGAAGCCCTCAGGTTGTTCCATATATATATCTTCTTCTAGGTCACCGTGAAGGAAAACTATCTTCACGTCCATCTGCTCAATCTCTAAATTAAGACTAGCAGTAAAGCCTAGAAATGTGCGAATCAAGGACATTTTCACAACAGGAGAAAATATTCCACCAATGTGAATACCCTTCCTTTGACCAAATCCCTTAACAACTAATGTAGCTTTGTACCGGGCTTCAAGTTGTGTTCTTCAACTTTAAGTTTGAACACCCACTTGTTCTTTAAAGCTCTCATGCCCTTGCCATTTTACCAACTCACAAGTGTGGTTCTCATGCAGAGACTTCATCTCATCGTACATGGATTCAATCCATTGATCCTTGTACTCATCTTCCATGGCCTCATCATAATATTCAGGTTCTCCCCCTTCAGTGAGTAACACATACTCATCAGGTGAATAAGGGGAGGAAGGAAACCTCTATTTTGTGGACGTACGAAGTGGAATATTTGATTCATCCTCAACTTCATGAGAAATAGGATCATCAATATCATTGTTATTGTCAACATCTATATGTTGATTTGATACATGATTTTAGGCGTCACAATGATTATCAAGACCATCAATATCATGAACACTTCTGTGAGGAACATCATCATGATGAACTATACCATCAAAACTTGAAGATTCTACCTTCTTCGCTTTGTCAATATCGTCATTTGTTTGATTCTCCTTGAAAATAATATCATAGCTTCTCATAAGTTTCTTTTCATTTGGATCATATAACTTGCAGCCAAATTCATCAAGGTCATATCCAATGAAGATGCATTGCGTTGTCTTGGCATCTAACTTTTACCTCTCAACTTTTTGCACATGTACAAAAGCTTTGCAACCACATACTTTCAAATAGTCATAAGAAACTTTTTTTCCATGCCAAACACTATTTGGTACATCACTTTTCAAAGCAACAACTGTAGATAGATTAATAACATCTGCATCGGTTAATAAGCCTCACCCCAAAATGTGTTCGGCAACTTTGCTTCAGAAAAAAACATCTAATTCTCTCCATCAAGGTCATGTTCATTCTCTCAGCCAAACCATTAAGTTGAGGAGTTTTGGGAGGAGTCTTCTGGTGTCTATACCTTGATGCTTGCAGTATTCGTCAAATGGTCCACAATATTCACCACCATTATCAGTATGAATATATTTAATTTTCTTTCCAGTTTCTCTTTCAACTGAATCGTGGAACTACTTGAAGACACCTAACACTTGATCTTTAGTCTTAAAGACATAGACCAAAAGTTTTCTCGAGCAATCATCAATGAAAGTGACAAAGTAGAGTGCGCCACCCAATGTCTTTGTGTTCATTGGACCACCTAAATCAGAGTGAAACAACTCAAGCAACTCTGTCTTTATCAAAGAAAGGTAGGACGTAAAGGAAACTGTATTTTGGTACTAGCCAAGCAGTGCTCACACTTTTCTAATTTAGAACTTTTGAAATTTGGCAAAAAATTCTTCTTGGCTATAACATTATATCCTTTCTCGCTGATGTGGCTAAGTCTCTTGTGCCATAACATTGTGGAGTTGTCTCTCTCAACCCCATTCACTATATCAACACAAGCAAATTTTGTATTCCAGTATAGACCACAACGTTTGTTACCACGAGCCAGAACTAAAGAACCCTTAATGATCTTCCATTTTATATCGCCGTTGGTACTAACATATCTTTCACCACCTAAAACACCAACAGAAATTAGGTGTAGACGAACATCAGGAGAATGTTTCACATTGTTCAAAACTAGTTTAGTTCCAACACTAGTTTCCAAACAAATTGTACCAATGCCAACCACCATAGAAATAGTCTCTCTACCCATACTCAAGGTTCAAAAATCACTAGAAGTATAGGAAGAGAAAAAATCCTTCCTTAATGTCAGATGAGATGCCACACCAGTGTCCACAACCCAGCTTGACTCATCACAAGCAATATTTATCATATCTGCATCAAGAACAATAACAGGATCTTTGGTGTTAATGATGGCTAGGCAATTATCATTGCTATCTTTTTTAGTTTCCTCTTTGTTTTTGTTTTTCCTCTTCAACTTTCTGCTGAACTTCTTTGTGTGCCCTTTCATGCCACAATGATATCACTCAATATCCTTAAGTCTGCCTCTGGATTTTCTCCTATTTTTTTCTCTATACTGAGAACCGTGAGTTTTATTTCTCCTCTGGGACCAGTTACAAGGACATGTGATGAAGAAAAACCTTGAGTTTTTCTTCCCATCTCTTCGTTCAAGGCACTACTCTTGGCGGAATCCATAAGGATCACACCATTCAGAGATGAATTTGACAACGAAGTTCAAAATGTTTCCTTAGAGTCTGGTAGGTAACCAAGTATAAGAAAGCCTTGAATATCTTCATCAAATTTGATGCCCATAGCGATAATTAATTCATGATCCCCTGAAAATTATTCAGATGGTCTGTTATCGGAGAACCAACATGATACTTTAAACATATCATCTACATTATTAAGAACATTTTGCTGTTGCCAGTCTTCTGAGCATACAAACTTTCAAGATGCTCCCATAAGGTTCGAGCATGTCTCTCCCCAGAAATATTGTTCAACACATTATCGTCGACTCATTGCCTAATAAATCCACAAAATTTTTTGTGCAACATATTCCACTCTTCATCTGTTTTATTATAAGGCTTTACAGTGGTAAATACTGGTTTCTAAAATTTTTTAACATAAAGCAGATCATCCATTTTCCCCTTCAACATAGCATAATAAACACAATGCAAAGTAACCATTCTACTTGTGTTGGCTTATGTCGTTTTTCCCTAAAAATATTATT
Source organism: Solanum chmielewskii (assembly GCA_027704785.1). Lineage (NCBI taxonomy): Eukaryota > Viridiplantae > Streptophyta > Magnoliopsida > Solanales > Solanaceae > Solanum > Solanum chmielewskii. The sequence continues at coordinate 23,827,985 of JAKWIX010000328.1, forward strand.
ATCTCAAATCAAAGTAAATCTAATCTAATGTGGAAGTCAGACTGTGCTGCAACCACAAAGCATACTCAGATATTACCTTGGCTTTGATACCAGTTTGCTGGGAAAAAATGCGGATAAACACAATAATATATATGATAAAAGTAATGAAAATAAAATGGGAAAAAATAACAACACCAAGAATTTTACATGGAAACCCTTCTGAATAAGGAAAAAAACCACGGACGAAGAGGAGCAACTGATATTACTATAGCAAGGAATTTTACGCTATGTAGTCAAGAATACAATACTTAAAGTGACTACTACACACTCAAAAGGAACAACACTCTTTTGGTTTCAACCCTACTAAAATATCGTTCACACTCTATTTTTCTTCACAGACTATATTAACAACACCAAGAATTTTACATGGAAACCCTTCTGAATAAGGAAAAAAACCACGGACGAAGAGGAGCAACTGATATTACTATAGCAAGGAATTTTACGCTATGTAGTCAAGAATACAATACTTAAAGTGACTACTACACACTCAAAAGGAACAACACTCTTTTGGTTTCAACCCTACTAAAATATCGTTCACACTCTATTTTTCTTCACAGACTATATTTATTGTATAGTCTATGGACTACCTCACTTTCTCAAAATGGTTTTCTCTCTCTAATTTGGTGTGTTCTACAAATGAGCAAGAATCCTCTATTTATATAAGAAATTTACAACTAATGATGTCTCCAATGACATCATGAAAATACTTAAGTTTAAAACTTTGCAAATTAAGTATTTATCTTGGTAGATTTAGTTGGTATGTTGTTGTACCAAATTAAGACTTTGATAATTAATATGGGCATGGAACCGTCACAGTGATAATATATCATCTTAATTTATGCAAGATTTTGAGTATAGGCGAACGTTGGTTTAACAATAGACTACATGAAAGACAGGGCTCAAGAAGCAAAAAATTGGACTTTTGAGATGGCTCAGTTAGCCAAATAAATAGCACACGATAAGATAAGTAGAGAAGCCTATACAACACAAGATAAGATGACCAGAGCAGGTCAAGCTACGAAGCATACGGTCGCTTGAGTAGTTCAGAAAGCTAAAGAAAAGATAACAAGACAAAAACACTTTCCAAGCACAAGATAAAACTTTAGCAAAATTTCCCTACTTTAGCTAAAACAAGGTATCCATAACAAGTATCTCAAATAGATTTAACCCTTTACATCAACAGTTAAAAGAAACATAATTTGGTTGTTGTTGTTTAGGTAGAGAGTTTCATCAGGAATGTGGGTTGATTTCGATTTTGATTAGCATTCACTTTAATAGTTTCTATAAGGAGATGCGACAACTAAGGCTTAAAATGAGTTTGGGGAATCTGAGAGTTGATGGTAATAAACTTGCTGAGGGATATCAAAGGAATGATTTCTATAAGCCACTGAAGATCTATGCATATAGGTATTTGGATGAGATATTGGTTATCATGTCGTGGACAAAGATGACGACTTTGGACTCAAAGAGTAGGCTTGTTCAGATTCATGAAAGAGATAGAATTCAATATTGATAAGGTTAAGGCTGTTGTTCATAGTGCAACTTTTGAGAAGATAAAATTTTGGGGATGGAGCTTCAGGATGTTAAACCGTCTGCCTTGCACCCACGTATGTCACAACAAGCAATTAGGGTGATGAAGAAGTAACTTAAACAGAATGAAGCTTCAAGCAGTTAAGTCGTCTATCGTGAACCCACCAATGTCACAAAAGGCAACTGGGGCGATGAAGAAGTACCTCCAACAGTTAAAAAGTTAGATCTTTAGAGTTGAGAAATGCTAAAGAAAATAATAGGAATAAATTAGGAATGAACATATTTAGTCAAGTACTTGAGAAAATAAGGAGCGCCATTGATTTCAAAATTGAGTGTGAAGTCAACCAAATCTTTGATTTTTGGGCTGAAGAGGTAATGTAAGACTTTTTGGAATCTGTCTACGGTCAATGATCGTTGGGAATGGCCTTAGATTCTTTCAGTTGGTGACTTGCTTTCTTTGAAGTGGATCATAGATCAACTACCCCGTAAACTAGTAGATGCTTATGAAAACTTTCAAGAGAAAGTTGACAGGAAGTTAAATCCCATCAAAGCGAAAAGTTTGTTAGAGAAACAGATAGTAGAGGAAGAAGATGAACACATATACTCTGATCAAATAGTGGTAGATCTGACAAAGTTATGCGTAATAGTTAAGCCACCTAGAATACTTCTTCATAGTTTATTGATGGGTAGTGAGAAGGGTGGATATATCTTCTGCAATTCTATGCTCACTCCATATACCACTATTTACATACATATCAGTGAAGCCAATAGAGTTTTTTGTACAAGCTAATAGTGAAGCTAACAAAGAAATGTTCTAATAACCATCTAAAACATAAAGTTAAATGAACGACAAGAGTATTAAATAGAAGATTTAAGGAAAAAACTAAAGCTACAAGAAAACATACCAAAGTATTAAAAAGTCTTCTAGTTATGGATAGTCACAACAAAAGAGAGCTCGTGGAGTCGAAATATAAATTTTTGTACTTATATGAATCTAAACAACAGAGGATGTATGTAATCTCTAAACTTGAAATTTTCTAAAAATAGATCTTAAGTCATGGAAAAACGAAAAAAATTGTTTTTTTTCTGGTTCTCAAATTCAGAATAGAAAATTTGAATGATAAAAGTTATAGACGAACTAAAAGTCACTCACATGAATAAACTATGTAACACCAAGCTGTTGTAATAATAGAAAAGATTGTTGTAAAAACATGAATCATAACAACAAAGGTCTATATAATTGCTAAACTTGAAAATATTAGAGTAGAGATCTTATGTGGTAGTCAAAACAAAACAACTATTTTCATTTAGTAGTTCTCGTAATCACAATAGAGCCTTTCAATGATTTTCACACGCCTTAACATAATAGCCACACGCCTTAATGTATATTAGCAGAGGAACTGATTCAATCAAGTGTAACCAAATTTAAAAGCAACAAGATATCACAAACACGGAAAAAATATACTTTTACGAATCTCAAATCACTTGAAAATCACAATTAATGCTAAAAACAGATTAGTTTGTCAAGTATATTTTCTATTTTCTTCCCAACTAATGACTAAATTCTCATTTATGAACATGGTAGAAAAAAGTTACAGCGTTTAATTCTTGATGAATATCTACAGAGAAACAAAGATACTAGAACGTGATTTAAACATAGGAGTGGAGGAGAGTGATTTACAGACCTACAAAATTCTTAAAAGCTCGTTGTTTCTGGATGTCGCTGTAGTGAAAGAACAATATATTGATGAAAGTCGTTGTTGTGAGAGCATTATATGCTGCGAGACGTGCCAATATGATGATTTTGGTTTGGGAATCCTTATTAGTGTAGTAGATCATTTTAGTACTACATTTTCCTTAATCGTGTAAAGATCGTTGTGGTAATTAATATTCTCCTCAAAGCTTAGGAAAACCTTATTCTTTCGAATTTAGAGAAAAGTGCGACTAGGAAAAAAAGGGAAATGCGGGAGTTTTTATTTTTAGAAAAAAACAAATTTTTGCAGCTATTCTTTCTAATTGAGACTAAATATATACTTATTATTGACCATTACACACTAGACAATGATCTTTTTCCTCGTGTAAATATATTAGTTGCAATTAACTTATTTCCATAAAATAATAAATGTCACTAAAGTTAATATTTGTAGTAGCGGCGTTTGCCACTATGTACACCTCCCCTACCTGAAGGTTATGCAACCTAAACCTCGAAGCCTAAGAACTCTGCTGTAAGCCCTCACACATAGCCCTAGGACAATCTCTCACAACGTGTCTCATATAACCACGCATAAGACAACCCCTACGAGACATAGGCTGATGAGAGGAACCTAAATGAGCACAATGTCCTGCAAAATCTACAGGTCTAAAAGATTAACACTGTGAAGTATGCACCGAACTCGAAGAACAATGCACAACAGAATCAGCCTTAAATGCTGGTAAAGCTGCATGGACGGGTACACTAGACTGAGAGTGATAACCTCTCCCCAAAAAAACATCGAATCCTTGGCAGAAAACCACCATAAGGACCTGCATGACGGGTCATTTTACCCTCAAGCTTCTCAAATCCCTCACGTTGAATCATTTTTAACTACTTTGCAACATCTACTACCTTCTCGAATTGAGCAAGTGAAGTAGCAACATGAGAAACACCCAGACGAATCCGAATAGTCATCCCCTTAAGAAATCTTCTCACTCTCTCAGCCTCTATGGGAAGTTTCGTTGAAGCATGACTAGACAAGGCATGAAATTTACTCGGCACTGTTGCGCTCCCTCTATCTGGTGGAACAAACTTGTCTAGAAATACCTAAGTAAACTAAGTTCAGGATATTTGAGGGTATCCAATTGGCCTACTACAAAAATAATTCCTCTACCACTGCTTGGTAGAGCCATTCATGTGAAACACTGTGTATTCCACTCTATTAGACTCCACTAGTCCAATATTATGGAATCTCTCATGACAACTAACTATAAAATCATACGCATCCTCAGTTAAGTCACAAGTATAAGTTGGAGGATTCATTAATCTGAACCGCCCAAACATCTTTTGTTCGTCAATGGTCAGGGAAGGCCTGTTTGCCAAGTGTGATTCAATACCCTGAAATTCCATACTGTCTAAACGGGGAGCTAAAGTAGTAGCTGGTTGAATCCTAGGAATCTGAGAATTTTGAGAAACCATCGTATTTAGAGTTTGACCTCCAACACGAGTTTGTGAAGCATTAGAGTGATAGAGAAAGTTCCTGCTTGAGCCATCCCCTCTAGAACTCTTAACATACAAGAAAATGTTACTTGAAGCACTGGGTGAAAATAATACTAGGTGGATCCTGAGCTGGTCCATTCCCTTTGACATGATCCTGCACATCCCCATGAATAACATTTTCATTAGGAGGTACTGTCCAATCACGACCATTGGTAGCTATTGGTATCTTGGTCTTCCATCGGTGCTGCAATATGGCCCCTACCCTGACCTCGATCTCGAGCTCATCCTCTGGCTACCTTGGATAGTGATCCCAGAAGCAGACGTAGGAATAGGCTCTCGATCACCACTTGTCGATGTATGAGTCCTCTTCCTATAAGAAAGAATGAGATATAAAGATTAGAATTTTAATAAGGTCAAGTGTGCATGATAATGAATAAAAGAACAGAATTTTCCTAAATATTCTATAGCCTCTCGAAGATAGGTATGGACGTCATCATACCGATCCGTAAGTTTCTACCAGACATTACTCTTGTACTCGTGAGATCGATAAACCTAGCACTTTGATACAAATTTTTCACGACCCAAATTCACTAATAAGGATGACACCTATTTTCCCAACCAATAAGTAAGCCAACCCAACACATTTTACCAATTTTAACTAAAATAATGAGACAAAGCTAAACACTAAGTGGAATTCTCCAACACTAAGTTATTTATAGAGAAAAGACATAAAGTGACACCTATATTTGTCTCGAATTTTTAAAAAGACACCTTAACTATATCGATGTCCTATTAACCCACAAAAGTATTAAATATCGTTGTAAAAGATTCATTCTGATCCATTTTCTCACCCGGTTTGTGAATACGCACAACAGGCGCGTGAAAGTTTGTTTTTGCTGATAAAAACCATTCAAAAACTGCCATATTACACTTGTTTTACTTTTTAATTATTTATTTGCTTTAAATAATCTTTTTCCTCAAAATATTAACATTTTCAAGCTATTCTTTGTGATCATCTCCATTAAGAACATCCTTAAAGTCCCAATTCAGCAATAAAATCTCAAATTTCCCTATTTTGAAATCATAATTTTGACTGAGAAAACTCAAACCTAGCAAAAAAATTTCACACCCAAGTAAGAAAATGCTAACACAAAATTCAACACAAAAACATAGAAAGACAATTATCAAAGAAAAACCTAATTACAACACCAAGAAATAGAAACAAAAAAGAGAAAAAAAATCACATTAAAAGATAATTATATACTGAAGCGAGAAGAAGATCTGATTAGAGGAAAGAATAGGGTTAAGCAGAGATTGAAGGAAAGAATTTTATATTAATAAATAAATAAAATGTCTGTGAAAATGGAAAATTTGATAGGGGAGAGAAATTGTTTTAGGGACATTTTTTAGTTTTAATGGAAATATAGATATATTTTGTGTGTATCACATGTGACTATCCTTTTTTAAACAAATTGGGTCGGATTAATATAAGCGTGAGCCTCACGCACGTATGACTAAGTGTGGAAATGGCCTTAAATGACCCATTTTCATTGATATTCAATACTTTTGTGTGGTAATTGGATACCCGCAAAGTTAAGGTGTCTTTTTTATAATCCAAAACAACTTCAATGGTGAATTTATGTCTTTTCTCTTATTTATAATTACGAAATGCGGAAAGCTGAAATACCACCCATGAATTAGTGTCATAAGTAGGAGAGCTTCTAAAATAAGATGTAAGTCTGAAACTAAAAATGACAAATCCAACAAAAGGAATATCTTGTCAAAATACTAAAATAACATAATAACTAAAAGATGGAGGGATGTGCGGGTCACGAAATGCAATGCAATATGATAACATGTAATTATATGTCTTAGAATATCATTACTCTCACAACCGTATATACATGATACTTCACGGAGATACATCGAGAGTTCATAAACCATTAGGGACTCGCGAGGTCCATAGACCAATACGGGCGATCTCCACGTGTCCATAGACTAGTCCTAAAATTAGCAATTTCTGCACTGATGGTCTCCACGTGCTCAAATAAGAATCATAACATCTCACCATCCCCAGCACGGACGATCTCCACATGCCCAACTTATACTCAATCTCATGTCAATGCATGTACACAATATTATTTCAATATTGGTGATGATGATTCATCTCAGTCAGTTAATGTAAGCATAATACATAACCACCTCAATTATCACAACTATACGAGTGTAATAAAGAAAAAACAATCACACAAAGAACTTCAAGTCAATAATAAATCAGCTAATTCTCATATGCTTTAACATTCTGGGGTTTCAATCCGCATTCAATAGTAATAAATTTTCCCTTCGTATCCCTGGTGCTCGTACCAATGCCAATCACACCATTGGTATTATACCCTTATTTTCTCTCTTACCCATTGTCTATTCCAATTTTTATCTTTAAGTAAGAAAAATTCTTTCAACAAAGTCAAAAAAGCCTTAACATCCCTTAAATGCTGAACTCGTGTCATTAATGATCAAGATTGTTCCTTCCCTATTTGCAAAGTTTCGGAATGTTCCCAATCTGCCAATGTTGCAACATTTGTAAGTAAGTAAGTTTGGAGAAATTAAAATTATATGTCTATTATAGACCTTAAAACTCACTCATATTTGAATAAAGCTCCAAATCACTATAATATTTATATGCCAAAATTATCATTACTAAAATTCAAGCAAAGAGTTGAACATTTATCTCTCCAAATACCTTAACATTCAAGGTTAAATCATATAATTTCCACCTAATAAATAATTACATACTCAATATATAAAAAACTAAATTTATAATATGATAAGAAAATAAACCAACTTTAAAACCATTTACGAAGAAATAACTTGCAGCACCTCAATTTCCTATCCGCATTTATCTCTGCATACACAACAAAAATCTAATAAAGTAAAAGAGAACTATCATTGGCAACCAAATGGGAATTCACTGGCAACTAATTAATATGAAACCTTTTAAAAAATATAACTTACAAAAATCCCCAAAAAAAAATATTAAACCAAGTATTAGTAAGGACCCAATATATGGTAATCATTTTTTATGTGATTAAAAAGAATAATCCCTTTGAAAACTCTTAAATGCTCCCCACTATATGAAACTGAAACCAAACCCCAACCCTGCATAACTTTTCTAATTCCTACCTTGGTCTGTCTAATCACTAACTACCCTTATATAATCTTTAACCTTACAAATTAATTTCCACTACCTACATCCTCCAAAGATAAAAAGTACAAATTTTACAACCATTAAAAATTCCTCCCTAAATTCCTTAATCACCAACAACATTATAATTAATTATGAAACAACATATGCAATACACAAATCACAACTCACCTGACAAGGAAATTATTTTACGTTTTTTTTGCAAGGTCTTTCACTGGTGTTATGCTAATCATCCCTTTAACTTAATTCAATAAGTGGGCCAAGTGGACAAAGGGTCTTAATTAAATTAGGTATGGTCTTGGCCCATTAACTATTTAGCTATCTTAAATATTAACAAATATCTGACAACTAAACAATAAGTGTTATCAAATATTTCAAAATTTCTATTTTAAATTCTACGGGAATAATTAAAATAATCCTAGTTCTCAAAATAGTCCTAGTTATCGCTCACCCATATTGTTTGAATCTTACCTTCCCTTTTAGAAATAACGTGATAGAATTAGATTTTCTAGCATGTTGATATGATTTTCTACTAGAACTATGATTTTGTTGCTTATATGTTTACATCTGGAACACCATACATTAAAAAAAACTTCATATTTGAAGGATTTTGTGTTTTCTATATTGTCTATTTAATAGATCAATTCTTTTAGTTCTTATATCAAGTAAATTTCAAGAACATAAATATTAGTATAGTGGGGAAATGGATGCTTCTTCAATGAGAAATTCATGTTCTTCTTAAGTTTCTAGCATATCCTCAGCCATAGAAGAATCTCATGAAGTCATCATAAACACAATGAATATGAAAGAAAAAATCACGGAAGATTCTCAATTGAAGACACATGAATTATCCTCTGGTACAATACTTCTTGATCTCAAAGTCCATAATGATTACATCGATGAGAAGAATTTAACATCGGTTCATGTGAGTGAGACTTCCATTGATAATACTCCCACGTTCCTCAAAAACTAATATTTTCTCTTCAAGCTTTTGCAAGAAAGAATTTCCCACTACGCAAGCCTTAGGGGAACAACAAATGCTCACAAACAAGAGAGGACATTGTCTAAAAGAAAAATAATCTTGTCGATGTTGTACAACAAGCCCTAGGGGAACACAAAAATTACCTGCACTCAAAATTCAACTCACACATGCCATTTCACAGTTCTTTTACCAATCAATCCTCATTTAGCATTGAAGTAGATTCAAATATTGTTCATAACCCTACTTTTTGTGAGACACAACAATTTCTGTTAGAATGTCGATTTATGCTGAAAAGTGGTCATCATCATCAAGCTCATCAGTTTTTAGTACAAAAATCTCTTAGAAATAATAACATTGACATGGTTGGAACTAGAGTTGATGTGTTGAAGAATTCCCTTAATTTTGAGGGTAAAAATAGTGTATAGGGTTTAAATATAAGGGATTCATTTGTCAATATAGATGATAATCTTAGTGGAAATAATTACATGCAACTTAAATTGGAAGAGGGGGTTGCAAAAAAGAATAATGAAAATGAGGAGGATCTTGATTTAGATCTAAAGCTTTAATGTTAGTTTGTAGCTTACATTGAATTATTTTGTATTTTGTGGAGGTTTTATTTATTAGCGATTTGTTTTTATTTAAACTTGTGGTATTGTTTTAGAAATTCCAGGTGAATTCATTAAATCATTCTCTTCATGTTAAACCAAAGAGATGTGACACCTTTTTCTTTTTGTATCTTATTCTATCTAGACTTTAATAAGCCTGAATAAAAATTTACATTTGTTTTAACAAAAAATTCTATATTCAAACCCATGATATGACTATTAGAAACAAGCATAGTTACATCAAAAAGGGAAGGCAACATCTAAAACAATATATGTGAACAATGACTATTTGGTTTGAGACTTATACTTGATTGTTTTGTATTAATCTATGATGTGTAAAATATAATTCTTGAATAGAGGTTTAATCCACATGATGTATCTTAAAGTGTACATTTATTACCTTTAATATTATTGTGGAATCGATTACTTTGACAAGTGCACGATTGCTTTCCTGTCCAAAGCGTGGGCATATATGAAGTTTATAATCAAATACTTCCTATAGAAATTACATCTCATCTTTAGAACATATATTTAGCTATATCTTTATAAATTCTATCGCACGAGCATTCCTCAACTTATACACATAAGAGAATTATTTATATGTATATAGCACAACGTATAATCCTTGACTTTTCAGTATGTTTCCTTTTTATAAGATAGTTTCTCTGTGGGAATTCTTACTCCCTGGTCCCGATATTCTTTTCTTTAGAAATTCTTCATATGTCATCTATTTTAATACCTCCAATAATTTAACCTAGTATAAATAGGTTATCATGTCTCTCATAATGATTAGATTGTTTTGGATTATGAGTTTATGCTATTGTCTCTAAGAGTTTGGGATTTGTCCCACATTATAATCTCCTCTTGAACATTCCTTGAGTGACTATTATGTGTAGTAATTCTTGTATGAGTTCGTATCTCTTCTCCCATTGGATTATATATGGTGTTGTAATTTAACATTTCTTAGTTCTTAGAGCATTTCCAATGGTTCTTTGAGTTAACTAAAAACATTTCAATTTAAGAGTATCCTTTCTTTCTCTGTATTATAGATTTAAGATTATTGGGTGTAATTTTAATGACTAGGTAATTAGCATCTTTGATGTGTATTTACCACAATAATTTACCTTGATCTTCCAATATTCTTACTGTTTTGCATGATAATTCTTGGTGTTAATATGTGGTTGAAGAATTTATATTCAACTTCTTTCAATTCCAAGGCCAGTTTCACATCATGCAACCAGAAACTTCAAGTGTTCAATAATGTTTTTATATTTGAACAACAATGATATGATCAATCATTTACGGTTATTCGTAGAAGTTATCGTTTCCCAATCCTTATATTGACCCCGACGTTTTTTATTGAGTTTTAAAAGAGGTTTCAAACTTGGAATAAAAATTTGAGATTTATAGTTAGTTTTGAATTTGGAAGTCCAAGTTATCAACAAAGTAATTTTCGGTGTCTTTTGGAGTTACGGGAATTGGAATGGAATCTCATCAATTCCATCAGTCCCAAAATGTAAAGTCTAATCCATGAGATTTTTCAGGTTCTGATTACAAACCTTTTTTTAAGATTTGAGTCCTAATGTTGTGAATTTGAGGAAATTTAGCATTTGAATAGACTTTGGTCGATATTTAGGGTTTAAATGCTCGAATCGATATTAGGAGAGTTTTGTGGGATCCACAGATGATTTTTGGCCTAGGTGAAATCTTTGTTGATTTTGAGTTGTCCAAAGTTTGTTAAAATTTTTTAGGTGTGAGTTAGTTTATTGTTGTTTTTACGGATGTCGGGTGCCTTAGAATTGGTGTTTTCATTTTTCAATTGTGTTCATAGAGTCGATTTTTGTGATTTTCATATGTGGTTTTTGTGTGTGGGGTTCTAAACAAATATCGAGGGTCCTTTCAAAGTTTGGGAATTTGGCCGAGGTTGTTGCTGTCTGCAGGTTTTGCTTTTGAGAAGGCCAGGCACATCAGTGACCTTCGCTTTGTTTTTGTTAAGGAATCTTCTCTTATGTGATGCACACATTTTTGTCAAGGTTTTCTTACGAAATAGTAGAGATGGGTTTTGCTGCTCATTTATGAATTTAAGCTTCATTTCACCATGTTTGAACTTAGGTAAACTTTGATGGCGAATTTTGGAGGGATTTTTGTTCCAGATCAGTTGGGTATGTTTTATTGATCCTAAACCTTCCTTTTTTTCTTTTATTGATTATTAATATTAACATCAAAATACAAGGTTTTTCAAGAACCCTAAGAAATACAACTTGTATAGATACATACCCTCCCTAACATAGTCGAAAGGGAAATTTCATGAAAGCTTGTTATAAAATCTTGTGATTTTTGCATCCCTAGATACAGTATGTTCTTGAAGAAGTTTTCTTTGACCAATGTCTTCGTTAAGATTCAAGCCATCTGGTCTTTTATCTTGCAAAATCTTATCACTATATTCTTCTTCTCAACATTATCCCTTATAAATGGATGCCTCACGTTCATATGTTTAGTTATCTTATGCTCATAGGATTCTTGTCCATGTTCATTGCACTTGTGTTATAACATATAAAAGGTATAGTGTCAACGAGAATACAAAATTATTTGAGCTATTACCTAATCCATAAGAGTTAAGCATTACTTGATGTACCAGCCACATATTCTGCTTCTGCTGTATATAAAGCTACTGAATTTGGATTTTTGGTGCCCCATGAAATCAGTGATGATGTAGGAAATGTGCCATGCATGAAGTTCTTTTTATATCAACAAAAAATATGCATAATTATAATCATCATATTTAATTCGATCAAAGGAGTTACTAGAAGGGTAGAAGAGGACCAGGTTTGAAGTTTCCTTCAAATATCTTAGTATTCGCTTTGCTTCCTTCCACTATGATTCCTTTGGTGGTGCTTTGAAGCCAAAACATGTCCCTACACTTAAAACTATGTTAGTTTCACATTCGGATTTACACCCTAGACGTAACTGGTGCGTCGTCCTCTTTGAGAACTAAGACTAGCCTCTTAGTCTCATGTCATTACATTCATAGGTTGAAAAATGCGGAAAAATTTAAATTTTTTATTACATCTACTTGGAGGTTTATATAGACCTCTACATACACATAATATATATTGTTGTTTCGAGTATACATAGACGCTTCGTATAGGAAGGTTATATGGACTTCTAATTTTACTGCACATATATATATATATATATATAATAGAAAGATAGTTTCAAAGATAATCTCATCTCATACCATCTAAACGATTATCACAATATAGGTATGACCCTACATCAAATGTAAAGAAACCACATATAGGCTTATACAAGTCGCATAAAATGAAAGTGAGATAAACATAAAAGTCTTAGAAAAATAAATAAACTTCGTAGGCAAGATATTTGACATTTCCCTCGGAAAGTGAGGACCTACCCACTTGGATGATAGGGAATATCCAAGCCTTCTTCAAGTCGTCCCGAATAAGACAACAACAACCGGAACCTAAAATGTTTTGGAAAAGGGAAGAAAATGGGGTTAGTACTCCACTTGTACTAAGTATGAGACTATATTCACATATAATATCAAAATATGCTAAAAGGGACATTTAGTCAAAACATGCCATTTTACCCTTTTAAAAGTATAATGCAAAGTCAAGCAAATCATACCAACCAACAAAACATTCTTACTAACTCAACCAAGTAACATGTATCCCAACATTATTGAACTCATGATTTACTACAACCTTACCATCAAGGAATGACATCAGAAATAGGGTCAAGAAATAATCACATCATATTAAGAAAAACAACTACTCATGAACCCTTATCAAGTCAACATGTGCAATGACCAAGCAAAGCCCCATAACCTTACTCAATCAAGCAACTTAAACAAGAAAACATAATCAATGTCCAACTTCACATAATATACCATTTAGATATACATTTCATCTTATGTTAATAGTATAACCCAATACATACTCATAAGTGAACTAACCAACATATAGTATCAACAATGTGAAAGTTCATCATGTACATATCATATATCATTATGACATAACCATATATAAGAACATCATCGAAAGACTCCCCTCAAGGCTAACTACTGCAATGCACTGGTAGAGTCCCATACCCCTACCTAGACTAAGGTTGACCCCTTAGGTTATCCAAGTTAGAGTTCAAGAGCTTTAAATAATTTTACATTTTGGGAACATGTTTCCCTAATCGAAATAGAACACATGAGGTAGTGTGGAATCCGGTGTCATAAAACCTTACACCGAAGGAAGGCAGACTACTTGTTAAGGTAGTACCAAAACAAAAAACATAGAAACTACGCGGATCCACTAGCTAGTATTCCTATGGGGGCAACATAGTTAAAGAACTAGGAGATATAGTTGGGACCCTCTTTATGCTATCTGCATTATAGTCTCCAATCTCAAGAGTAATTTAGTTCTCCTACCTTCCCTATGTGGGAAGGGACACTCTTCAATCTAGTTCACTCGGTGCTAAGCTAGAGACCCTTTTTGAAATGTCTTCAAGCCTTTAATTATAAATCATATCTTAGTTTAGGTCATAGGGTCTACCCCTTGTATATTATTCATCATCAATATCTCAATAATAATTGCCTGAGTATAAGTCCTTTCATCACAATTCATATAAGTGAGGTTAACACATTGCATATCATTTCATAATAAGGCACATTGGCACAACCCTTATAACCTTTACATCTTAACAACCTCACAACCATAATCAATACATTTCAATTAAACATCATACCACCCTATCAATCGTAATACAACACATACTCAAATATAATATCATGACTTAACCACAATTAATCACAATTGGAAGTAAAGATAGAGATTCAAAGACTTACCAAGTCTTCAGCATAGTTCATCATCAAGGACTCACCATACAACCTCAATTAAATCAAATTTAGATGTTGACCATCATAATTCAATATTCAACATGTTAACAAGACTAGAATAAACACTATAGCACAATTCAATACTAGATCATATCTTAAAATAAGATGCCTAGGTCAACTCACCTTCTAACCTAAATCCTCTTCTCAAGACTAGTATGAAAGACTACAACTCACTCCAATTTGTTAATGATTATTTTTGCTACATCATTTAATAGTTATTTAACCCATAAGCAAGACAATTTAATCAATCACAACCCAATTTACATCATAATCAAACATGGGGTTAAGGAGTAAAGATCACATTCTTCAATTTAAATCAAAACATTACAGTTAATCATAATAAAGTTCAATTACATGTTAATCTGTTCATTATATCCTAATAAACCATAAACAACTCAATTTAAAACAACAATTTCATAATTGGATGAAACCCACATGAAAACTCAACTTTTAAAATCCACGTTGAAGGAAACCTTTGAAGAAAAAGTCTCAAAGGTTAATTAGATCCCATTCCTTAACGTTTCATGAAGAATTTATGGTGAATTCGTACCTTTCCAGCCCTCAAACCCCTTTACTTGATAGTCTTCAATGGTGAGTTCAAGTAGAGAGGGAAGGAAGAGAGTTTGTATTGAAAGTTATATTCAGATTAATTGGGGTTGGGACCTTTATATGGGAGTTAAATTAGTTAATTAGTCTCCCCTTAATCCCTAACTAACCACTAAACTACATAATTAATTAAGTGAACTTAAAACTATGCAGCAAACTCAAAAACCTCATAGACGGAAGCCCGCCAACGGGCTGTCTGTGAATCATCAAATTGCCCCCCCCTCTGTCCTGCACTTCGTAGGTAAGTTCAGAGACCTTGAAGGCGAGGGACTTCCTGGATTTATAAATGTGTGGGACGACGGTGTCATCGACACCCCGTCGATTCACACATGGTCCGTCCCTTGTCCCGTCGATGCACACTTCCTAGGCAGTGTTGCCTCAACCTGCAGGGGTCCTCCTAAAGGTCCCTTGGTTGGTCCTTGTGGAGTCGTACCCGGACGTTTCAACCATGAAACAACTTAAACATCTATGATCTACCATTTCACCACTTTTCATAAATTTATGAATCCTAAAAGCTAGTCAAATGGGCTAAGGCATGCTAGTACCTCTTTGAACCAACTTCCGGACGTCATGGATGTTCTTGGACGTTTTGGTTCTTAAACTTCCTAAATGACCTATATTCAATAAAATGGACTTAAAATAGTACTTAGAACTCATGCAATGCTAGGATTTATGCCACTTCTTGTAATTTGAAAGTGTTTCAGTTAGGCCTTCTTGTTGTTAGGTAAAGGAATGACACAATTATTCCCCTATACATGGTCTAGTTCACGTCAATCATTTCCTCATCTACATCCCATATGACAAGTTCTCATGGATGTATCACGAAATTTTGCTTCAAGATTTTTGAATTTATTGAGAAATTCTTTTATAAACTTCTTTTCGCATATTGATGTACCTGGGAGGACTGTTTGATTTGCAGCCCCAAGAAAATTTAACTCCCCTAGAATGCTCATTTGAAATTCACTACTCATCAAATCTAAAATTCATTGCATAATGAATATTAAGTAGCTCAAAATTTAATGGCATCTACATATACCTTAATAATCAACAACTTGTTACATCTGGACATTAAAAAAAGATTAATATAAATTTTACCCCTCTTGAACCTATTTACCTGAAGAAATGTTTACAAGCATTCATATAAAGCTTTGAGAGCTTGCTTTATACTGTACATGTCTTTGTTCAGCTACAACACATGGATTGGTAGATCAACATCTTCAAAAACTAGAGGTTGTGCAACATAGACCTTAACTTTTAGATACCCATTTAGGAAGGCACATTTAATGTCCGTTCGAGACAGTTTGAACTCCATGTAGGTAGAAATGTTTATTAAAATTTTGATGGCTTCAATTCTTGCTATAGGAGCAGAGGTTTGATCAAAGTCAATCCCTTCCTATTGATTATATCCTTGTACCATAAGTATTGAATTGTTTATGGTAATGATTCCATAGTTATCAAGTTTATCTCTGAAGACCCATCTAGTCTCGATAATGGTTCTTCTCTCAAACTGATGGAGTTCTTCCTGTATCAATGTAACCCAATCAGCAGCCATGATGTTCTTGAGTTGAATGATAGACCTGAAGGCTGAATATGTATCTAGATATCTTGTTCTGGATCTATTTTCTATTCCAGAGTCAAGTGGACAAAAAAATTTTCTAAACGATGAGAAAATTGATGTTTCCATGCGGACTTTCTAGTTATCTTATCTTCAATATCAGCAAGAGATTCTTTCGTAATGGTCCTACCACTTATGTATGTCATGTACATTTTTTTTGTACCTTTATTATCTCTCAGCCCCTCGCCCGTCCTTTCTATATATCATTATAAGTAGGGCGGTTGACATATCTCACTGAGCTATCGATCGCGAAGCTATCGCCTGGTTTTACCAACCTTTAAGAGTCTCTCTCCTGAGTTGCACCAGATGGACCATGGTCCTCTTTGATTTTTTCACCTTTTACATCCTTCAAAAACTCTTCACTTCCAGGAGTTTGGATTACCTTATGTTATTGTCCATTGATTAGTTCCTCCAATTCAATGTCTTCATCATTCATTCTTTCTTCAACACATCGAGTTCTTTTATTGTAAACTCAATATGCCTTGCTGGTAGATGAATACCTAATACACAACCCTTCATCACTTATAACATCAAATTTGCCGAGACCATCCTTTCTATTATTCAATACTTAGAGTTTGCAACGAAAAGGATTCAGATGAGCAATTAAATATTTCTTATTATTGACGAACTCATAAGAAGTTTTCTTGTCCACTAACCTGATGAAACATCTTTATGTAATATAGCAAGGGGTGTTGATTGCTTCTGCCCAAAAATTCATTGCATGTCCGGAGTTAATCAACATGGTTCTAAAAATATCCACTAAGGTCCTGTTCTTTCTTATCACAACCCCAATTTTCTAAGGAGTTCTTGGTGCAGAAAAGTTATGACTTTCATTTTTAGAACAAAAGCCATCAATTTGAGCATTTTCTAACTCTATACAATCTTGCAGTTATCCTTCAGTTGAATTGATTTAACAAAATTGATCAGTAGTTCGTCTACCTCGTCTTTGGTCTTTAAAATCATATTCCAAGTTAACCTTGAGAAATCATCAACAATTAACATAAAATAATTCTTACCTTCGTTGTTTTGGATTCTTACCGGTCCACTTAGGTCCATGTGGATAACTTCTAGTGGTCTGGTTGTACGTACACCTTTCTTGGATGTGAAGGATGATCTCATTTGTCTCCTCTTTATGCAGGCTTCACAAGCTTTGTTGTCTGAAAACTTTAGATTCGGCAGTCCGCGGGTCAACTCACCAGCAACAAGCTTCTTTAGCAAGGAAGACCTCATGTCTTCTAATTGTGTATTCCATATATTTGCACTGTTAGTCTGAGCAATTAGATAAGTGAGATTGTCCCCTTCTATTTAGTCAAGATCTGTATCATACATACTTTTGACTCTTTAGATAGACTCAACAACTTTGTAAGTTACAAAATTTGTAACTAGGAACATTTAAGATAAGAATTTAATTTCATTTCCCTTATATCATATTTAAGATAAACTTAACAGATTGTATCAACCATTCACATAATGAACAATGTCTATGGAATGTTCTGCTAATCTTTCTATTTTCCAATTCCCGAGAATCAAACCTTTTTTCCCATCACCAAACAACACACCACCGCCCTGGTGTGCTTCTAAAGAGAGGGAGTTTGAGTGTCTCCAGTAATATGTCTTGAGTATTCACTATCCATGTGACACCAAAGAGTGCTTTATCTCTTTTTCACATTAATGACTTAAGATACTTAGAAACCCACTTGAGATGGAGTTCCCAAACTAGAACAACTCCCATGTTCAAAAAATTTAAATAAAACTAAGGTAGTGTAACAACCCAATTAAGAATCGTGACCCGCGATGTTAAGGCGAAAGAATCTCAAAGCAAGACTTACCATATATTTATAAAAAATTAGGCAGAGTTTCCATTTTTTAGGTCTATTCTTACTTTTCCCTGTGTTAGAAATTCACAACACAACTAATAGAACCTAAAAGCAATGACATAATGTCCATAAATGATTTAATGGTCCCGCAATAGAAACAATTCATCTGTAAAATACAAAAAAGAAGTTCCAAACTAGTCACTTAACTATAGTACGAAAGACTAAACACAAGTTAAATCAAAGTAGTGACAAACGGACAGACTCTAATAGTTTTAAAGAAATTAAATAACCAATAGATATCAAAAGTTCTCTTGCCGCGTGAAGAAATGTGGGACGCAGCAGATTTGACAAAAGAACACACTCTAGTTAATAAAATCCTCTTCAATACAACCTGAGTTTTCTATGAAACTATTAGAGAGAAATGGGACACTAAAAGAGTAATAATACTTAACAACAACAATTTTGATGATGGACAAGTCAGAAAACGTGTTAGTATAAAAATAATGACGAAATAATGCTCTTTGATAAGCAATAATAATATTCCATTTAATATGCCTCATATAAGAAAAATCAATGTAAATACTTAATATTA
This sequence comes from Solanum chmielewskii, assembly GCA_027704785.1. NCBI lineage: Eukaryota > Viridiplantae > Streptophyta > Magnoliopsida > Solanales > Solanaceae > Solanum > Solanum chmielewskii. Next base: position 23,847,069 of record JAKWIX010000328.1, read on the forward strand.
AACTCATTAAAACACTTCCATATCAATCTTAGAGCTACGAGGGTACAAGGATAAGTCCTGTAATCTATGTGACCTTCTCTTTAAGAAGTAACGAATAACAATGAAGTTTGGATAAAGGAGTTAAATATTCATATCAGTAGATCTCTACTATAAGAATATCAGTAAGAGTACAGTAGTTCTACCTTTCCACAAGCAAGGACTTTTTTAGTAATAACTAGCTACAAGGTGCACCGGGTCTAACGAACATGTAGCTACGGGATTCATCAAGGTCTACTCCCACATATATTTTTTTCTTGTAATCAATAGAACCAGTTTCAATCTTATCAAAATCATGTCATTTCCAAGATTAACAATCACCGGTCAGAATACTATTTCTCAAATAACTTTAAAACCTTTTCAATAACAGTAATGATATCTTTTAACAATCAGATCATCTCAAATAATATTTAAATATCATATCCAGTAAACTATTAAAATAATAAAATTTGTAAAATATAAATCGTGGTAAGATTACAACTCACAGTAATGGTGCTGAAATATCAAGATAATAACTTGTATAATCCGTATGAATCCCTTTGGTCAATCTATAATAACATTTATATCAATTTCTAGTTAGATTCTATGATGAATATAATTATATTACTATTTTAAATACCCGACCCTCAAGTTCAATTTTGATTCTTAATATGTCAAATTATCTTATTCCATAATGATAGATTACTTCAATTTCAGTAGCAACAATTTAAAATCTTTAAGTATTCATATCTTGCGGTTGCTCAAACAATTTTCTTTCCTATTACTACAGTTAAGAGCTACTCAAGCTCAACATTACAATGAAATTCCAAGTAATGTTGTTGGGATCATATTTAGCAGTAGGAGTAATTTAAAATATAGTTCTATCTATTCGTACTCTCATGCCCAAATTCATTGATCAATCATATATCTTGGTTATCATCAAATAGATCGAATAAAATATATATGATTTATCCGTCTGGAGAATCCTTGCTGCAAATTCATTAGCTTGTAGTAAATTAGATTTCTACACGTACAGTGAATGACCTAACTAATATTCTTGGAGAGGATGTACGTAGGAGAAGAAAAGCAACAAGGATTAACCTCGTACCTCAAATCAAAATATTCGAATAAGTCTACTTTTCCTTGTTCTCCCTCACCCTTCCTTCATTCTTCTATTTTGTAGTCCTTTGCTATCACGACCCATACCGTTGTGATTGGCACCCACACTACAACTCGATAGGAGAACCACAACTAGAAACCAACCAAATCAATAAATCTAAAAACTAATACATTTATATTATGGAAGCAAGTTAAATAACTAAGCTAAGTTCCATTACTAATTAAATATCTACGAACTAACTAACATTCCGAAAGATAAACTTAGAATCTAAAAGTTAATATACAAAAACTAGAAACTAGAAAAAAATCTAACATGAATTTCTAGTGAACTATATAACAAAATAAAACAACGTCTAGGTACAAAAATGATGGACATAGACGAAAGAGAATTTCAAGGTAGCCCGAACGATGTGGCTCACCCTTAAACTCAAAGATATCATCGATCTCCTAAGCGACGTCTATCTACTTTCGCGTGAAGATGCTATGTAGTCAACAAAAATAAGAGGAAGTGCCGAATCAATACACAACAACCATATAATAGTATGATCACAGTGTTATCCCACTAGTGTAATATAGACAAGGAGTTACAATATGATAACACATGCATAAATATCAACATATTTAATCTTATAATAAGATTCAACATCACAATTAACATGCTTCATCATATAGTTGGTCCTCACATAGAACGCAAAGTCAGATTGTTATCATGCCGTGAAGTGGCAGTTCAATCTAATTTTTATGTCGGAACATGGAAACCGTGTAACACCTCTACAATGACCTAGGTGAATCTAGAGCCTAAAAATTGTGTAATGAGGTTGTAAAGTCACAAGTGGATTATGATGCTGTATAGAGGAAGTGTCTAATGTTTGGTGAAGTTTGGAGGTTAACATCCAAGAATTTCCACGACGTTCGAAAGTTGTGCCTTGAGACGTGTTTGTGTGTCTTAGTGTGTTTTGGCATGTTTTACGTGTTTGTTTTGGTTGAAATCGCTGTCATAGGTTCCTAACATGTATAAGACTATAATTTGTTTGGAAACATCCGAGCACAACTCTCTAAGGACCATCCAAAGGGTCCTTGAAGAGTACCTAACTTGTAGAAAAAATGGTCAAATACCAGCCCTACCAATGGAGGCGATCGATGCCAAGTAGGTAAGTGATGCTTCGTCGATGGATGGAGTGGGTTGAGAATTAATATAGGGATTTAGAGATCCCATTTGGGAGTTTTTGACCCAATCCATGACTTGCCAGTATGGCTTGACTATGTATCTACGCCTGGTCAGTAGCAACCATCGATTGACACCTTCAGATTCTCCGCAGGTGTCTCGGCCAAGCAAGGGTGTTTTCGGAATTTAACCTAGCCTTATAAAATATAATTGGGGGGTTTCTAATGTTTTTTTTGCATTTTTAGTGGTTTTATAAGTCTTGAACACTTAAATGAATTCATGATTATAAAATCAAAATCCAAGACCCCTATATAACTCTCTAGAACTCCATCGAAGTTTGAAGGAAGAATGGAGCTTGGAGCTTGATTTCTCCATCGAATCTTCTCAAATTTCATGGTCTAGAATCAATTAAGGTATTTTTTTCATCCTTTAATCTTATTTCTTTACGGAGCCAAACTTCAAAGTGGTTTTTCAAGACTTCCTCAAAAGATGAACTTCTAAAATGAATTCTAGCCATGGGTTCTTGCATAAAATGTTTTGAATCAATGATATATGATTGAATTGATGGTAAGTTGATGGTTATAGGTTAAAAACTCCATGAACCCATGAAAATCATGTACTTCATATTTTGACTACTTTATGGGTTATTGGATCATGTCTTTATACTATTAAATTCTGATGTAGTTATGAAAGAATCACGTTAGAATTGTATATAGTCCATATTAAATTGATGAATTTCATATTTTATTATATAATATAATGGTACATTGTGATTATTGGGTTGAATTGGTGACTATGGCTATTGGTTAGAGCCTTTGTATGTTTGATTTGGTGAATTTCCTATGGATTGGAGTTGTTGAGATTGAATTGGGGGTATGTTGACCTATATTCTCTATATTGTGCAGTATAGGTGTTTCTCTTTTTATATTTGGTATGTTCCACTTATGGTGGCGGTGCTTATTTGCTATATTTGTAAATAACATGGCCTCGTTGGCATTACATTATGAATTGTGAATGAATGTGGCCTTGTCGGCATTACTTTCTCAATTATGATATTGTCATGTTATATTTTCGATATGTGATAATTGTGAAGGTATTTATGAGTTATGTGTATTTTTGAAGTCAAGTATGGGTTCTTCTAACTTAATATATGTGTTAATGATAGGCTGTAGTAATGCCTCATTTGCGTACAATTGATGTTGGAGTGTGAATCTTCCTAGTTGACTAGATGAACATTATGATGATTTATAATGATTATTCTATAGAAGTGTGTAGGATGAATTTAAAGTATACAAAGTTATCCTTATGTGCTTCTTGAATGATATGCTATATGTGACTATGTGAAGTATGTATGTCTTGTTTTCATAGACTTGTGTCCCTTACTTGATACATGAAAAAATATGTATATGAATTGTAAGACCATGTAAATGACTTAGGTGAAGCTAGAGCCTAACGTGGTTTTCATGATGATATAAGGTCCTAAAATGGTTTATAATTTGGGTTTGAGGTAGTGCCTAAGAGTTTAGGTGCATTTGAAGTCAATCGCCAAGGGACGACCAAGACGTTCGACGACTAAGTCACCTATGTTCCTCATATGTGGTTTTATGTGTTTATGTGTGATTAATGAGGTTATAAGGTTATTAAATGAGGTATTATAGTGTATATACGCAGTGTGTCAAGTTTCATGAAGTTTAGAGGTCAAACGTCCAATAACGTCCATGACGTTCGAAAGTCTTGCCTTGAGACAACCTTGTGTGTCTATGCATGTTTTGTCAAGTTTTACGTGTTCGTTTTGTATGAAACTCAAGTGGTAGGTCTTAAAATCCAAATAGATCATTATTTGGTTGGAAACGTATGGGTACGACTCCACATAGGACCCAAAAGGGGCCCTAAAAAAGGACACCTATTTGGAGCTCAACACTACGAGGCAGTGCCAATGGACGACCCAAACGACGGCCAGTGTACAAGCCAACGACCCATCGATGGGTGGCATCAATGGAGACTGAAAGGTGGAAGGTTTAGGAGTTGCAGGAGCAGCAAACGAGACCCAAGGTGGAAGGTTTAGGAGTTGCAGGAGCATCAAACGAGACCCCATCGACGGAGCGTGGGTGAGAGCATGGACCGTCAATGTAGGCGTCGATGGTGCAGAGTGTTTCCTGTTAGCTTTACTGGTAAGTTGAAGGGTGAACTTGTAATTTAAACCAAGATATTATAAAGTGTGAGGATGGTTGTTTTGAGTTTTTATGGGTGTTTTAAGAGTATATAAGTCATTAAACTCTCATTATAACCCTAACACCTAAATCAAAATACATTCCCTCCCAAAGTTTCTTCAAAAACCTCCATGAGAGTTCAAGGTGAAGATGGAGCTTGAATATGGTTATTCAATGGAGTTTCCTCTTCAATAATCATTGGGTTCATATAATAAGGTATGGGAGTTTATCTAACGCTTGCTATCAACTTAGATCCAATTTCAAATATGATTTTCAATGATTTCAAAAAGATGAAAAGTCCAATTTCTACTCCAAGTCTTGGGTTCTTGCATGAAACGTTTTCATACAATAATATATGATAATATCGAAGTTTAATTGATGTTTTCCAATGAAATTCTCCATGAATCCTTGACCTTCACAAATATCTCTATTTGACAAAAATATGGGTTATGTGATCATGTTTGGATATTGATGAATTCATATGTAGATCCTTATGGGATTTTTTCTTCATGTATAGATTATGTTTAATTGGTTTATAGGATGCTTCATTTTGATCAATTGAATATTATACATTCTTATATCAATTGAATATTAAGATTATTGAATTGATATTAACCTAAGCTTTATTAATTCTAATGTAGTTTCATATAGGCTTTTGAATGATGTAATACTTATAGTAAATTGATAACTAGGTTACATTAGATTGATGAATTTGTAGTAAAGTGACCTAGTTTCATAAATATTCTTACAATTATGTTGTGTTGTTGGTTATGGACATGGGCAGGGCCTTGTGATATCGAATTGGATGATTTAGCCTTGAAATTTGAATGGTAAGATGGAGTGGGGGTATGCTGCCCTAATTCCTTTTATTTTATGTTAATTGGAGTTCAATTATGTCGTGGTTGGTATGGTCCACTTAAGGGGGCGGTGTTGTGTGAGTTAATGTGGCGTTGTTGGCGTTACTTTATGCAATATGATGATCATGTCCTTAGAGACACCTACTTGTACTATTATGTTTTTTATAGTTGTGTAATGGGAAGTATGAGTATGTCTATCTATTTGTAAAATAATGTGAACGTATGTGTTCTTTCAATGAATGTTAGAAAATCATGTAGACTATGACTATGTGCTTCTATGTGTAGTTTTAAAGTTTATACATGGTTCTTCCTACTTGACTATATAAGTCTATAATTGTTATATTGGAGATGATATTCAAGGGTGTCGGATGACTTAAAAATAATAATGGTTATTTGTATGAGCTTATAGAATGACTAGTAATATGTTTTAAGATGAAGTATGTGGTGTATTGTTTTGGTTGACTTGTGTCCCTTACGTGATGCATATAAGAATATGAATATTCTATGTAATAACTTAGGATGCTAAAGTCTCTTAGACTTGAATGTATGAATGATATGTGAGACCTGGAATGATGTTAATGGGGTGCTTTATGTGAAACCTTGAACTTAGTTCTAAGGTTATGTATGTTGAAATCGAAAGTCGTTATTATCACATCAAGGTTTACCCCCTAGACGTAACCGGCGTCGTTGACCTTTTTAAGGACTAAGACTAGCCTCTTAGTCTCATGTCATTACATTCATAGGTTGAAAAATGTGGAAAAATTTAAAACTTTCATTATCTTTACTTGTAGGTTTACATAGACCTCTACATACACATAATATATATATTCATATCGAGTATACATAGACCCTTCGTATAGGTATGTTACATAGTCCTGTACGTTAATTCACATACATATACGAAAAATATTGAAATAGTCTCAACGATTCTCTCATTTCATACCATCTAAAAGAATATCACAATATGGGCATAACCCTAATATCAATCCAACAAGACCATGTATAGGTCAAACAAAAGTACAATACTCAATTAAAAGGGAAAGGAATGAAAGATTCAATAAGCTCGTAAAAAATCCGTAAGCTAGAGGATGAAATTTCCCTTGAAAGTTGAGGACCTACCCCACTTGGATGAAAGTAAAAATCCCAGCCTTCAACAATGTCTCCTTCAAAGGAGGTCAACGACCGAAACCTAAAATATTTGGAAAAAGGGAAGAAAATGAGAATAGTACTTCACATGTACTGAGTATAAGATCTTATGAACATACACAAGCAAAACATGCTAAAAAGGACTTTTTAGTCAAAGCATGCCATTTTACCCCATTAGGGACTTAATGCAAAGTCAAATAAGTCATATGAACAAATCAAACATACTTACTATCTCAACAAATAATAATTATCCCAACATACTTTAAACAATGATTTACTACAACCCTAATATAAAGGAATAATATCACGAGAGTGAATAAGAGTCAAACATATCATAATAAGCAAAACAACTACTCAAAAGTCCTTATCAAGTCAACAAGTGCAATGACCAAGCAATGTCCCATAACCTTACTCAATCAAGTATCCTCAACAAGAAAACATGATCCAACTTTAGATATAATGGAATTTAGGTTTACATTTTATCATATATCAACATTATAACCCAAGGCATATTAATAAATGAACTAATTAACATATTGTATCAACAATGTGCCATGGTCACCATATATAAATCATATATTATCATAACATAAACATATATAAGAGTATACTCCTAAGACACCCCTCAAGGCTAACTAGTGCAATATTTAGGTCGAGTCCAATACCCCTACCTAGACTAAGCTAGACCCCTTAAGTTATCCAAGTTAGAGTTCAAGTCCTTTAATTCGTTTTACCTTTTGGGAAAATCTTTCCCTAACCGACATAGACCACTTAAGATAGTGTGGAATCCAGTGTAATAACACCCTACACCAAAAGAAGGCGGACTACTAGCCAAGGTAGTACCAAAACATAAAACATAACAACTACATGGATCCACAAGCTAGTATTCCTATGGGGGCAACATAGTTCAATAACTAGGAGGTTTAGTTGGTACGCTCTTTATGCACCTTGAATTATAGTCTCCAATCTCAAGAGTAATGTAGTGTTCCTACCTTCCTTATGTGGGAAGGGACACTCTTCGATATAGTTCCCTTAGTGCTAAGCTAGAGTCCCTTTTTGAAATGTCTTTAAGCCTTTAATTATCAACCATAGCTTAATATAAGCCATTGGATCTACCCCTGGTATAATCATCATCATCAATACCTCAATAAGAATTGTATGAGTATAAGTTCTTTCATAACAATTCATATAAGTGAGGTTAACACATTAGCATTTCATAGCATATCAAGGCACATTGATAGTTTTCACCATCCTTATATAACATACACCTTAATCAACCTTACAACATAGTCAAGACATTTCAATTCAACATCATACCACCCTATAATCCTAGTACAAGGCATACTTCAATGTAATGTCATGACTTAGTAACAATTAATCACAATAGGAAATGAAGATAGAGATTCTAAGATTTACCAAGTCTTCCTTATAGTCTATCAGCAAGGTGTTACCATCAACCCATAATTCAAACATATTTGGGGATTAACATCATCACACAATTATAATTAATATAATAACAAGGCCAATTGCATCTCTATAACACAATTAAACTCTAGATCACAACTTGAGACAAGATATATAGGGTATTTTCACCTTTACAATTCATATCCTAAACCACATCTCATGAACTAGAATAATAGGCCTATAATTCATCTTAATTCAATCATAATAACACCAAAAGATTGTTATCAAGTCAACAACCAACTCAATTGAATGATCACAATACAATATAGGTGAAGATAAATACTTAGGATTAGGGATGGAGGATCATACTTTTCAATTTAGACAAAACCATCAACAATTACCATAAACAAGTTAAATTACACGTTAATCTACTCAATATAAACCTAAGAAGTCATTAACAACTCAATCCATAACTTCAATTTCGTAATTGAATGACACCCATAAGAAACCTCAACTTTTGAAATCTATTTTGAAGGAATCCTTTGAGGAAAAAGTATCAAAGGTGAATGAACCCATACCTTAATGTTTGTCAACAATTCGACGGTTAATTCGTCTCTTTGGATCCCCCAAACCCTAATCCTTGATAGTATTCAATGGTGAGTTCATGTAGAGAGATAAGTAATAGAGAAGGAAGAGAGTACATTTGAGAGTTGTCTTTAGGTTAATGAGGGTTGAGGGTATTTATAGTGGGACTTAATCAACTTAATTAGTCTCCGTTTAATCCCCTAATAACCCCTAAACTACCTAATTAATTGAGTAAACTTAATTGAAAACATGCAGAAACTTAGGACCATCACAAACGATGCCCCGCTTACGGGCTGTTTCTGAATCGACGGACACCCCCCGTTCTGTCATGTACTCCATCGTATTCATCAGAGAATGTGAAGGTGAGGGGCTTCCTACAATTGTCTATGTTTGGGATGAAGGTGGCATCGACACCCCGTCGATTCACACATAGACCGTGCGGGTGACGGCACCTCTGCACTATGTTGATAAGTTTAGAGGCTGTGCGGGTGAAGGGACCTTCTCAACTATCCAAAGTGTGGGACGATGGTGGAATCGATGCCCCGTAGATCCGCACACGGGCCGTCTTCTGTCCCGCCGATGCACACTGCCAGGCAGTGTTGCATCAAACTACAAGGGTCTTCCTCAAGAGCCCTTAGTTGGTCCATGGGGGGTCGTACACAGACATTTCAACCATGAAAAAACTCAAACACATATTAGCTACCTTTCCATCAATATCCATACATTTACGAATCTTAAAAGTTAGTCAAATAATCTAAGTCATACTACCATCCATTAGAACCAACTTTCGGGATGTCATGGACATTTTTAGACGTTTTAGTTGTTAAAACTTCTAAATGACCTATATTAATCAAAATTGGACTTAGAAACAGTACTTATACTTTATTTTACCTATATTAGGCATTACAATGTGTCTTGGATTTTCAAGGTGTTACAATATCCTCCCCATAGGAAGATTCGTTCCCGAATGTCACTTAAATTCTTTTGAAGGAAGGAATGGACTCAAGACTAGCAGCCCAACCAATCAAAAATATCAAATCAAGATAAATCACATCATTTCAACAAGGCAAATATCAAAACTCATATTACCACACATAAGGCTCAAAACACTTTATCATGATGCATTTCCTTCTATTAACACTTATGAGCTCAACATACATTACATGAGTCAATTAGCACAAAGTTTAACTTAACAACATGCTAACTATTATTTTATAGAGACCCACCATATTAAAATGAACAACATAACTCAAAACTAGCAAAAAGCAAAATTTCAAATTTAAAGAGAAATACTACAATAACTTCACTGTAAATTCTTCAAAAAAGCATAATGTGCAAAACTTCACCCAAAAAACAAGAAACTTCGATTTCTAGTCATATTTATACTATTAAAAAGAATGACTAACCTTAATTCTCAAAAAGATTTGGGTAACAGGACTTCGTGTCGGCCTCGGCATCCAATGTTTCACACTCAACTAGATGATTTTTCCATAACACCTTTATGGAAACCACCTCTTTATTCCTCAACTACTTGACTTGCCTATCAAGAATTTGAACTGAAACATCCTCATAAAAGAGGTTATCCTTGACACCAAGACCCTCAAAAGGAATAATGGACTCTGGATCACCGTTACACTTTTAAACACTAAAACATGGAAAACTGGATGAATCGAAGCCAATTCACTAGGAAGTTTTAATTCATAGGCAACCTTACCAACCCTTTGCATGATTTCATAGGGACAGATATAACGAGGACTCAACTTCCCTTTCTTGCCAAGTATAACCACCCTTTCTTTGGTGAGATTTTCAAATACACCTTATCACCCTTTTCAAACTACAAATCCCTTATCCTATGATCGACATAAGACTTTTGCCGACAATGGGCTATTTGCAATCGGTTCCTTATGATCTGAACCTTTTACAAAGTCCTATAAATAACCCCAGGACCAAGAAGCGATGGTTCACTCACTTCAAACCATCAAATATGATACCTACACCTCCTACCATACAAGGCTTCATAGGGAGCCATGGAAATGGATGAATAAAAACTATTGTTGTAGGGAAACTCCACCAAAGGTAAATGTCTATCCCAACTCCATTTAAAATCAATTATGCACTCCCTAAGCATATATTCAAGGATTTGTATCATACGCTCTGCTTGATCATTAGATTGGGGATGAAAATCTGTGCTAAACTTCAGCGTAGTACCTAACCCTTTTTGGAACGACCTCAAAAATCTAGATGTGAATTGTGCGCCCCGATCCGATATGATGGATAACGGAATGCTATGGCGGCACATAATCTCATGTAGGAGGATTCTTGCATAATCCTCCACCGAATATGTAGACTTGATGAGAATAAAGGGAGCGGACTTAGTCAATCAATCCACAACCACCCATATGGATTCATATGAATTTTGAGTCCGAGGTAAACCTACTCCAAAGTCAATATTGATGTCTTCCCACATCCTAGTAGGAATTGGATCTCTTGTAGTAAGCCACCCGACTTTTGATGTTTGGCCTTTACTTGTTAGCGATGTATACACTTAGCGACAAACTCCACTATGTCCATTTTAAGACCTTTCCACCAATATATCTCCCTTAGAACATGGTACATTTTTGATGACCCGTGATGAATTGAGTACCGAGAGCCATGTGCTTCTTCTAGGATCCGATCCCTCAACCCATCTACATCGGGAACACATAATCTCCATTGGTACCTTAACACACCATCCTTACCTAAGGAGAATGATTCATTCAACTTGTCGAGAACTGATACTTTTAATTTTATTATGGCTAGATCAAGGTGTTTTTTGGACTTCACCTCAACCACTAAAGATGACTAGGAGGTATGATGAACTATAGCACCCTCATCCGGAGAACTCTCCAACCTCACCCAAAACCTAGCAATCATATGTACTTCATTTGCTAGGTCCTTCTTTGTTTCGTCTCGATGGTATACACTACCCATAGTCATACGACTTAGGGCATCCGCACCTACATTAGCGTTGTGGGGCTGATAAATGGAACTCATATCATAATCTTTCAACAACTCTAGTAACCTTCTTTATCGGAGATTCAACTCCTTTGGCTAAACACATATTTGAGACTCTTATGATCGGTAAAAACATCTACATGAACCCCATATAAGTAGTGCCTCCAAATTTTAAAAGCAAATACCACGACCTCAAATTCAAAGTCATGGGTGGGGTAATTTCTCTCATGTACCTTTAGTTTCCTAGAGGCATAGGCTATCACTTTCCAATGATGAATAATTACACACCCCAAACCCACTCGGGATGTGTTACAATACACTACAAAACCCTTTGTTCCCTCCGATAAGGTCAACACCGGAGCCGATGTAAGCCTATCTTTCAATGCATAGAAACTTTTCTCACATGCATTCTACCACTCAAACTTCTTAGTTTTTTGAGTCAAAGTAGTCAAAAGAGACGCAATGGATGCGAAACCATCCACGAACCTCTGATAGTAACCCACTAAATCGAAGAAACTCCTCATGTTAGTCGGAGTCAGTAGTCTAGGTCAATTTTTCACCGCTTTCGTTTTCCTTGGGTCTACCGCAACTCCCTCACTAGAGATGATATGTCAAAGAAATGTCACCGACCTCAACCAAAACTCACACTTACTATATTTTGAATACAATTGATGTTCTTTAATGGTTTGCAATACCACCCTCAAATGACCCATATGATTACCCTAATTCTTCAAATATACCAAGATATCATCAATGAAGACAATGACAAATGAATCTAGGTAATTTTTCAATAATCTATTCATTAGGTCCATAAACGCCGCTGGAGCAATAGTGAGACGAAAGACATGACCTAAAATGCATAGTTCCCATACCTAGTTCGAAAGGCTTTCTTTGGTATATCCTCACCTCTCACCCAAAGTTGGTGATACCTCGATGTCAAATAAATTATGAAAAGTAACACGCCCCTTGGAGTTGATCCAACAAGTGGTCAATCTGGGGGAGACGATACTTATTCTTAATGGTAACCTTGTTGAGTTGGCGGTAATCAATACACATTGTCAAGGACCCATCTTTTTCCTTTACAAAAAAAAGAGGATTACCCCACATAAAATACTAGGCATTACAAAACTCTTGTTTGGTAAATCCTTGAGTTGAGCCTTCAACTCTTTCAACTCGGCCGAAGACATCCGATAAGAAGGAATTGATATGGGATTTGTATCCGTTAGCAAATAAATGCCAAAGTAAATTTCCCGTTCGGGAGGAATACCAGAAAGGTCATTAGGAATGACCTTAGGAAACTCACTCACCACGGGTACCGACTCGAGGGGAAAAACTTCGGAGTCTATACATTTGACTCTTATTATATAATAGCGACAACCTTTTGAGATCATTTTGCATGATTTTAGACAAGAAATAATTCGAACTCTGGGGATAGAATTTCCCTCCATCCACTCAAGAACAGGTTCATATGGGAAGTTAAACCTCACCACTCTTGTCCTACAATCAATAGATGCAAAACATACATGCAAGCAATCCATAAAAAATATAATATCAAAATCAAGCATATCGAGTTCTACTGTATCAACATAAGAAACATTATTGGGCAACATTATTTGACAATTTCTACACACCTTTTTTGCAATAACCGACTCACCCACCGGAGTAGACACTATAAAAGATTCATGCAACATATCCGGTAAAATATCAAACTTTTTGGCTACTAGAGGTGTAACAAATGATGAAGTAGAACCTGTATCAAGTAAGGCATATACATCACGAGAGAAAACTTTCAACATTCTGGTCACCACATCGGTAGAGGTCTTTTTCTCACCACTAGGGTGAAGAGCATAAAAACGGTTGTTTTTTGGAGCATCACTAGAACTACTTTAGTGATATTGGCCACTACCCTTGTCTTGACGCTTCATGTTTGGACAATCTCTCATCTTGTGAACACTATTTCCATACCTAAAGCAATTATCTGCCCCCTAAATGAAATCACCATAGTGATTTTTCCATACTTTCCACAAGTAGGCTTCTCATTTAGTTAATTAGTGCCTTTTCCCTTCTTGAATTTAGGTTTAGACACCGTATCACCACTAGTGGGAATTTGGAATGGACTTGATTAGAAACCCTCTTCTTGAATCTAGGCTTGTCTTGTATCTCAAGCATATTCTTTGAAGAGCCTCCATCAAATGACCTTTCTCTCTTAGCATCTCTATTTTTTCGCTTAGACCATGCCTTTTTAACACTTTTTGCATACACCATAAGACAGGAAATATTCATGTTGCGAAGTAACATGGCCGATGGACACTCCTCTTGTAAGTCCTCCGACACCCCCATCACAAAATGTTTCATTTGGTCTCTAGGATCTGAGACAAAAAAAGGGGCATAGTTGGACAACTTAATGAATTCCATAGAGTACTTATGGACACTATTTCCACATTGCCGAAGATTAATAAAATCCGTCACTTTTTCCTTCCTCGTCTACTTAGGAAAGAACCGATTTAGAAAATCAGACTTAAAAATCTCCCTAGTCACAGGACCTCCCCTCAACGACCTATTATCCCTTCATTTCACATACCAAGTTTGAGCCACATCCAATAGTTGGTATGTGGCCAACTCAGCCTTCTCACTTGAAGTCACCCCCATAGCATATAGTATCATGTAGATGTCATCGATGAATTCTGCGGGGTCGTCATCAATATTAGACCAATAGAAAGTAGGAGGGTTCATTTGAGTGAAGTCCCTTAGACATAAAGTAGGAGGTTTCATTCGAGTGCAGTCCCTTAGACAGAAATCCATAGTATTGACTTGTTGATAAGAACGGGGAGCAATCTCCTAATTAGTTAAGGTCGTCATTGCTTGGTCTTGAACCGTCACGACTTGTGCTTGAGTAGTCATGGATTGGACCGTTTGAGCATGAATAGCCCTCATCTCAGCCTCTATCATAGGTGGATGGTTAGCCAGGGCTTGACCAACATTAGCATTTTTCTGAAGTGGAGGAACTTGGTCATAATGGAGAGGATCTCCTGCATCATCAATATCCACCTCAAGTCTTCGAGCCACATTCCTTCTTTTGTTCATGCTTCCTATAAGAATAACAATAGGATTAGATGCGAAATCTCACCATAAGTATACTCTATTCGCACGATATAAGATTTCCAAGAAACAGAGCGATTCCTAAGCATCATATTCGTTCCTACTCATAGGTGTGGCACGCTTTACAATTATAAATACAAACCTACATAGATGTGGTAGAGAGAGTGACATAACTCATTAATATTCAACTTCATGGTCCGATACCAAGATTGTCACATCCGTATTTACACGCTAGACGTAATTGGAGTTGTTGTCCTTTTTATGGACTAAGACTAGCCTCTTAGTCTAATGTCATTACATTCATAGGTTGAAAATGTGAAAAAATTTAAAACTTCGATTATCACTACTTGGAGGTTTACATAGACATCTACATGAACATAATATATATTTATATCGAGTATATATAGACCCTTTACATAGGAAGTTTACATGGCCTTTCACTTTTAATGCACATATATATACGAAAAATATAGAAATAGTCTCAACGATTGTATCATCTCATAACATCTAATCGAATATTACAATATGTGCATAGCCCTTACATCAATCCAACAAGATCATGTTTAGGTCATACAATAGTACAATACTCAATTAAAAAGTAAAGGAATGAAAAATTCAATAAGCTTATAACAAAATCCCTAAGCTAGAGGGTGACATTGCCCTAGAAAGTTGAGGACCTACCCCACTTGGATGAAAGAAAAATCCAAGTCTTTAACAATGTCTTCTTCTAAACTCTTCACTGATCGGAACCTAAAATGTTTGGGAAAAGGGGAGAAAATGGGGTTAGTACTCCACATGTACTAAGTATGGGATCTTATGAACATACACAAGCAAAAAATTCTAAAAGGGAGTAGTCAAAGCATGTCATTTCACCTCTTTAGGGACTTAATGCAAAGTCAAGTAAGTCATATCAACCATCTAAACATGCTTACAATCTCAACAAGTAATACTTATCACAACATACTTGAAACAATGATTTACTACAACACTAGCATCAAGGAATAATATCACAAGAATGAATAAGAGTCAAAACATATCATAATAATCAAGACAACTAATCACAAGTCCTTATCAAGTAAACAATTGCAATGACCAAGTAAAGAACCATAACCTTACTCAATCAAGTATCCTGTTCAAGAAAACATGACCAATGTCCAACATTACATATAATGGCATTTAGGTTTAAATTTCATCATATTAACATTATAACCCAAGGCATATTCTTAAATGAACAAATAAACATATAGTATCACTAATGTGCCATGGTAATCATATATACATCATACATTATCATAACATAAATCTATATATACTCCTCCTCCTAAGACTCCCCTTAAGGAAAACTAGTGCAATGTTTAGGTAGGGTCCCATACTCCTACAAAGACTAAGCTAGACCCCTTAAGTTATCCAAGTTTGAGTTCAAGTCCTTTAATTTGTTTTACCTCTTTGGAACATCTTCCCTAACCGACATAGACCACATGAGCTAGTGTGGAATCTGGTGTCATAAAACCCTACATCGAAAGAAGGCAGACTACTTTCCATGGTAGTACAAAATCATAAAACATACCAACTACGTGGATCCACTAGCTAGTATTCCATTGGGGCCAACATAGTTCAAAAATTAGGAGATTTAGATGGGACCCTCTTTATGTGGCATGCATTATTGTATCCAATCTCGAGAGTAATTAGTTTTCCTATCTTCCCTATGTGGGAAGGGACACTCGTCAATCTAATTCACTCGTTGCTAAGCTTGAATCCCTTTTTGAAAAGTCTTTAAGCAATTAATTATTAATCATAACTTAATTTAGGCTATAGGGTCTACCCCTTGTATAATCATCATCATCAACGGCTTAATAAGATTGTATGAGTATAAGTTCTTTCATCATAATTCATATAAGTGAGGTCAACATATTAGCATTTCATAACATATTAAGGCACATTGATAGTTTTCACCATCCTTATATCACATACACCTTAACAACCTCACAACATAGCTAAGAAATTTCAATTCAACATCATACCACCCTATAATCCTTGTAAAACACATACTCCAATGTAAAATCATGACTTAACAACAATTAATCACAATTGGAAATAAATATAGGGATTCTAAGACTTACCAAGTCTTCCTCATAGTCTATTATCAACGTATTACCATCAACATATAATTCAATCCAAATTGGGGAGTAACATCATCAAACAATGGTAAACAATAGAATAACAAGTCCAATTGCATCTTTATAACACAATTCAACTCTAGATCACAACTTGAGACAAGATACATAGGCTTATTTCACCTTTAAAATTCACAACCTAAACCACTTCTCAAGAACTAGCATGATAGACCTACAACTAATCTAAATTTAATAATAATGACACCATAAGATAGTAATCAAATCAACAACCAACTCAATTAAATGATCGCATTACAATATAGGTTATGATCACTACCTATTGATAGGGATGGAGGATCATATTCTTCAATTTATACCAAACATTACCATAAACAAGTTGAATTATATTTTAATCTACAAAATATAACCCTATGAAATCAGTAAAAACTTAATCCATAACTTCAATTTTGTTATTGAATAAAAACCATACCTTAACGTTTGTAAATAATTTGATGGTGAATTCATTGTTTTCCGATTCCAAACCCTAATCCCTGCTAGTCTTCAATGCTGACTTCATATAGAGAGAGAAATAACATAAAAGGAAGAGAGTTTATTTGAGAGTTGTATTTAGGTTAGAGGGTTGAGGGTATTTTATAGTGGGACTTAATAAACTTAATTAGTCTCCATTTAATCCCCAACTAACCCCTAAGCCACGTAATTAATTAAATAAACTGAATTATGAACGTGTAACAAGTTAGGACCCTTACAAATAAGACCCGCTTACGGGCCATCATTGAGTTGAGGGACACCTCCCCTCCGTCCTGCACTCTGTTGTCTTGGTCAAAGACTATGCAGGTGAGGGGCTTCGTCCAATTTTCTAAGTATGGGATGATTGTGGCATCCACACACGGACCGTATCCTGCCCCTTTGCACTCCGTAGATGAGTTCAGAGGTTGTGCGAGTGAAGGGACCTTCTTAACAATACTATGTGTGGGACGATGGTTGAATTGACGCCCCATAGATCCACATGTGGTCGTCTTCTGTCCCGTCGATGCACACTGCCAGGCAGTGCAGCATCAATCTATAAGGGTCCTCCTCAAGTGCCCTTGGTTGGTTCTTGGGGTGTCATATACGGACGTTGCAACCATGGAACAACTCAAAAAACTATTATCTACCTTTCCACCAATCTTCGAAAATTTTTGAATCCTAAAAGTTAGTCAAATAGGCTAAGGCATATTAACATTAATTTGAACCAACTTCTCGAACGTCATGGATGTTTTTTGATGTTTTGGTTCTTAAACCTATTAAATGACCTATATTAATTAAAATTGGACTTAGAAATAGTACTTAGACTATAGGACACCTATGTTAAGCTTTACAATATGTCTTTGACATTCAATATGTTACAGTAATGATATCCTTTAAGTAAAGAAATGATGGACTTAAGGTTGATTGGCTTGAACGACATCATATCAAACCTTTGAAAATTCATCATGATGTTCTAGTCACCATTAGAAGGTAGCCCTAAGAGGACCTCTTTTGTAGGGTAAATGTGATTGAGTTATTAGCTAGATATGGAACCCAATTGTACGAACCTTTAATGTGAAATACTCTATGAGAACGAAGTCTAGCACCGAGTAAGTATTGTAAGGGAAGTAGTTCTTGTTAAATATGAGACTATAATACAAAGCACACCCTTCATGTTCCATAACCATGTTCCTATATGGAATGTGTCCAAATTCTACCATTGGATAGTAGAACAACCTCATAGGAGTAGGTTAGAACTCCAGATTCCATGCCTAGCTATCATGATCTATGTCAGTTATTGCCTATTCAATCATATGGGATACTTACTAGCATTTGAGAAGTTCTATGAATTTTAGGTGGTGGTATAGGACACTATATAGACATCACACAATAGTCTTTTAAGGTGTTAGTTGGAGTTTCTAGGTCTTGTCCAAGACCATTACTATGATGTCCTTTATGTGATGAATGTGTCTTAAATGAACTAACAGGTGTAATGACTTAAGTTAATAAAGTATGTTAAATGAAGAAGTACTTACCTAGAGTAGTTAAGAATTGTCTAATTAAGTCATGAAGGGGGCATAGAATGGTCACTTCTTATTTTACCTAGATAATTCTTAAGAATGACTCTAGTTAGGGAAGATGATTATTTGTGTGGACATTATCCAAACATCAGAAGTCTTAAGCATTTTTAGGTAGTCTTGAAGAGGTCAATCATGGACATTATCTTCTTGATCTACTCAAGTAAGTCTTTTGATAGCCTTTGATGAGGAAATGTCATATTATCTGTATGTTGATATGTTTGATGTCTTGTCAGTGTGTATGTGACTCATTATAAGTAGTCTTGATAATCATTTAAACATGCTTAGGGAGGTTATATGTGCGGTATCTCTTTGTGCTGATTAAGTGAGTCATAGGATATCTTTAAGTGGGATGATTACATAAAAAAATACTTCTAAGGTGAAGAGTAGCAACTTCACTATACAGTGAAGCTACTTCATTGTAATAGTTAATGGAGTTACTGTATAGTGACTCTAAAATTATGATATTTGGCTTAAATTATTCCTTATGTGTTTTTAAGTTGTTAAATGTTGTTCTTATGTTTATAGTATGATGCTTTAATATAAAATCATGAAAGAAATGTTATTTACTAAATGTCCCTTTTACATGGTTTTTGCATGCTTCCATACTTAATAAATCTAATGTGCTAACCCCTTATTTTCTTGTTTTGACGAAAGTGTAGGGAATTGGTAGTCTTGATGTGCCATGGATGATGGATAGGTTTCTAAGTCTTGAAGATGAAGTATTGGTGAGTCTTCATCAACACGAGCACAATATCCACATGTCCCTTATGTCATAGTCTTTATTTTATTGTCTGGTATGTGATTAGTTCCAGGTGTTATATACTCTAAAGTTTAGATGAATCAAGTAGTTATTGTAAAGATTTAATGTTTTAAATGGAAGTCTTCTGCTTGTGCAATGTTTATGAAAGAGTTCTTCGTGTGTGAAGAAAGTTTGAAATCCTTACCTATTTTAGTATGTTTATTATGAAATGAATGATACTAAAGGTTTAGATGAGACTCCTTGAAGTCTCATTTGCCGTTTGACGACACAAGTATTCTCTAACTTCTAGCGTGTACTTGCGGGTCGTGACATGAATCTTTACTTAGTAGGCTAAAGCGCCTTTGTCATGAATTTATATAGGTAAATTGAATGTGATCTTGAACATAGAGAAGAGGGTCATTTATGTGGAACCTAAAACCTATTTTGAAGAATGTGATATTATTGAAGTTGAAAGTCATAATGGAAGGTATCCTTTTTGTGTGAATGGTGAACTTAGGGGTGGTTGACTGGAACGACATGAAATCATCCTTAGGAAAGTCGTTGAGCTATTTTCCTAGTCATTGTAGGCAATCGTATGGGTCCCTCTTCTGTAAGGTATTTGATGATTTTTTATGAACAAGATATGGTACCTTTTCATATGCTCTTTTATTGAATTATTATATGAGAAAAAAGGCTAGCACCGAGCGAGTATGCTTGGGGAGTGACTCTTCTTGAGATGAGAAAAGAGTAAAAGAAACCCTTAAGATTCCTTAATAATGTGCGTACAAGAGTGTGTCATATTTCTAACATTGGCAAGTAGAACACCCTCTATCAGACTAGAGTAGATTCAGGATTCCATGCCTAGCTAGTATTGTCTACGTCGGTTATTTCCTATTCTCATTATGTAAGAAGCATGCTAGTGTTGGATAAGTTGTATGTAGTTTACATAGTTGAATGGGACGCTATCTAGACATTTTACGATTAGGATTCGAAGATGTTAGTATGTGAGTTCCATAGTTCTTATCCAAGACCATTATGTGAAAGTCCTTATTGTTGAATGTCTCTTAAATGGATTAATGAACATAATAAATCAAGTAAATGTATGTTAATGAAATGGTATGTATCTAGATTAGCTTTGAGGATTGTTTAGGTAGGCTTGGAGAGGGTGTATGCGCGTTCTCTTCATATCTTACTTAGGTGAGTCTTAGAGGAAATCTAGGTAGGCAGTCTAGTTTATAAAATAGCAATAATATTATCTTTGGTAATCGAAAGGATCTCTTGGCAGTGTGTGAAGGGATGTATGGGCGGTCGCTTTAAAACTCTCTCAATAGATCCTTAGAGATTACCTTTGGTCGGAGGGCCTCATGTTTATGTGTTTTGATGTGTTCTTGATGTTATGTTGTGGGATGTCAAATATATGTAAAGTTGGTTTATATGTGGTTCTTTTACTAATTTTATGTTGTTTTACTAAAAAAAACATATTTTATATAAATGTGATTTATCATGATTTTATGCATTCTCTCATACTTAGTACATTCTAATGTACTAATCCGATATATTTTGTCTCTCTCTAAAGGTGTAGGTGGACTTTGAGAGGAGTACGCGAAATGAAGCTTGAATCATAGCCTTTAATTTAAGAAAGCGGTCGAATCATAGCCTTTTTGAAAAGTCTTTAAGCCATTAATTATTAATCATAACTTAATTTAGGCCATAGGGTCTACCCCTTGTATAATCATCATCATCAACGGCTTAATAAGATTGTATGAGTATAAGTTCTTTCATCACAATTCATATAAGTGTGGTTAACACATTAGCATTTCATAGCATACCAAGGCATATTGATAGTTTTCACCATGCTTATATCACATACACCTTAATCAACCTCACAACATAGTCAAGACATTTCAAGTCAACATCATACCACCCTATAATCCTAATATAAGGAACACTCCAATGTAATATCATGGTTTAACAACAATTAATCACAATTGGAAGTAAAGATAGAGATTCTAAGACTTACCAAGTCTTTCTCATAGTCTAACATCAACATCTTACCACCAACCCATAACTCAACCCAACTTAGGGAGTAACATCCTAGCACAATGATAACCAATAGAATAACAAGGCCAATTGCATCTCTATAAAATAATTCATCTTTAAATCAAAACTTGAGAGAAAGTAGATAGGCAAATTTCACATTATAATTCATAACCTAAATTACATCTCAAGAGCTAGAATGATAGGCCTATAATTCATCTTAATTCAACCATAATAGCACCATAGGATAGTAATCTAATCGACAACCAACTCATTTGAATGATCACCATACAACATAAGACAAGATCACTTCCTAGGGTTAGGGATAGAAGATCATGTTATTCAATTAAACAAAACCATCAACAATTATCATATACAAATTGAATTACATGTTAATTTACTCAATATAACCCTAAGAATTCATTAACAATTCAATCTTTGACTTGAATTTCGTAACTGAATGAAACCCATAAGAAAACTCAACTTTTTGAAATCTATTTTGAAGGAAATCTTTGAGGAAAGGATCTCAAAGGTGAATAGAACCCATAACATAACGTTTCTCAACAATTTGTTGAAGAGTCCACCCTTTTCGAGATCCCAAACCCTAGATCTTGCTAGCGTTCAATGCTGAGTTCATGTAGATAGAAAAATAAGAGAGAAGGAAGAGAGTTTATTTTGAGAGTTGTATTTAGGTTTATGAAGGTTAAGGGTATTTATATAGGGGTTAATTAACTTATTTAGTCACCCTTTAATGCCTAACTAACCCCTAAACCACTTAATTAATTAAATGAAACCATTTAAAATTCATCAGCAAAATTTGACACTCACTGACGAGTCCCCGATCGACGATCTGTCGGTGAGTCGACGGACGACCCCACCTATGTCTTGCACTCCATTATCTCTATTAGACTTTGCAAGTGAAGTCTTCCTCCAGTTTTTGTAAGTATGGGATGACGGTGGCCTCGACGCCCCGTCGAGCCAATGACACCCCGTCAACCCCTTCCGTCACTTTTAATAGTAGCTAGGTAAACAAGGGGATTCACGTTTCTTTCTAAGTGTGGGATGACGGTGGACTTTACATATTGTCGAGCCACTTACGGACGGTCGTCTGCCCCGTCGATGCACACTGCCAGGCAGTGCTGTATCAAACTGCAGGGGTCCTTCTCAAGGGTCCATGGTTGGTCCTTGGGGAGTCGTACCAAGACGTTTCAATCATGAAACAACTCAAACACCCATATCTACCTTTCCACCAATTTTCATACATTTCTGATTCCTAAAAGTTAGAAAAAAGTCTAAGGCACTCTAACATCTCTTCGAACCAACTTCCCAGACGCTTTATGACCTTTTGGTTCTTAAACCTTCTAAATGACCTATTCATTAAAATTGGACATAGAAAAAGTTTTTAGACTGTATGACACCTATGTTAGGCTTTACCATGAGTTTTGGATTCTCAAGGTCTTGCATTATCCCCCCTTTCGGAACATTCATCCCCGAATGACACTAAAACTCTTTTGAAGGAATACAACTAAGACTAGTATCCCAACATATCAACAATATCCATTTAACATAAATCATGTCACTTCAACAAGGCAAAAATAAAAACTCATATTACAACACTAAGGCTCAGAACACCACATCATGAGGCATCTCCTTCTCACAACACTTATGAGCTCAACATACATCATATGAGTCAATTAGTACAAAGTTCAACTTAACAACATGCTATCTATAATTTCATTAATACTCAACATATCGAAATGCACAACATAACTCAAAGCAACCACAAAGAAAAATTTCAAGTTTTTAATAGCAATCCTTGAGTGACTTCACTGTAAAAAACTTACTGTGAATTTTTTTTCTTCTGAAAATGCCATTTTTGCTTACTTCACCCAAAAATCAAGAAACACAAATATTTTTCATAATTATACAATTAAAAAGAATTGCTAACCTTTATTCTCAAAAAGATGAGGATAATGGGACTTCATATCGGCCTCGGCCTACCATGTGAAACCCTCAACTAATTGTTTTTTTCATAACACTTTTATGGATACCAATCTTTTATTCCTCAACCTCTTGACTTGCCTATAAAGAATCTTTCTTATATAAGAGGTTATCCTTGAAACCAAGACCCTCAATAGGAAGAATGGACTCGGGGCCATCGATACACTTTTTCAACATAAATACATGGAAAATCGGATGAACCGAATCCAATTTTTAGGAAGATTCCATTCATAGGCAACCTTACCAAACCTTTGTAAGATTTCATAGGGACCCACATAACAAGGACTCAATTTCCTTTTCTTTTCAAACCGAACCACCCTTTTTGTTTGTGAAATTTTTAAATACACCTAATCACCTTATTCAAACTCCAAATCCCTTCTTCTATTATCGGCATAAGACTTCGTCCCGCTATAGTCCATTTGTAACATGTTTGTTACAACATGACTTTTTAACAAAGTCTTCTAAATTAACTCAAAACCAAGAATTTATAGATCACCCATTTCAGACCATCCAATAGGAGACCTACACCTCCTACCATACAAGTCTTAATAAGGAATAGTGGAAATGGATGAATGAAAATTGTTATTGTAGGTAAATACCTATCCAACTCCCTTTAAAATTAATAATGCAAGCTCTAAGCATATCTTCAAGGGTTTGTATCGTACGCTCCGCTTGACCATTCGTTTGGGATGAAAAGCGGTGCTCAACTTCACCGTAGTACCTAACCCTTTTTGGAATGACCTCCAAAATCTAGATGTGAATTGTGCGACCCGATTCGATATGATGGATAATAGAATACCATGGCGGAACACAATATCATCTATATTGCATAGTCTTCCGCCGAATATGAAGATTTGACGGGGATAAAAAGCAAGTGGATTTAGTCAATCAATCCACAACCACCTATATGGAATCATAGGACTTTTGGTTCCGGGGTAAACCTGCTACAAAGTCCATATTGATGACTTACTATTTCCATGTTTGAATTTGAATCTCTTGTAGTAAGCAACCCGTCTTTAGGTGTTCGACCTTTACTTGTTGTCAATTCGGCCACTTAGCGACATATTCCGCTAAGTCCCTATTTTGAACTTCACACTAATATATTTCCCTTAGGTCATGGTACATTTTTGTTGACCCCGTATGAATTCAGTTGCGGGAGCCATGTGCTTCTTCTAAGATTTGAACCCTCAACTCATCTACATCGTCAACACATAATATCCCTTGGTACTTTAACATATCATCCCCCCCAGGGAGAATGTTCATTCAACTTGTCAAGAACTGATTCTTTCAACTCCAGCAAGGCTAAGTCAAGGTGTTTTTTGGACTTGACCTCAACCACTAAAGATGACTCGGAGTTATGATGAACTATGGCACCCCCATCCAAAGCACTCTCCAACCTCACCCCCAACCTTTCCAACCTATGCACTTCCCTTGCTAGGTCCTTTTTGTATTCATTAAGATTAGTACACTACCCTTAGTAATCCAACTTAGGGCATCCGCAACCACATTAACCTTACCAAGTTCTAAAGGACACTAATATCATAATCTTTCAACAATAGTATCCACCATCTTTGTTGGAGATTTAACTTCTTTTGGGTAAAAATAAATTGGGGACTCTTATGATCAGTTAAAACATCCACATGAACCCCATACAAATAATGCCTCTAAAATTTCAAAGCAAATACCACGTCCGCTAATTCAAGGTCATGAGTGGGTAATTCTCCTCAGGTACCTTTAGTTGCCTTGAGGCATAAGCTATCACCTACCCGTTTTGCATAAGCACACACTCAAAACCCACTTGTGATGCGTCACAATACACCACAAAACCCTTTGTACTCTCCAGTAAGTTCAACACCGGAGTGAAAATAAGCCAATCTTTCAACAATTGCAAGCTCATCACACATGCCTCAGACCACTCAACCTCAAAAAGTAACCCGCTAGACCCAAGAAACTCTTGATGTCAGTCGAAGTCAATGGTCTAGGCTAATTTTTCACCGCTTCCATTTTCGTTTTGTTTACTTCAACTCCCTTACTAGAAATGATGTGCCCAAGAAAAGTAACCGATCTAAACCAAAACTCACACTTACTATATTTGGCATACAATTGATTTTCTTTAAGGGTTTGCAATACTACCCTCATATGACCCATATGATAATCCTCATTCTTCTAGTATACCAAGATATCATCAATGTAGACAATGACAAACGAATCTAGGTAGTTTCAAAATACTTTATTCATTAGGTCCATATATGCCGCTGGAGCATTAGTGAGACAGAAAGACATGATTGAGAACTCACAATGCCCATACCTAGTCCGAAAGTCCATCTTCGGTACATCCTCCCCTTTCACCCTAGGTTGATGATACCCCGACCTTATATCTATCTTTGAGAGGTAACTCGCCCCTTGGAGTTCGTCAAATAAGTCATCAATTTGATGGATAGGGTACTTATTCTTAATGGTGACCTTGTTGAGTTTACAGTAGTCAATACTCATTCGCAAAGACCCATCCTTCTTTTTGACAAATAACACCGAGAACCCCATGGAGACATATTAGCCTTGTAAAGCCTTTGTCTAGCAAATCTTTGAGTTGAGACTTCAATTCTATCAATTCGTCCGGATCCATCCGAGATGGAGGGATTGAAATGTGATTTGTTTCTGGTAGCAAATCGATACCAAAATCTATTTCTCTTCTTGGAGTAATACCGGGAAGGTCATTAGGAAAAAAACACTAAAAGTTCATTCACTACGGGGACCGACACAGTAGGATGAATTTTGGAATCCAAATCTTGGAATCTTACAACGTGATAGAGAAAACCCTTTGAGATAATTTTACACGCTTTTAGACAAGATATGATGCTACCTCTAGGAATAGAATTTCGCCCTTCCACTCAACAACGGGTTCATTTGGGAAGTTAAACCTCACCTCTCTTGTCCTACAATCAATGGATGCAAAACATGCATGCAACCAATCCATACGCAATATAATATCAAAATCAAGCATATCGAGTTTTACTAGATCAACATAAGAAACTCTATTGGGCAATGAAATAGGATAATTTTGATAGACTCTTTTAGCAACAACCGACTTTCTCACCGGAGTAGACACTAGAAAAGGCTCATGCAAAATATCGGCTAAAACAAAAAATTTTTAACTACTAGTCGTGTAACAAAGGACAAAGTAGCACCGGGATCAAGTATAGCATACACATAAAGAGTAAAGATTTTTAACATACCGGTCACCACGTCGGGGAAGATCTCTTGCTCACCCCTAGAGCGGATAGCATAGAACCGGTTCTTCTTGGGATCATCACTAGAACCACTTGCTTGGGCTTGGACACTACCCTTCTCTTGACTCTTCAAATTTGGACAATCTCTTATTTTGTGACCACTCTTGCAAGAACTAAAGAAATTATCCGTCCCCTTACGGCTCTCACCATAGAGCTTTTTACCACACTTTCCATAAGTTGGCTTCTCTTTTGCAAAATTAGAACCTTTTCCCTTCTTAAATTTAGGGTTAGACACCCTATCACGTCTAGCTCTTGGGAATTTTGTAGGGACTTGATTTTGAACATCGCTTCTTAAATTTAGGCTTATCTTATATCTCAAGCCTATTCATTGAGGAGCCTCCATCAAATGATCTAGACCCCTTAGCATCCCTTTTTTCATAAACCATAAGGCGGAAAATGTTCATGTTGTCACTTAGCATGGACGATTGGCACTCTTCTTGTAAGTCCTCTAACACCCCCATCACAAAAAGGCACACTTGGTCTCTAGGATCGGAGACTAATGAAGGAGAATAATTGGAAAACTTAATGAATTCCAAAGAGTACTCATGAACACTCTTCCCTACTTAGAAAAGATTGATGAACTTCGTCACTTTCTCCTCCCTCATCTCTGTAGGGAATAAACGTTTTAGAATATCCACCTTCAAAGATCTCCCAAGTCATTGGACCACCCGTCAACTGCCTATTGTCCCTCTATTGTACATACCAAGTTTGAGCAACATCCTTGAGTTTATATTAGGCCAACTCAGACTTCTCACTTGAAGTTATCCCCATAGCATAAAGCACTTTATAGACCTCATTAAGGAATTCTTGGGAGTCTTCATCTATCTTAGACCCATAGAAAGTAGGAGGGTTCATCCGAGCGAAGTCCCTCAGACGAGAAGCCATAGTAGTGCCTTGTTAATGAGCATGAGGAGCAATATCTCGGTTGACTTGAGCCGTCATAGATTAGTATTGAACCGCTGCGGCTTGTGCTTGGTAGTCATGGTTTGGGACATTTGAGCAAGAATATCTCTCATCTACGCCTCCGTCATAGGTGCAGGGTTAGCGAGGGCTTGATCAACATTAGCATTTTCCTCAAGTGGAGGAACTTTCTTAGCATGGGGAGGAGCTCCCGCATTAGTAAATTCCTCATCATGTCTTCGAGCCACATTCCTTCGAGTGTTCATGCTTCCTATAAGCACAACTATATGATTAGATGCAAAAGAACATCATAAGTATACTCTATTGGCATGATATAAGATTTCGAAGAAAGAGAGTGATTCCTAGGCATCATAGAGGTGCTTAATCATAAGTGTGGCGCTCTTCACAACTTAATTAAAAAACTACATAGACATAGTAGAGAGAGAGAAATAACCCAACGGTATTCAACCTCATGCTCTGATACCAAGCTTGTCACATCTGAGTTTATCCCCTAGATGTAACCGGTGTCATCGTCCTTTTTAAGGACTAAGACTACCCTCTTAGTTCATGTCATTACATTCATAGGTTGAAAATAGCGTAAAAAATAAAAAAATATTTTCTCTACTTGGAGGTTTACATAGACCTCTACATACACATAATATATATATATATATATATATATCTATATATATATATATATATATATATATTCATATCGCGTATACATAGACACTTTATATAGGAGGTTTCATAGCCTTCTACTTTTATTGCACTTATATATAAAAATATAGAAATATTGTCAACGATTGTCTCGTCTCATACCATCTAAACGAATATCACAATATGGGCATAGCCTTTACATCAATTCAACAAGATTATATATAGGTTATATGAAAGTACAATATTCAACTAACAAGGAAAGGAATGATAGAGGCAATAAGCTCAGAAAATATTCCAAATCTAGAAGATGACATTGCCCTCAAAAGTTGAGGACCTGCCCTACTGGATGAATGAAAGAATCCAAACCTTCAAAAATATTGCCTTTGAAATTTTTCAACGACCGGAATCTATAATGTTTGCGGAAAGGGAAGAACATGAGGTTAGTAGTCCACATGTACTAAGTATGTGATCTTATGCACATACACAAGCAAAACATTCTAAAAGGGACTTTTGATTAAATCATACCTTTTTACCCCTTTTTTGGCTTAATGCAATGTCAAGTAAGTCATATTTGATCAACCAATCATGCTTACTATCTCAACAAGTAACACTTATCCCAATACACTTAAAATCATGATTTACTACAACCTTAACATAAATGAATAATATCATAAGAATGAATAAGAGTTAAACATATCATAATAAGCAAGACAGTTTCTCATAAGTTCTCCTCATGTCAACAAGTGTAATGACCAAGTAGAGACCCATAACATTACTCAATCAAGTATCCTCAACAAGAAAACATGACCAGTGTCCAAGTTCTAATATCATGGCATTTAGGCTTATATTTCATCTTATATTATCATTATAATCAAAGGCATATTCATAAATGAACTAATCAACATATAGTATCAACAATATCACATGGTCATCATATATATACATCAGACATTATCATAACATAAGAATATAAGAACCTCCTCCTAAGACTCCTATCAAGACTAACTAGTGCAATATCTAGGTAGAGTCCCAGATCCCTACCTAAACAAAGCTAGACCGCTGAGGTTATCCAAGTTAGAGTTCAAGTCCTTCAATTTTTTTACCTTTTGGGAACATTTTTCCCTAACCGACGTAGACCACTTGAGCTAGTGTGGAATCCGGTGTCATAAAAACCCTACACAAAAAGAAGGCAGACTACATGCCAAGGTAGTACCCAAAAAATAATATATAGCAATTACATGTATCGACTAGCTAGTATTCCTATGGGGGAAACATTGTTAAAGAATTAGGTTATTTAGTTGTGACCCTCTTTATGCGCCATGCAATATAGTCTCCAATCTCAAGAGTAATGTAGTTCTCATACCTTCACTATGTTTGAAGGGACACTTCTCTATCAAGTCCACTAGGTGCTAAGCTAGAGTCCTTTTTGAAATGTCTTTAAGAATTTAATTATCAATCATAACTTAATTTAGTCCATAGGGTCTACCCCTTGTATAATTATCATCGTCAAAAGCTCAATAAGAATTCTATGAGTATAAGTCCTTTCATCCAAATTCATATAAGTGAGGTTAACACTTTAGCATTTCATACATCTTAATCAACCTCACAACATAGTCAAGAAATTTCAATTCAACATCATACCACCCTATAATTTTAGTATAAGACATACTACAATGTAATATCATGGCTTAACAACAATTAATCACAATTGGAAGTAAATATAGAGATTCTAAGACTTACCAAGTCTTTCTTATAGTCTATCATCAATGTCCTACCATCAACCCATAAATCAACCCAATTTGGGGAGTAACATCATAGAAAAATGATAACCAATAGAATAACAATGCCATTGCATCTCTATAACACAATTCACCTTTAGATCACAACTTGAGACAAAGTATATTGGCAAATTTCACATTATAGTTCATAACCTAAATTATATCCCAAGAACTAGAATTATAGGCCTATAATTCATCTTAATTAAACCACAATAGAACCATAGGATAGTAATCTAATCAACAACCAACTAAATTGAATGATCACCGTACACCATAAGTCAAGATCACTGCCTAGGGTTAGGCATAAAGGATCATGTTCTTCAATTAGACCAAACCATAAACAATTATCATAAACAAGTTGAATTACATGTAAATCTACTCAATATAACCCCATGAATTGATTAAAAATTTATTGCAGGACTTCAATTTCGTAATTAAATGAAACCCATAATAAAACTCAACTTTTTGAAATCAATTTTAAAAAAACCCCTTGAGGAAAGTATATCAAAAGTGAATAGAACCCATACCTTAAAGTTTCTCAACAATTTGATGAATAATCCACCCTTTTTAAACCCCTAAACCCTAGGTCATGCTAGCCTTAAATTGTGAGTTAATGTAGAAACAAAAATAAGAGAGAAGGAAGAGACTTGATTTTGAGAGTTGTCTTTAGCTTTATTAAGGTTAACGGTATTTATAATGGGTCTTAATTAACTTATTTATTCACCCTTTAATCCCTAACTTAAACTTAAACCACTTAAATTATTAAATGAAACCATTTAAAATTCATAACTGAAATTCGACCCTCACAGATGAGACCCCGATCGATGGTTCATCGGTGAGTTGACAGACGAATCCCCCCCTATGTCCTCCACTCCGTTGTCTCTGAAAGAGACTTTGTAATCGAGGGATTCCTCCAATTTTTCTAAGTATGGGATGACGGAGGCCTAGATGCCTCGTCGAGCCAATGACGCCCCATCAACCCCTTCCGTCACATGTAAAAATAACTAGGTATAAAAGGGACTTTACAAATCTTTGTAAGTGTGGAAATATGGTGGCCTCGATCTCCCGTTGAGACACTTATGGACCGTGGTCTGCCCTATTGATGCACATTGCCAGACAGTGCTACATCAAACTGCAAGGGTCCTCCTTAATGGCCCTTGGTTAGTCCTTGGGGAGTCGTACCCAGAAGTTTTAATCATGAAACAACTCAAACACTTATATTCCACCTTTCAACCTATTTTTTTACATTTCCGACTCTTAAAATTAAGAATAACGGTGAAGGCACTCTAACATCTCTTTGAACCAACATCCCAGACGCTTTTGGATGTTTTGGTTATTAAACCTCCTTAATTAACTATATTTATTAAAAATGGACTTAGAAATAGTGATTAGACTTTTATGACACCTATATTAGTTTTTACCATGAGTCTTGGATTTTCAAGGTGTTACAATAAGTCCTTAACACTTAGGGTAATTCATTATTTAAAAATAAAAACCCAAGACCCTTAAAGAACACTCTAGAACACAATTGAAACTTGAAAGGAGATTGGAGATTGGACATTCATTTATATATCAAATATTTTCAAATTTCGTGGTATAGCATTAATTAAGGTATGATTTTTATCCTTGAATCTTCTTTCTTCAAGAAGCCAAACTTCAAAGTGGTTATTCATGACTTTCTCAAAAGATGAACTTCTAATTTGAATTCTAGACATGGGTTCTTGCATAAAACCTTTTGAATAAATGATTTATGATTGAATTGATGTTAAGTTTATGAATCTAAGTTAAAAACTCCATGAACCCATGCAAATCATCAACGCCGTATGTTGACTACTTTATGGGTGATGTGATCATGTCTTATAATATTCAATTCTTGTGTAGTTTACTTTGGTTAATGAATTATGAAAGAATCATGTAAGAATTTTATGTAGGCTGTCCTAAATTTATAATCATATTTTATTCTATTGGATCATTGTATATTGTGATCATTGATTGAATTGGTCACTATGACTACTGGTAATAGCCTTGGTGTATTGGAATGGGTGAATTGGCTATGGGTTGGACTTGTTGAAATTGAATAGGTGGTAGGTTGACCTAATCTTCTTTATATTGTGTAGTATAAGTGTTTCAATTGTGATGTTTCGTATAGTCCACTTATGGTAGAGATGCTTAAGCGCTATACTTGTGAATAATTTTACCTCGTCGACATTACTTTATGATTTGTGAAAGAATGTGGCCTCGTCAGCATTACTTTATGAATAATGATATTGTCATGTTATGTATTGGATATGTGATCATTGTGAAGGTCTATATGAGTTATTTATATATGTGAAGTCAAGTGTGGTCCTTCTAATTGAATATAGGTGTTCAGGATAGGCTAATGCCTTATATGTTTACACTTGATGATGGAGTGTTAATCTTCCTGGTTGACGATATAAACATTATGATTAGTTATGATGATTATTCTATAGAAGTGAGTAATATAACTTACAAGTATACTAAGATGTCCCTATGTGCTTGTTGAATGATATTCTATATGTGACTATGTAAA
Source organism: Solanum chmielewskii (assembly GCA_027704785.1). Lineage (NCBI taxonomy): Eukaryota > Viridiplantae > Streptophyta > Magnoliopsida > Solanales > Solanaceae > Solanum > Solanum chmielewskii. Next base: position 23,879,838 of record JAKWIX010000328.1, read on the forward strand.
GTATGTGGGTCTTGTTTCGGTATACTTGAGTACCTTACTTGATACATGAAGAATATATATATGGTTCTTGACTTAAAAGGCTAAAACACCTTTTTCATTAATGTATATGTGGAAATGGAATGTGACCTTCAACATAGAGAAGAGGGTCATTTATGTGGAACCTTCAACCTATATGGAAGGTTATAATATCCTTATAATTGAAAGTCATATTGGTATCCTTCTTGCGTGAATGGACTTAGGGGTGGTTGCTTGGAATAACATGAAATCATCCTTATAAAAATCATTGATATATCTTCTAAGCCATTCTAGGAAGCCCTAAGGGACCCTTTTTAATAAGGTGTATTATGATTTAGTTATAAACAAGATATGCTACCTCTTCATTTACTCCTTTATTAAATTACTCTATGTGAACAAATCCTATACCCGAGAGAGTATACTTAGGGAGTGACTATTCTTGAGATGAGACTAGAGTACAAAGAAACCCTTGATATTCCATAACCATGTTCCCACATGAGATGTGTCCTAGTCCTACCATTGGCAAGTAGAACACACTCCATAGGAGTAGGCTAGACTCTTGATTCCATGCCTAGCTAGTATGGTCTATGTCGGTTATTTCCTATTCTCATCATGTGGGAAGCATGCTAGTGTTGGATAAGTACTATGAAGTATACATAGTGGAATGGGACATTATCTAGACATTACACGATTAGGCTTTGAAATGTTAGTATGTGAGTTCCCTAGGTCTAGTCTAACACAATTATGTGAAAGTTCTTAATTGTTGAATGTCTCTTAAATGGTTTAATGAACATAATGACTTACGTAAAGAAATGATAATGAAAATGTATGTATCTAGAGTAGCTTTGAGGATCTCTTTGGTAAGCTTGGAGAGGGTGTATGGGTGATCTCTTCATGTCTTACCTAGGTGAGTGTTAGAGTAATTTTTTGTAGGGAGTCTAGTTTATGAATTGGAATAATCTTACCTTAGGTAGTCTAAAGGAGCATCTCATGTTTATGTGTTGTCATGTGTTCTTGATGTTAAGTTGTGGAATGTGACTTATATGTGAAGTTGGTGTTATATGTTTCTCTTCTACTTATGTTATGAGCTTTTACTCAAAAAGGACATGTTTTACACAAATGTCTATTTTTCATGATTTTATGCATTATGACATACTTAGTACATTCTAATGTACTAATTCTGTATAATTTGTCTATCTCTAAAGGTGTAGGTTGAATTTGAGAGGAGTTCATGAAGTGAAGCTTGGATCCTAGCCTTTCATTCAAGTAAGTGTTGGTATGTCCTCACTAGATCTGAGGACATCACTATCTTTAGTTTCTTTGATTAATAGTACTAAAATATACTTAGTATTTCTATATTCTTATTTATGGAACGTGTCCCAATATATTTATGTGTCTAAGATTGTGACATTGAGACTTAGCCTTATTCCTTTTGTTTTCTATGAAAGATATTTTGAAGTACTATTTTGTGTGAAAAGTTTTAACTCCGCTTTACTTTTCATACATGTATGCAATGAATGATGTCTAAGGGCTTGTACAGTACCTCTAAGAGGTCAAGTAGGCCGTGTTCCCACCCAAAGGGTGCCTTATATTCTAGGGTGTTCTTTCGGTCGTGAAAAAATGATCCTAGTTACTATGCTGGAACCTGAAGTTCTGATCTCAATTAGTATGCTGGAACGTAGCATTGGATCCCAATCGCGCATCACAATAACACATCAAGATAACCCATTAAATCATGACTTTATGGTATCGATATTTATATATCTCGTTTCAACATCTATGTTCCATATTGGAACATGTGTACATATACAAGTATCCTAACGAAGCAAAGCAAATGTATATCACACAACCATAGAATCACAACCATCACCTACCTCGAAATAAGATTGAAACCCTAGACAACTTCATCCTTTCCTTCCTGGATTCGCCTTCTTATTTGTTGTGTTGAGACAACAATTTATATGTGTGAATCAATGAATAATTACTAAATTATCATAATACTAACAAACTATGAACCCTACTTCAAAACCCAAAACCCAACCATAGGATTCATCAAGAGTTCCATCTCCATAAATATTTGAAGATTCTAAAACGTTCTACGAGTCAAAAAACTAATGAGTGAAAAACTTACCTCTAGCTTCAACAATAGTGAAAATGAGTTGGAATAGACCATGTGTTGTCTCTTAACTCAAATAGTCGAAAAATACAAAATGATTTTGTCTAAGGGTTTTATATACGATTTAAAAACCCTCCATCCCACTACAGCAACACCCATCACAATTAAGTGGCATCGCTGCAGGGACACATTCTGAACTAGTGTTCTCCATTTTCAAAATTCCCAAAAATCCAATAATTCAATCCCCTCCTCGTCCTCTATAACAATACCCATCCCGATATAGCGACGTCGCTGCAGCGGCATGAAACGAGGTAGTGAACTCCTAAGGGATTTTTAATTTTTTCCTTTCACAATATACCTTTAACCCACTGCGCCCAGAAATTACTATAATGCTGCAGTCGATTCCCAGAGGTCTATTTATCCAAAGTCAATTTCGTAAAGTTGTATGGGTCCCCTAACAAGTTATCCAACCGATTTTGTAATAAAATTCCTATTTTCTCCACACAATTTCTACCAAATTTTCCTACACCTTGATGACTTCAATCTCCTCCAAATTTTGACAATGTTTGGAAAATCCTAGCACTACAAAAAAGATTTTCCGGTCCCAATTTTTCCCCATTTAAATTTGTATAAGGATGAATCCTGGTCATTACATTCGATATCAATTTTCCCCTCACTCGTCCCCGAGGGATCAACTAAGGACATGTAGGCTTGAAAAGGAACAAGTTAGTACATGATTCGACGAACAATTATGGATACATATCTTGCATATCCTTCTCGGTCTCCCGAGTATCTTCCTCAATTGGACGATGCTTGAATCAGACATTCACAAACTTAATATCTTTGGTCCTCAACTTTTGGAAATAACGATCAAGAATAGAAATTAGTTCATCCACATATTGGAGGTCCTTATCTAGCACTATTGAGTTCCACTTATCATAAATTCTCCATCACCGTGATTTCTTTTCAACATGAACACATAAAAAATGGGATGTACACTGGATAAATTATGTGGTTGCGTCAATCTATACAATACTAGTCCTAGTAAATGCTCAAGAATCTTCATGGGACCAATATAAGGATGACTCAACTTACCCCTCTTACCAAACCTCATAAACCCCTTCATGGGTGATACATTGAGAAGAATATTCTCGCCCGTCTAGAATTCCACGTCTCTCACCTTATGATCCACATACTTCTTTTGTCTAGTCTGCGCATCTAGAATTTTTGGTTGAATGCTCCTCGGCTTATCTTATGCATCATTTACTAAGTCAAACCCTAAATATTTTACATCTCTTGATTCAAACCAACCTATGGGCGATCTACATCCTATCCCATATAACGCCTCAAATGGTTCCATATCAATGCTCAAGTGATATCTATAAATATAGGAGAACTCACATGGGTTTATGAACTTATACCAATTCCCTCCAAAGACAACTACACAAGCTCTCAACATGTGTTCCAACATTGTGTAGTCCTTTCTGTTTGTCCATCCGTCTAGTTATGGAATGCTGTACTAAAAGTGAGTTGTGCGCCCAATACATCATGCAACTTCGTCCAAAAGTTGGAAGTTAAAAGGTTACCACGATCTTAGGTGATGGAAAGAGGCACACCATGCATACTTACTATCTCCTTTACATATATTCTAGCAAATTGTTTAGCATTGCAATCGATCCTCACCCGAATGAAATGGGCCGACTAAGTAAACCTATCAGCTATAACCCAAATAGAATCAAATTTCCCCAAATTCAATGGAAGACCAACAACAAAATCCAGGATATCCTTTCCCACTTCCATTTTGGGATTGACATCTTTTGAAGTAGTTATGCATGCCTTAGATGTTCATACTTCACTTCTTGACAATTTTTACTCTTTGATACAAACTTCTCGATGTCTTGTCTCATATTCGACCACCAATAAACTCGTTTAAGATCTTTTTACGTCTTTGTCACACACACATGAATAAAATAGTAGGAGCCATGAGACTCCGCCAATAAACTTGGGATCAAATCATAAACACTTGAAACACACATTCTACCCTTGTAGTTGAGCACACCATATGCATCTAGAGTTGTTCCTTGAGAATAACCTATCAAAATCATTATTCAAAGTACCTCAAAATCTCCATTTTTAGATTGCTTGGACTTGATTTCCTCCATGAACATCGACTTAGCTTCAATGCTATCTAACAACCCACGCCTTTCAAAAATGCCCAACTGCACGAACTTAGATTCTAAGTTCTTACCAAAAATTCTCTTGTTTCCACTCAAGTCATCTAAACTACCTATAGTGATCGTTTTTTGACTCTAAGCGTCTGCGATAAATTTTGCCTTACCCGGGTTGCATTGAATAGTCATATCATAATACTTGAGTAATTCCATCCATTTGTGTTGTCTCAAATTCAAATACTTTTGGATGATTACATGTTGCAAACTATGACTATCAGTAAATACCTTACACTTAAACTCCATACAAAATATGTAACAAGATTTTAAAGATAAATATCACTGCTGCCAACTCCAAATCATGAGTGGGATAATTTCTCTCGTGCACCTTATGCTGATTCAAGACATAAGCTATGTCATTCTTATATTGCATTAACACAACACACAATCCCACATGTAAAGAATTGCAATAAACAATAAAGTCCTTACCCTCAATCGGTAATGCTAGAATAGGCTCGGTGGTAAAACTAGTCTTAAGCTTTTGGAAGATCTCCTCACATAATTCATTCTATTCAAACGGTAGCTCCTTATTAGTCAGATTGGTTATGTGAGTAACAACTGAAGTAAAATTCTTAACAAAACGATGATAGTAACTAGCAAATCCCATACAACTCATAACTTCCGTCACTGAAATAGGTGGTACCTAATTCTCAACCACTTCAACCTTGTGTGGATATACCCTTACCCCTTCTTTTGAAAAAACATGCCCCGTGAATGCAACCGACTTCAACCAAAAATCACACTTGGAAAATTTTGTTGATAACTTTTTCTTTCAAAGGATATCCAAAACATTATGAAGATGGTTAGCATGCTCTTCTTAACTTTCATAACACTCCAAAATTTCATGAATAAATACAATACAAAAGAGTCATAAAAGGTCTTGAATACTCTATTCATCAAGCTCATGAAACCTTAAAGTGCATTACTCAACCCAAACGACATAATCAAAAATTCTAAGTGCCCATAATGAGTCCAAAATATCATCTTTAATTTATCTTCTAGCCTAATCTTCAATTAATGATACCCACATCTTAGATCAATCTTAGTGAAGACCATTTCACCTTGCAATTGGTAAAAAAGATCATCTCTCCTATTCGAACCTATTCCTAATAGTGCCCTTATTCTATTATAGATAATCTATGCATATTCTCATTCTACCATCCTTCTTTTTGATAAATAAAACTGGGGCACCACATTAGAAATCTCTTTGATGAATAAAACCCTTATGAAGAGGCTCTAGGATTTGAGACTTAAGCTCTTTCAACTCCGCCGAAGCAATGCGATATGGAGGGATAGAAATGAGGTGCTTTCTAGGCTCTAATTACATAAATCAATGTCTCTATTCAGTGGCATGGAAAGAAAATCATTGGGAAAACTTCATTAAATTAGGACACTACCAGAATAGACCGAATTGATGAAGCTTTAACCTCAACATCCCTAACATGAGCCAAATAAGCTAAAGAACCTTGATCTACTAATTTACTTGCCCAGACATAGGATATAATCTTAGCTTGTTTAGGATTGTATACCCCTTCACACTCTAATATTTCCCATCTTGAAATTTCTAGAATCACAATCTTATTATTACAAAAAAGAACAACATAATGGGGAGACAACCAAGTAATGCTTAAGATTAGGTCGAAGTCTGCCATATTCAAAATCACCAAATCAACCCATGTTTGAAATCCAATAAACAAAATAGGGCAAGCACGATACACATTGATGACTATAATGACTCGCCAACCTGGGAAGAAACACGTAAAGGGTTATCAATAATATTGTGTAGCATCTCAAGATTTTAGGAAAATCTCACAAACTCATAAGAACAAGTGGAACCTAGATCAAATAATACATTAGCCATTTGGTGACAGAAAAGAATAGTTATTGTGATCACTGAATTAGACGCCTTTACCTCATTCTTGAAAAAAAAGGCATAACATTGAGCTCTATTATCTACTTCTGTTACCATTCCCTCTACCTTTACGTCCTCTCAAATTTCCTTCTTGTCCTCTTTATGGATTCCCCTTACCATTATTACAATTTACCACAGGTACAATTGCTCCAAAAGGTTTTTGTACAAACACAACTAAAGCGATTGTATGTAGTTTGTCATCATGTGTCAAAGTTCCCCACCACTAAACCTTGTGTGGCCGCTAGATTGTCTGCTTCCCGCCTCATGCCCAACACTCTAACCTGTTTAAAAAATATTACAAAGTTTCCCCAAATGATAAATAGTAAAGGTGGGCATGACAGACAGAAATGGGTTGGCCGCATGTGTAGGTCAACCGAATCCTCTAGAATATGATCCTTCAAAATTTCCTGAATTCTTTCCCTCTTAGGCAAAGACTTACCTTAAGTTTCTTACTTCACCCTTTCCCTTAAGTTTCTTACTTCACCCTTTCAACCATCTTGACATAATAAATCACTTCATTGAATCTCTTTCCCACAGAAGTCATGTGAATAGATAAAAATTGTAGCTTAGAATCCAATCTTTAATAAAAAAAAGCAGGATCCTCTCCTTTTCTGTGGCAATCAATTGTGTAGAATATCTAGATAAAGCATGGAACTTGGCTTCATAAGCAGCCATGGACATACTACAATGTTCTAATATCATAAACTCATCCTTCTTTTGATCTCTCAATTTCCTAGGCACATACTTTTTTAAGATAACGACATTAAATTGGGTCCAAATAAGTAGAGGTAATATAGATGCGTTGCATTCCATATAAGCTATGAACTATTGGTTGGACTCACCTTAAAGTTGAAACGGCATGAAATCAACCCGATGTTAGTGAATTATACAAAACTTCTGCAACATGGTATGCCAATCTAATATGAACACATTAGCATCCTCTGTCTCAGAACCAAGAAATACCTGGGTCTTGAGATTTAGAAACATGGTCAACATATCATTATCATTACCGATCATCATGTAACCCAACAAAGGATGGAAAAAAGAATCATTACCTAAATCCCAAACTGGCTTGAGCACATCGTTATCAATAGGAGGATTCACGGGGACTTGAATAGGTGGAATCATCCCTGGATCAGCCAACCCTTTCAAAATTACATGAACAATTGAGTTAACACCGAATGAATGGGACGGATTCTTATAGCTTCAACCTGCTCTTCTACCTCATTTTCAAGCTCCTTAAAATTTTTTAACTTAACTTCTTCTTATATCTCTTCGTTATGTACAAGAGGTTTCCCATTCATTGAAACATAGTTATTTGGCACCTTATTCACAATATGTGCCACTCTCCCACGACTTCTTTCTCTAGATCATCTTCTACCTCTGTCTCAATCGCGACCTCTCACTGCAGGTTCCTCACTTAGAGCATTAGAAGGAGGTACAGTCCTAACGCAGTTATACCTAGTATTAACCATCTACGGATTGAAAAGTGAAGAGGTTAGATACCAATTTGAATCTTCATATACCAATTGGAGTCATAGAATGCAGTAGACAAAAGAAAATGAATATTTACTAATGTTTTATAGCCTCTCAAATGAAAAGTAAAGGCGTCCCTGTACCGTTCTGTGAGACTCTATTAGACTCATTTTAGTACACTGAGATCAACAAACCTAGGCTCTTATACTAACTTTTTTCATGACCCAGACTATCGTGATTGACATCCCCACAACAACTCAGTGGGAGAATCACTACTAGCAACCAATTCTACGGAAGCATGTTAAATAAATTAGCTAAGTTCTATTACTAATTAATGATCGAATAACTCACTAACAATGAGAAAGATAAACCTAGAATTTAAAAGTAAATGTAGAAAAACTACATATGAGAACCAATTCTAACAATAATTTCTAATGATCTGTCTAAGTAACTAAAACAAGGTGTAGATCTGAAAATTATGTACATAGACTAAAGAGAATTCCATGGAAGCCTGAACAGTGTCGAATACCCTTGAACTCGAAGAGATCAAAGATCTCTTATCTTTCAACAGCCGCATGAAAATGCTCTTTACTCAACAAAAGTAAAAGCAAGTGCAAAATTAGTGCATAACCACCGTGTACTTGTAGGATACATGCCACTTTCCAACTAGTATACCATAAACAACTAATTACAACATTATAAAACATGCATAAATATCAACATATTCAATACTTTGTAAGATTAAACTTCACAATTCACATGCTTCATCAAATAGTATGTTGTCTCACAAAATTCAAAGTCAAACTGTTAGTATGCCTTACGATGGCAATCATATAATATTTTTATGCCAAAACGTGGCAACTAATCCAAGTTAACAAGCGTGAACGGTGCAATATGATCGAGATAGTGTGTCGAAACATGTCAGTTGATCCCAATCACACATCAGAATAACATATTAAGATCACCCATACGATCAAGATTTCATGATACATTTATTTAAATATCTCATTTCAACATCTATGATCATTATTGTAACATGCATACATATACAAGTATTATAACAACTCAAAGTAATTGTATATCATACAATCATAGAATAACAATCATAACCTACCTCGAAATAACCTTGAAACCCTAGACAACTTGATCCTTTCCTTTCCATATTATTTTCGATTATCGTGGTCTAGAAATAACAATTTATATACGGTAGTCAATAAAGAAGTAGTAAATTCTCAGAATACTACAAACTATAAACCATAGTTCAAACACATGACTTCAACTAGAAAATTTAGGATTATTCCACCATAGGATTCTTAAATAAACTCTTCCCCATCAATTTTGATAGATTCTAAACCACTCTATGGATAAAAAAAATTAATTTTGAGAGTAAAAACCTTACCTCTAGCTTGAATAATGGTGGAAAATGAGTTGGAATAGCCTAGGGGTTTTCTATTAACTCAAAAAGTCAAAAGATACAAAGAAGGCCATCCAATGGTTTTATTTAAAATTTTAATACCCACCATTCCACTACAGCTTCACACATCTTGTTGTAGCGCCATCACTGTAGTGGAACCAATCCCGCTACAGTGACACTTTTTTAATGAGTGAGCTCTCTCTTGAAATATCCCATAATTCCTATAATTCAATCTCCACCTCATCCGCTATATCGCAACCCATCCTGTTGTAGCAGCCGTACGAATCATGCTGCAGTGGAATGAAGTGTTGTAGTAAGATCCTAAGGGATTTTTGATTTCTACCTTTCAAAACATACACTGAACTCACTACGCCCAAAAAGTACAATCAACTCTACGGTTGATTCTCGGAAGTCTAAATCCCAATTAAGTTTCTTAAAGTCGGACGGATCCCTAAATGAGTTATCTAACCGATAATGTAATCAAATTTCTATTTACTCCATCCGATTGCTACTAGATTTCCATACACCTTGATAAATCCAATTTCCTCCAAATCTCGACAAGATTGGGAAAATCCTAATACTACAAAAAAGTTTTTCCGCCCTTGATTTTTCCCTATTGACATTTTTATAATGACAACACTCGGTCTTTACATTAGCTAAAATAAAATTGCAACAACTAGATTTTGCTTCTTCTTTTTTCTTCACTGAAAATTGCAGCAGTTGGGGCTTCCTAGGGATCTTATCCAATCTCGCTCTTCTTTCTTTTCTTAAAAAAACTAATGACATATTTGCCCTTAACGTAAATTATAGGGTATTACAGGCAGTTTACTCTAGGTCATTGAATCAAGTAAAGATAGTGGGAATTGGGTATTAGATCAATTATTTAGCAATTTTGTAGTTTCAAATCTTACCACACTGTTTCTCTTTCATTATTTGCCTAAGTGAGTTTCTGTTTTACCTAAAAAGTGCCAAAGAGATACGTGATAAAAATAATCTCAATAAAAATATCATGCGTTAAAAAAGTCATCCAATTATTCATATTGATCTGTATGTATGCTACCATTTCTCTAGAGGCAAATAGGAATATCTTTCATACCTAGAGTTAATTTTGAAAGGCAAATGAATTTGAAGGCTTGAAGCAGAAAATATGGACATGTTCACATTCATGTCATTAAAATTCAGTGGAAAAGAGTACTAATAATTCAAAAAACTTACACCTGCTGTACATTCCTTCCTTATTTCATCGGGTACTTTCTATTTTCCATTAGTTTACGTAATGGAGAAATCACCTTGGAGTTTGTCTGTGCAAGAATTTTCACCCTTCTTTTTATTCAATGCTAGGGCACAATACTTGGCTACAAGAGATCATTCCATCTTCTTAAAAAGAATGTATGTACATCCCGGGAGCACCCCCAAGACGTAACTGGCGTCGTCGTTCTCTTTGAGAACTAAGACTAGCCTCTTAGATTACACTAGTACACTCATAGGCTAAAAATACGGAAAATTTAAAACTTTTTATTACTACTCATTGAGATTAAAATCGACCTCTATATACACATAATATTTATATTGCTTATACATAGAACCTTCGTATATGAAAATTACATAGTCTTCTACTTTTATTGCACATAGATATTTAAAGTGTGACATAGTCTCAAATGTATGTCTTTCTCATAACCATCTAACAATAGTATAATAGTCTGTACCTACCCATACATCAACGTAATAGAGCCACGTATAGGCTATACAATGTTTAGTACTCAATTGAAAAGGAAAGAACATAAGAGTCTTCAAACTAGAACAACTTTGTAATCTCGATATTGGCATTGCCCATGAAAAGTGAAGACATACCCAACTTGGATGATTGAGAATTAAAAGTCTTCTTCAAAGTCGTCTCAAAGCCTTTAACAACCAGAACCTAAAATATTGGAGAAAAGTGAGAAAATAGGGTTAGTACACCACTTGTACTAGGTATGAGACCATATGCATACATATCATGAAGTCATGCTAAAAAGGGACTTTTTATTAAAGTATGCAATTTACTTTGAAAAGCCTTATGCACATTCAGGAAGACCAAACCAATCATTATGACATATTCATTAAGTTATAAACATGTACATCATACAACCAAAAATACTATGTCTAGTCAAGTCAATATGTATATCATATAATTGAACACATAGTCAAAGCAACTCTATCATCAAGTTATAATAGTCACAAGCATCAATAAGAGTTCATTACAACATAACAAAAGAAAGACATTTACCCGCCCTCATTAAGTCAAAAAGTGCAATGACCAATCAAAGCTGCATAACCTTACTCAATCAAGTAAACCCAATATGAACCATGACTAAGATCCAACTTTACATAACATATCCTTTAAGAATACATATCATCATACATTAGAAATAGAGACCAACACATATTCATAACTAAAAATAATCATCATGTAGTATCATAAATGTTCAAGATCATCATATACATGGAATGTACAATTATAAGCAATTTAATATATTAGAATAACCCTCTAAAGATTCCTTCAATGCAAACTAGTGCAACACATAGCTAGAGTCCCATACCCCTACCAAAGCTAAGTCAAACCTATTAAGTCACCTTAGTTGGTTTGTACTTCATTACTTCATTTTATTTTACGGAACACTTGCCTTAACCGACATAGCTAAGTGTGGAATACGGAGTTGTATAACCTTACACCTATGGGAGGGGGTCTACCGGACAATGTAAATCCATACATAAACGTAGCTTTCTAGGTGGATCCACTAGCTAGTCTTCCCATGGGGGGAAACATAGTTGCAGAACTAAGAGATAGGTCTGAACTCTCTACATGCCACTTGGCATCATGGGAATCCATAGGATGGGTATCCCTCATAGGGGAGTCAATACCTCATGTGGAACTATGAAAAGTTAACTCTTCCCAATATCAAGTTCACTCGGTGCTAAGCTAAGTCCCTTTTAGAAATGTGTTCAGTGTCTTTATTGATCATCATAGCTTAATGTAGGTCATAGGGTCTATCCATTATATAATGATTATTATCATAGCTCAATAAGAATTGAATGAGTATATTCCTTTCATTACAATTAATATAAGTAAGGTTAGCATATTTACATGATCACTCATGATAAGACACATTGGTAAGTTATCATCATCGTTATAACATTTACATCTTATCCAACACCTCAAAGTCCATATTCAAGACATTTCAATCAAGCATTATACCAACTCTATCAATCCTAATAAAAGATATATTGTAATGGAAAATGTTCACTCAATCTCAAGTAACAACAATTGAAGTAAAGAATATGGATCACAAACTTACAAAGTCTCCTTCACAATCCATCATCAAGGACATACCATCATCCCTTAACTCAACCTTATAAGGGTAAAATATCATAACTCAACAATAATTAAATATGATACCAAAGGAAATTGAACCACTACTAACAATCCATCACTAGTTTATAGCTTAAGATAAGAGACTCAGGTCAAAGTCATACTCTAGATCAATTACTCAATCACTAGCATAATAAGACTATAATTCATCTCAATCTATTCATAGTTGATACAATAATGTCATCTAGTAGTAATTCAATGAATAACCTATATAATTTAACCAACATTACACAATTCATATCAAGATCACAACCTAGGGTTAAGGGGTAAAGGTCATCTTCTACAAACTAGACCAATTTATCAACAAATAACATAATTGAGTTATAGTACATGTTAATCTATTCATGAAATCCATAATAAATCATAAAAAAAGTAATTCACAAGCTCAATTTCATGATTTGAAAAGACTTACTTGAATTTCACACTTTTAAAATTAATTTGATAGAACCGTTTGGGAAAAGAAGTCCCAAAGATTAAAGGAATCCCATACCTTATTGTTTGATGAAGATTGTTAAGAAAACCTCGTGTCTGAATCCCTAGAATCCACCTTGAACTTGACTTCTATGGACTTTTTGAACTTGAGAGACAAAGAAATGAAAAGGAAGAGATTTTTGGGTTTTGTGAATTATGAGAGCTTAGGTTAGTCTAATTAGCTTAGTGTCTTTATATACTTTGTTAAATAATTTAATTAGACCTCCCCTAACCCCTAATTAACCTCCTAAATAATCAAACTAATAAAATAAATCAATTAAAAGCATGCAGCAAAATCACACCCTCACAGGCGACTCCCCGTCCACGCCCTCTTTGTCAATCAACAGACTAAGGACCAACCGTCCTGTTGGTCCGTCGTTGAGTTCAAAGACTGTGTAAGAAAGGACTTTCCTAAATTTGACTAAGTGTTCATCGACGATGGACATCGACTTCAGGTTAATTCACACACAATTTGTCGATAGGCACTCGTTTGTGCACACTACCCTTTGGCATCTACTTGCCAAAATACAAGGGTCCTCCAAAGGGCCCTTGGTTGGTCCTTGGATAGTCGTGCCCAGAAGTTTTGAGTACAAAATAACTCTAATACATGATAGACATCCTTCTACAAATTTTCATCAATCCCCAACTCCTAAAAGCTAGTGAAATAGGCTAAGGCATGTTTGTACCTCATTGAACTAGTTTTCGAACGTCATGGACGTTCTTTGACATTTTGGTTTCTAAACCTCCTAAATGAATTATATTTACTAAAATAGACCTTAAAACAGTGTCTAAACCACTTGACACTTTTGTTAGGCTCTAGAACACGTCTTAGACTTTTGAAGTGTTACGTTAACCCCCCCCCCCCCCCCCAAGGAACATTTGTCCCGGAATGACACTAAAATCTTTTTAAAAGAAGGAATATACTCAAGACTAGCAGCCCAACCAATCAACAAAACATACAACATCTGTTACAATATCAATCATATCATTTAGAAAAAGTAATTCAAACTTCAATTTCAACTTATAAGGCTCATACATCACATTATTAGGTATTTTCTTCTCACAACAACATGAGCTCAACATACTATATAAGACTTAATTATGACAAAGCTCAACTTACCAACATGCTCAAAATCATTTTATAGAGACTCACGAAATAATTGCAATGTTTTAAGTCAATATACACAATTTCAATGTATTTTCACTGTTATGACCCCAAAATGGACATTTTGCAAAACTACACCAAAAATCAAAGCAACTTCAATTTTAGTTATTATTTTCATCATTAAGAGGATAACTAACCTTAGTTATCAAATAGATGAGGGTAAAGACACTTCATGTCGTCCTCGGCCTCGCATGTTGCACCCTCAACTAGGTGGTTCTTCCATAACACCTTTACGGAAGCCACCTCTCTGTTCCTCAATTTCTTCACTTTCCTATCAAGGATTTTAATCGGAATCTCCTCATAGGAGAGTAATCCTTTACACAGAGACCCTCAATAGGAAGAATAGACTTGGGATCACCGGTACACTTCTTAAGCATAGAAAAATGGAAAATCGGCTGAACCGAACCAATTCAATAGGGAGTTTAAACTCATAGGAAAACTTACAAACCCTTTACAAGATTTCATAGGGACCCAATGAACGAGGACTCAACTTCCCTTTCTTGCCAAATCTAACCACCCCTTTCATAGGCGAAATTTTCAAATACATGTTATCACCTTTTTCTTATTCTAAATCCCTTCTCCTACGATCTTCATAGGAATTTTGCCGACAATAGGCTTTTCGCAAGCGATTCCCTATGATATGAACCTTTGTCAAAGTCTTATAAATCAAATCATGATGAATCACCCATTTCAAGCCATCCAATTGGAGATCTATATTTCCTATCATACAAGGCTTCATAAGGAGCCATAGATAAAGATGAATAGTAGCTATTGTTGTAAGAAAACTCCACCTAAGGCAGATGCTTATCCCAATTTCCCTTGAAATCAATCATACAAGATCTAAGCATATCCTCAAGGGTTTGAATAGTATCCTACGCTTGACCATCCGTTTGACAATGAAAAGTGGTGCTTAAAATTCGCCATGGTACCCAACCCTTCTCGGAAGGACCTCCAAAACCTAGATGTGAATTTTGCACCCCTATCTGATATGATGCCTAAAAAAATACCATGGCAACAAATAACCTTGTCAATGAAGATCCTTGCATAACCCTCCGCTAAATAGGTAGACATGACGGGAATAAAATGAGTGGATTTGGTCAACCTATCCACAACCACTAATATAGAGTCATATTGCTTTTGTGTCCGATGCAAACCTTCCACAAAATCTATATTGATGTCTTCCCACTCACAAGTAGGAATTTTGATTTCTCTATGTATACCACCCAGCTTTTTGTGTTCGACTTGCACTTGTTTGCAATTTGGTCACTTAGCAACTAATTCCGCGATGTCCTTTTTAAACCTTCCACCAAAAAACATCCCTAAGGTCATGGTACATCTTTATCGAAGCTGGATTAATTAAGTAACTGGACTCATCAGCTTCCTCAAGGATCTGATTCCTTAAACCATCTACATTGGGAACACACAGTGGTGGCAAACGGTTGTATTGAATTGATTTTGCAATGGTTGACTATGGTTTGAGAAAAAATTTGTTGGATCATAATCCATCCAAAAATAATATGGTCAAATATGGATTTGGTAAAGTATGGTTTGGTCAAAATGGTTCTAACCCATTTAACCAAATTTATTTTTTAAAAAACATAAATGTGCCCCTCACCACATACCCTGGCCCCCCTCCACATTTCAGCAACCTACCACTAGAAAAATATTTTTCAAAACAAAAAAATCTATATTTTTTTAAAAAAAAATTTACCTAGCCCACTTGCCACCCCCTGCCCCCACCCCACCTTCCACCAACATACCCTATTTTTAAAAAAAAAATTCTATTTTTGCAAAAAAAAAAAATTACCCTCTCCTCCCTGGCATTATCACGCCCCGAGCTACCCCGGAGACGCGGACACAGAACCTAAGACCACATGTGATCTCAATCTAACCCTACAGGCATGATCATAAGCATACTAAAGATAATAAACTGATGGGGAAGCTAAATCATAATTAAATCTAAAAAGATGGGGAATACCCATATTCTATAGCTGAGATATTTTAAAATAATCAGTTCAATACAAAGGAAATATTAACTCAATACCAAGCTGAATCTAACTATGTCTGAAATAAGCCTCTAAACTGGACTAGAAATACTGTGACAACCCCAGCTAAATGTAACAAAAACATAAACTAAATGACTAAAGACTGAAATGACACTCATGATTGTTGTTCTCGGAGAATAAGAATCCAATACTGAATCTGCTGAACCGGAGATCGGAAATTGATCTATGTGTGATCTGGATGCTGAGAACCTAAACCTACAACACGAGAAAATGTAGCTCACATATCCGTGAGTACTTAAAAGGTACTGTGCATGTAGGATAGAGTTAAGCTGAAATAAATCATAATTTAACAAGCACAAAAGCAAGTTATGTTGACATGATATACAGAATTTCTGAGCTAACTCCATACAATGACTTATTTATAACATGCTGAAATTGAATGTGAGTATACTGATAAATGGTAAATGCAGAGAGTCTGACATATATGTGGTAGCTACTCATAACCTTTAATAGAACCACATGAACTAAATGTACAGTCTGATGTATATGCCCTATCGAGAAGACCCAATCTGCCCTGCCAAAGGTTTATGTGCTGGCGTCATCACTAAATTGATTGCCTACAGAGGGGACTTACAACGAACTTCGCTAGTAGTTATGGGATGTTTGGTACGTCAAACCCTAGTCCAACATGGTATTATGCTACTCCCAATGAATTTTGTAAAATTATTGATTATGTCTGAGTTTCGGTAAATACTGGATAGCTCGAAACTAAACATGCAAAGTTATAATGCAACAATGAATTAGGTAATTATGCATTTATAACTGAGGCATGCATATCTGAAGTGTCTTAATATCTGACCTAGCTTGTATAATTCAAGAACTAAAGAAATACAAAGTTGGGGTTCTGAAATTCATGCAATAATCTGAGTAATAAGATGATAAATTTATTTGGAAGATATATTTAATAAATTCATGAAGTTTTATCAAAGTTCTAGAAACCCTAGGTTTAATCATGATAATAGAATAAAAAATCTGACTGCAAAACTAGGGACCCAATGGGTGAAAGGAACTTACTAGTGAAATCCCGCATACCTGGTTATTAAATCCACGGAAAAATACTAAAGTTTTGTAGCTGGAACTGCTGGACACTTGTGTCGTTCTTGAACTAGGGTTCTTGAACTTTTTCTCCTTTCTTGGTTCTAGTTTTCTAACTTTTGATTTAATGATTTGACTTAGACATTTTTTAATTATGTTTCTAGGCTTAAACTGACAAAAATAGGATGATTTAGGGTAAAAATGACGTAACATAGGTTTTAAATGGAGTGGGAAAGTTCTGAAAGACCCCTGGGATAGTTGCTGTAGGACTAAACGATAGCCAAGACTGACGGTCCGTCGTCAGCCCGATCACCCATCGTTGGGTCCGTCGTCAGGGCTTGTCCGACAAGACTTTATTAAATAGGCATAGCTTTTTACACGGATATCTGATTTTTGCAAGGTCGGTGGATATGGAAAGATAATTCAATTATCTATATGTGGATAAGTCATGGGACAGCTAATTTATTTGTGATAAGAGTTATGCTAGTTTGAAGTTGACCCAATTTCATTTCCCCTTAACTGTCTGCAAATTTTCCACCTACGGACCGTGGTGGTAATCCCTATCTCTTCTTAGATAGTGGGTGAAGGGAGTCTTGTTCGACGGTCATGGAGTACAGCCCATCCTCTATACTACAGACCGTAAGTCCGTCCGTCGTCCAAGACATAACCAATTTTTTTTGGATGAAATTTTTGGGAGTTTCTGATACCATTTATTGGGTGTGCAGGACGGACCATGGTTCAGGCTATGGTCCGTTAATGCCACTGTTGGTAGCACCTGCAAATTTTTCTTAAAAACTTATTTTTGGTCTGTTTTAGCTACGGGGTGTTATAGGCATTCTCCACCCCTCACCGCCACTCCACCTCAACTTCCACCAACCTACCTCTAAATATTTTTTTATTAAGTGAAAGTGAAAATAAGCGATCTAATATAGATCAAATGGATACCAATATTGAACCTATTTTGACCAAAGTTTAAGTGTTTTTTAAAATAGCTTGAAGCCCATAATTGACCAATTATAATATGGGTGATCCAAGTCATTATATATGGTCAAAATGGTCTCATTTTATTAATATGGGCTAAAATTACCACCCCTAGGAACACACAACCTTTCTTTATACCTTAAGACACCACCCCCGCCCCTAAGGAAAATGACTCATTGATTTTACCAAGAACCGATTACTTGAACTCCATCGGTGGTTGATCAATATGTTGTTTGGACTTAACCTCAACCACCAAATATGACTTGGATTTATGATGGACCATAAAACCACCATTTGGAGAATCTTCCAACCTAACACCCAATCTAGCCAACCCATGAACATTCTTCAGTAGTTCTTTCGTTGGCTTCCTCTACATGACACACAATACCCATGGTCATACAACTTACAGAATCTACAACCATATTGGCTTTGCCGGTGTGTAGAGAACACACATGTAATAATCTTTCAACAATTCCAACGACCTTCTTTGTCGTAGCTTCAAATCATTTTAAGTAAGCACATATTGTAGACTCTTGTGGTCATTAAATACACATCAACATGAACACCATACAAGTAATGCCTCCATATTTTTAAGGAAAAAACCATGGCCACTAACTCAAGATCATGAGTTGCATAGTTACTTTTATGCATCTTGAGTTATCTAGAGGCATAGGCTTACTTTCCTATATTGCATAAGCACACACGCTAGAGCTAGTCGGGGTGCATCACAATATGCAACGATGCCTTTTGTACGCTCTGGTAAAGTCAACAACGGAGAAAAACTAAACCTATCTTTAAAGATTTGGAACAAAGATGAAATGAATTGTTTTTTAATCTTAAAATAAAAAAATATTTAATTCGATGTTCTTATGAATTTTTTTAGTAATTTTTATTTACTGTGCTTATTCATTACAAAAGTATTTAGAAAATATGGGTGACTGTTTCATTGTCTATATTTATATTTTCTAAAAGTGGTACAAACATTTTGTTCATCAATGGCGAGATCTTTCTCCTATTCAGGGCATCTACTTATTTAATTTAAATATTATACATCTTATATAATTAGTTGTTTACTTGATAAGTTAATTTATATTTTTAAAAAACATCTGTTGTAGTTCAATGAAATAACGTATGTCACTCAAATAATTTGGATTAAATTATGTCTTGGCATAGTCCCTTATTGACAATCATTTGCACCATATGACACTACTTGATATCCAAAAGACATATTTCGTTGTTTATGTTCCGATCAATATTGTTAAAGCATTGTTCTTTTGTTGCGACTTTTGATCAAATGTTTATAAGAAGTTAAATATTTCTTTAATATTTCATTAATATGGATTCATCCTAGTTTGAGGGGTAAATCATTGACTTCAAACCAACATTTGAATCCCAAAATTTAAGTTAAGGTTGAGTACAACAAATATCATCCCACTACATTCGTTGATTTTATGGACGTCACTAATTGATTGAATGTCTCAATAAGATAGAAAGTTTAATAACTAAAACATCATGGTAGAGCGGAACCACCATAACTTATTAACACTAAAAACACCCTTCTTGGACAACCCATGAAGTTTTAGCAACTGAAAAAAACATTATAAAGATCAAATTCATTTATTTTTCTAAGATCAAGAATTTCTATGTACATGACATTAATAGTCTAATGAATATATCAAACTCTTGATTAATATATATTTACTTCAACATAATGATCAAAAATATTAACATAAATAACAAACTTTAAAACATGTTGTAAAAAACAACAATTAATAACATACACAAATTAATGGTTGTAAAAAACATATAACAATTTTTAACAAAAGAATGGAATAGAAAGAAGAAAATCGAGGTAACTAAATGCGCATTGTTCCCTTAAGAAAATGATTCCCCTATATTACTCGAGATTTAAAGGATCCTCTTAGGATAGAACGATGTTATACACCATTGTGTTGATACAAAAATAATGATGTTAGTGAACTACTCAACATGAGCAAAGTACACAAAAATTTAAATATGCAGATGCAGAAGAAGAAGTTAAAAATTTTAGAAAATCCCTCTATTATAGATAAAAAAAAAATGGTAAGTATGAATAAATATTTATTGTGCTTTATCGTAAAGGTCATAACTCTTTCTAAAAGTCACAAATTCTTGTTAAACTTAGAACTTTTTATAAAAGTCTAAACTTTTCACAAAAGTCGCAACTCTTCATAAAGATACATATCTTCATAAAAGTCGCAACTTTTTTTATATAAATCACTACTTCTCATAAAAAGGAATGCTAATTTTGGAAGTAAATAAATTGAAAGGGAATTCTAGTTTAAGATGGCAACACGTAGGATGACCTAAGGTTCTCTTTTTTATGTATACTAGGTAATTTGTCCGCGCTTCGTGCAGTCATAAATTATAATTGCATTGAACTTGCAAATATGTTTTTTCCTAATATACATACATGAATGATAATGGGAAAGTAGGTTCTTAAAAAAACATTAGCA
Organism: Solanum chmielewskii; assembly: GCA_027704785.1. Classification (NCBI taxonomy): domain Eukaryota; kingdom Viridiplantae; phylum Streptophyta; class Magnoliopsida; order Solanales; family Solanaceae; genus Solanum; species Solanum chmielewskii. Next base: position 23,900,621 of record JAKWIX010000328.1, read on the forward strand.
ATATTCCAATATGAATTTAAATATTTGTCATTATCAGATAACCCAAGAACCTTATGTTGGCTGAAAAGGGGTAGAAAATTATTTATAAAATAAAATATGGAGGGTAACAGGGCCTTAGTATAGTGTGAGTGTCTCTTGGAGATTTTAGACATAAGTTGGGGGATAATTATGCATTTTCTAAAGGAAAATAAAGAAGAAAATAAGAATATATATATACAAAAGCGTTAACATATTCAAAAAAGAAATTACACTTAAATATGAAAACAACTATAACTTTGGAACTTGCATAATATATTTCTACAATTGATAAATGCGAAAGTTCATATCTGTGTAAAAATAGATAATATGTAAGCTTATATATATTACTCATAAGTTATAGAAGTTAATATAGAATTTCAAAATAAGAGTTTTTGGAACCGAGTATAAAAATTATTTTCTGCAGAATGAATATGCATACTATATGTGTATATGTCTAATATAACCGAAGATAATAACTTTCTAGAAATAAAAAAAACAGAGTTTAAAATATATAATTAAAAATAAAGATTGATGTCATATGCATAAATTAATGAGTCAAAAAAACATCCAAAATATGTAAAAATAGAATCAAATAGAAAGGAAAAATTGAGTCCACTTAATGCATCATGTCCACTTAAGAAAACTATTTCCCTCTAATACGAGAGGTTTAAAGAATTATTTCCTCTAAGGATGGAACAATTTTATTCACCAACTTATTGATATGAAAATAGTGGTTTTAGTAAGTCATTGAACATGAGAAATGCACACAAATATTTAATTTTACAGAAGTAGAAGGAGAAGATCAAAATTGTTGTTGTATTATAATATGAGGAAATCCCGCTATTTATAGACAACAAAGGGTAATGTGAACTAATTTTTATTTTGCCATAACGGAAAGGTTTGAACTATTTGAAAAAGTTTCAACACTTCGAAAAGTTCACAGCCTTTTCAGAAAAGTTGAAACTCCTTATTAAAGTCGTAACATTTCATAAAAGTCACAACTTTTGGAAGAAGTCGCACCTCTTCATTAAAGTGACAACTTTTCACAAAGTCGCCACTCTTCATTGAAACCACAACCTTTCATAAAAGTCACAACTTCTCAACAAGTTGCAACTCATCATTAAAGTCACAACTTTTTATAAATGTCATATCTTTTTATGAAAGAGGATGGCTAGCTTGAAAAATTAATAAAATTAAAATACAATTCTTGCTTTGGGTGGTACCACGTAGACGGTCCTAGGGTTCTCATTTATATAAATATATGATATGATATGATATATATGATATGATCTTTTGTTGGGGTACAAAGAAGAAAGATATTATAGAACTCTATCTTCAGCACAAGTTGAATATGTGGTGGTTACATTTGCTACAAATCAATTAATTTGGTTAAGAAAGATTGTTTTTGAATCGAATTCGTTGCCCAAAAAACCAACAGTGATCTATGTGGACAATAAATCAGCTATTACAATGATTGGAAATTCGAGACAATATGGAAGATAAAATCATATAAACATAAGTTTTCATGCTTTGGCAGATGCTGAGAAGAATGGTCAATTCAAGTTTGGTGCCTCAAATTAGTAAAGATCGTCAAGGTATCATTATTTAAGAGATGCTGAGAAGAATGGTTAATGAAAATTTGGTGCATTGCATCAATGAAGATCAACATACTGATATTTTGACCAAGGCTCTTTTCCACTATGAATTTTGAGTTTCAAATGTTGTTGAAAGGAATTTCAATGAATAATCTTAGGTAGGAGTGTTTGAAAATTAAGATACATCTACAAACTCTTAGATTGAAAACATTTTTTATTCAATGAAATCTCCTTGATTGGAGATATTTTGTATTAGATATGTTCGAAAAGTAAGATTTTTGTAGAAACTCCTAGGTTGGAGATATTTTGTTGTAGATATGTTAGAAAATTAGGTTTTGTCTAGAAACTCCTAGATAGTAGATATTTTGTCGTAAGATATGCAGTCTTTATTTAAATGAGTGGTGGTTAGTGAGAAACACATGTATATAGTTTGGTTTGAGATGTGTTGCTTATTATACGGATGTAATCCTATCACATTATTTATAAATAGATTATATGTAATGAAACATCTAGTTTAAAAAATCGAACTCAAGAAAACCTATGACTTTTTATTCACTTTGAGATTTTGTCAAGCAATTCTTAGCTGATATTTCCTATTGTTTCAACCTTGTCGACCTGATATTTCCTTTTCGTTATATAGTGGTATTAGGGCCTATTTACAAAGAGATCAGAATAAAAGTTTGTTTTATTCGCTTATCTACTTTATGTTCTTTCTTGAATATTCTTGTTGAATAATGTCATGGCATCTGAAAATCAACCAACGACAGATCCTCTGACTTTTATCGGAGAGAATTATCACATATGGTTCATCTCGACGAAAGATGTTCTAAAAGGTCTAAACAAACAGTAAGTTATCGTTCTTAGAGAACCTGTTGTCTAGACATAGAGAGTAATGCAACGCTCAATGAAATTAAGAAGTATGATAAGTTGGTGACTAGACCTCCACAATTTGTCACCTATATATATATATATATATATATATATATATATATATATTCAAATCCTACGGACATGATGTTTACAAGGATTATGACTTGTGAAATAGGCAATGAGGCTTGGGATAAGTTAATGGAGGTTGAAGGAAGCAGTAGGATAAATTTTATTAGACTCTTAACATTGAAGAGAGAGTTTGAGCTCTAGAAGATGAAAAACTTAGATATTGTGAAAGAATACTCATCAAAACTGATGGAGACTATGAACCAGATAAGAATATTTGGTGAAGCCTTTCCAGATCAGAAATATGTAGAGAAGATCTTGATCAGCCTTCCACACAAGTTTGAATCAAAAGTCTCAATTGAAGAGTATTTTGACTTGAGTACTATTAAAATAGCAACACTAATCTCTAAATTGTAATTCCAAAAGCAACGAGTCACTATGAGAAGTGAAGGGATATTTGAAGACGCCTTTCAAGCAAGGAATAAATTCAAACATCAAAAGAAAAGCAGAAAAGTATGGTTTTATAAATAAGGAGAGGTAAACTCTTGTGGAAGCCTAGGTGATTTGTCAGTAAAAGGGAAATTTCCACCTCGTGGCATTTTTAAAAAGGCAAACCACTTACTGAAAAATTGTTTGCAAAATTCAAAGAGATCTCCAATTAAAGTTAGATATCGTAAGAATTTTGGTCACATTGATAAGTTTTTGTAGGTAAAGAAAAATCAAAGAGGCCGATCATCCCATAGAGCGAATTTCACAGATTATCACCAAGTTGGAAAATTAGAGAAGAAGGTTTTCATGACCTCGCACACATTACATATTGACCAATGTAAATGGTATCTTCATAGAAAGAGCACAACAATATGGTGATTAATAAGAATCTGTTTGCTACCTTAAACAAATCTGATAGAACAAACGTGAAGCTTTGAAATGGCATATTGGTCGAAGATCATGGTAGAGGGTCAATAAAACATCCTATTGATGAAGGTAAGAAAGTTATTAATGATGTTCTTTATGCACCAAATTTGACTCTAAACCTTTTAGGCGTTGCTCCAATTTTTCATACAATTTATTCTCTTAATTTTGAGGACAAACAATGTGTCATTTATGATCCTAAAGGATTTGAAGTACATAAAATCTACATGATTGACAATTCCTTTGAAATTTCATGATAATTTATTCATAGTAGATCTTTTAATGTTTAGTTAAGCGATACATGGCTTTGGTATAAAAGGTTCTATCAAAATAATCTTAGCTCACGGTTGTATATGTAATCCAAGGGTATGGTGATCGAAGTACACAGAACTAACATGTGTAGTGATGATTGTGAGTCATGTAAATTTGGTAAAGTTCATAGACGATTCTTTCGTAAAGGAAGTCTTTGTAGATTCGAGGAAAAGCTAAAATTGGTTCATAAACATTTATGTCGACCAATGAGAATGACTTCTTTGAGTGGAAACAAGTATTTAGTTATCTTTGTAGATTATTTGACTCGAATGACATGGTTTACTTTCTCAGTATAAAATATTAAGTGTTTTCTGTTTTCGAAGTATTCAAAGCTATAATAGAAATTGAGAGTGGACGTAACTTGAAGTCAATTAGTTTCAATAAGGGAACTGAATATGCTTCATATCAGTTCAACAACTATTGTAATGTTTTGGGTATCCAAAACCAGTTTTTAGCGACACTCCAATGTCTATTTGAAAAATAGATTACAAAATCGAGTAGTCCAAGACGTTACACCATTTGAAACATGGAAGGGTATCAAGACATTTAAAATACACTTGGATGTATTTGCTTTGGCATGCTATTCACATGTTCCTGATGCGAAAATAGATATATTAGATAGCAAGATAGAAATGTGTGTTCTATTAGGCTATTGTACGGTTGCAAAAAGATACGAAGTGTACAATATTAATAGCAAGAAGGTGTTTGTTGATAGAGATCTTGTGGTGGATGAGTCTTGCCACAATGATTGGTATTGATATATCCTGTTGTAAAGAACCTATGTGGTAGTACTTTATTTGTAACTCCAAATTAGCAAAAAGGTGATACTCCATCTAGTCCTAGTGATGGAACAAAAAACAATTCAGATGTTGAATTGACTACCGACTCTCCTGTATTGAACACCAAATCATTAGAACATTATTATGATCAATGAAATTTTTCTCTTGTTGAGGCATCCTCATTTGAAGAAGTAACAAACAACACAGTGTGGATTTTAGCAATGGAAGAGGAACTTGTAAGGATTATTAAAAATGATACTTGGGAGTTGGTGGATAGGTAAGAAGAGATAAATTTTATTTGCGTTAAATTGGTCTATCTAACAAAGTTCAATCTGCATGGCTCCATATTCAAGAATAAAGCTAGAATTTTAGTTAAAGGCTATTCTTAGCAGCCCGGAGTTGACTTTGCAGAAACAGTTTCTCCACTTGCGCGGCATTAGACAATAAGGTTTCTTGTCTCTATCAAAGCAGAATACAAGTGGAAAATCTTCCATTTGGATGTCAAAACTGCATTTCTAATTGGTTTAATTGAGGAAGATATTTATGTTGAACAACATGAAGGCATTAAAGTTGCAAGTGAAGAAGACAATGTCTTGATGAGTTTGGTATAGTAGTCTGGATTGTCATTAATTGTCTGAAGGCTTCAACAAAAGCCTAAATGAGCCTACTTTATACTTCAAAAGGCAAGAAAACGGGACGTTGATTATGATATGAGTTTATGTCGATGATTAAATGATTACATGTGAAAATCGTCTTGTAGGTCAAAAGTTAAAAATGAAATGCTAAAAGTTTTTGAGATGTAGGATGTAGGAGAAATAAGGTCAATTTGTGAAGGAATTTTCTTGTCCTAAATGAGGCATACCTTGAATATGTTGAAAAGATTCAAGCTTGACAATCGAAAAGTTGTTGCAACCCACTTGTTGTAAATAAAAGATAAAAAGTTTATAGTAGCATTATTTGAAGTTTATTGTGTCACGCCCTGAGCTATCCCCCAAGACGCAGACACGATTCCTAGGACCATAAGTGATACCAAGCTACCCCGACAAGCACGATCATGAGCATACTAAAGATAATAAACTAGTGCAGAAGCTAAATGATAAATAAAATGAAAAGATGGGGAATACCCATATACTATAACTGAGATAAGTGAAATAATGATGAGTTTAATACAAAGAAGATATTAACTCGACACTAAGTTGAATCTATGTCTGATATAAGCCTCTAACTGACTAGAAATGTTGGAACAAGCCCTAACTAAGTCTATAAACACTGAAACTAAAAATACATAAAAGAAACTCATGACTATAGTCCTCGGAGAATGAGAAATACCACTTATTCGGCTGAATTGGAGATTGGGAACCGAACTAGGCGTTATTTGGATGCTGAGAACCTGAACTTACATTACGAGAAGATGTAGTGCACGTGTACGTCAGTAATTTAATGGTACTAAGTATACAAGATAGAGTAAAGTTAAAATAACATATAATTGAACAAGGCAATAAAAAATGAAATATTCTGAATGATAAAGATACAGAACTTTGAGATGACTAAATGCAGTGACTAATTTATAACATGCTGAAACTGAACAACGTATATACTGATAAAAAGGACAATGCAATAGCATTTGACTAAAGTGGGGGAGCTAATTTTAAGCTATAATAAAACCACTTGAGATAAATATGGAGTCTGATGTATACTCCCCATCGAGAGGACCCAATATACCCATCCAAAGGTATAAAGGCATACTAACGTGATCACTAAACTGATGCCCACAGAGGGGACTTACAGTAACACTTCAAAAATCAAAGATGTGTTTTAAATACTATAATAAGTGTTATAAGGAATAGACACCGTTTTAAGGTCTATTGTGATGAATATAGTTCATTTAGGAAGTCTAGGAACCAAAATGTCTAAGAATGTCCATGACATCTGTAAACTAATTCAAGGAGGTACTAGCGTGCCTTAGCCTATTTGACTAGTTTTTACGAGTTGGAAGTAGATGAAAATTGGTGTAAGGGTGTCTAACATTTTTTTAAGTTTATTTATAGTAAAAAAAATTGTGTATGACTCTCCCATGGACCTTTAGGAGGACCCTTACAAGTCGATTCAAACACTGCCTGGGCAGCGTCCACCCACAAGAGGCAGACGACGGGGTGTGTGTTGATCAATTGGGCGTCGATTCCATCCGTTGACCAACACTCACACGATTCATTGAAAGTGATCGTTTGTACACTCTCTGAAATCATTGATGGACATGTAGTACAGAAGGGGGGCTGGTCCGTCGATTGAGCCAAGAGGTGTCGACATGGTCTTATATGTGAGGGTCCAATTTTGCTTCACTTTTTAAATAAGTCTTAACCAATATATTAAGTCTAATTAATTTAATTAACAACCTATATAAAGACCCCAACCCCATTACACTAATTACAACTCACTAAACAAAACTCTCTTCCTTATTTGTTCTTTCTTTCTCCATTGGATGACAACATTGAAGACCAATCTAGGGGAGGGTTTTAAGGGATGATTTTGCCATCAATTCTTCATCATTTATTGAGGTATGGGATCTAATTCCCCTTTGAGACCTTTTTCTCAAAGGGTTCCTTTAATGTATTTTCAAAAGTTGAGTTTTGATGTGTGTTTGACCCTCCAAAAATCATTGGAACACGTTGAGTCTCCAATATTTTTTCTAAATAGACGACAACTTGCAAACAAAAATCTTCAGCTGTGAAGTCTCAGTCTCGCTCAATTTCACCTAAGAAAATGTGATCAAATTAACCTTTTCAGAATTGAAAGAAATAATTTTTTAATAGTAAAATATATTTTTCACTAGAATCTATTATTACCACTATAAAATTATCTAGGTAGCCATTTGATATAAAGATTCTTGAGAATAAACATATATACCTAACATATAGTGTCGTACACCTTGTTTCTCAGTGTGTGTGATCCTGTTTGTAATAAATTCAAGTTCCTTGTAAACTTGCATTTTATCCGAGTTGATTATTTCTCCTGAAAAATGGGTGGCTAGGTCAACCGAGAGACATTATTTTTCCAGTTTCTGTGGCCCCAATTAAGAAGTTCACTTTCTTCTTGTTGAACTCTTCATTGTTAATGAAAGTATTCATTTTATCTACACAAAAACAAAATAGTTTATAATAGTGAATTCATAAAGTCAGACATTATATAATCTTGTAAATATAGAGATAGTAAGTAGAAACCTGGATTGACTTGGAATAAACTATCTAAAAATTTAAAAAAATGTAATGATGGATGTGAAAAAAAATTACATTATGCTTTTATAGTAAAATTTGTTTGTGGACTTATTAATTGACATACCAATTTATTTTTAACTGATATATTTTTGGATACAAATGACTTTTTAAAAGTTTATAGATATGTCAACTTGAATTTTGGTAATTATTATTAATTATATTCTAGGATAAAGTTATCAGTGTACATTGTTAGGAGATCACATACAGTTGGGCCTTTATAGTAAAAATGTGATTTTTATAGATTTATTAATTAGTAAACAAAATTTTATTTATATATATATGTGTGTGTGTGTGTGTGTGTGTGTGTTTACATAGATTCATATCTTTTTGAATAAGAATAGTTCATTAAAAAATATAATGATTTGTCACCTTAAATTTTGGCGATTAAGATTAAATTATTTTAGGATGACGTTTCTAGTCGTATATTGTTATGAGATCACATAACGAACTAGGGATGATATCAACTATTTGAGGCAACAAACTAGTAAGGTATTGTGTGAAGCATGACTAGGATTTAATAAGATGATGAAGTAGTGCCCATAGCATTAGCTATCTAATGTTCAATTGGTGAAGATTTTCAACATCTCATAGAATTTTATGACCAAGCACATAGTTTGCACAATGTTGGAGGGTTTCTTATCACGCAGACATACGCTGATGCAACAAAAACACTAGATAGGGTTAGAAAAATCTAACCGGGCTTGGCATACTTAAAAATATGAAGTCTGACAAATATTATGCAGTTTGTTTATTTGTATGAGCAGTGTAAACGAAAAGGACAACGAGTTCAAGATATGAACCATATCCCTAATACAAAATGACTTGCCGACTAAACATCTTTTGACTGGTGGAATAGAGAAAGTGAATGGACACCGTTTATAAAATTGAAGAAGAGGTGGCATTGCATTTGAATAACTAGGGGGTTAACAAACAATTGAGTAGGGAAATAAAGGTTAGAACTCTCAGAAGGATAATTATTATAATTATTATGAAAAGTGGTTATCACTTGACCATGTCCCATCTTTATGGATTAAACGATCGTATAAAAATAATAACAAACATTAAAGGTCGAGGGCGAACCATAAGCACTGACTGTATAACTTTTGATTTAGGATACATTCGACACCCTTCTAAACTATCAAACATATATCTCTTGGATTCCCTCAAATTCCATGACCCTTACCAATAAGACAACAAACATTGCTTCTGCCTAGACTATTCCTAGATCATATCATTAAATGAAAAATTAATTGAACTATTCAATCTCTAAATCAAGTTCATAGAATTATTCCATCAAGTCATCTCTATTGTGTCTTATCCAACTCTATTCTTTCTTTCTCAAGCAAAAATGATGTTAAAGTGCTCAATGTATGTTCCAAACCACTTATTTTAGACTAGTTTTTGGAAACGTGCGTTGTACGTTTCTCCCTTATTATTATTGAGTTTCTATATACTAAAAAGTTGAGTTATAAATGAGGAAATGCTGAAATTCATAGTAGTAGTTTAACCGTTTCAATCTTATTCACTAAATAATAAAAATATATTATGAAGAAGAACATTAAATAGATGATATACTTGAGCATTTTCTATTATCCTTCATTTGCAGTTTTTCACTCTTTTTCCTTTTCATGCTGAAAATTAAATTGTAAGATTTTTTTCCTATGATAACATCCATCTTTGTAAAATTGGTTCTTAAAAAGTAAATTCAAATTTTAATTTTGGAGTGTTTTTACATAATAATGGAGAATGACTCTTTAAATTTAACTTTTAATTTTGAATAGAAATGGACAATTACTATGCAAATCCAGATGTTGTTTTTTTAATGTTACATTTGTTGATTCTTTAATGTGTACATTAATGGTATATAATAATTTATTAATTAGATATTTGATTTAGTGTAGGGGAGAAATAGTAATTCAACTTTAAAATTTTAATTTTTTACTTTTAATAAGTAATTATAATTTATACAAAAGATTAAACCATTAAAATTATAAGCCAGAGTAATAATTACCATTCAATAGTTAGGATGAAAAATGTATCACATTCTTAGAAATAATGTACCAAAAAGAAACGTAGGAGTTATAATTTTGACAATTACTACTTAACTGCTTACAGGTCAAACCAATAATCTGGAGACTACAATTTTACAATTTTAAACTGTAATTAAAAATATACATCACCAACAAATTGCTTCTCTTTCATCCTTACTAAAAGACGATTGGCCTTTACTATTTACACAGTCACTAACCTTTACTATTTACACAGTAACTTGACTCCTACTATTCATGAATGTGACTTTTTGTCCTTACTATTCATGACTTCTTCTTTTTTTAATGGCCTTCTTGGCCGACAATTTACATGACTCAAAAAGTAAAACTATACAAATTGACTAATTTGTACATATCTCTTTATGTCTATTTTTTCCTTTATCTTCTTCTTAGTTCATTCCAGCTGTACGTCTCGGACATAGTTATCTTTTCCATTGCATTTTGAACATATATGTTCCTGATACTTATGTCCAATCAGTTTGCAATATCTGGTTAATAATTTTTTTGAAATAAATCCTTGCTTCAAAGCTCAAGTTGTTGGTGGTAATTCTCGCTTTAACAAAGATAATATCCATCTCTGTACTTCTGCCATATCTGCTGTCCTAAATTCTTTGGAATTTGTATATATCATTAAATGATCACTGGAATAATAACTCCAAATAGCAATTACTTGTAGATAATTTGTAGCTAGTTCTTGGATTATAGTTGATAACCCAATTGTTCTTTTATTTGCATAAAAATTAGGTATTTCGAGCTGTGTTGATATATCCTCTAGTATTATCATTTCCCGTGTCAATCCCATTTTGACAACTTGGATAGTTTGTTTTATTTCGTCAAAAAGTATTTCTGCTGGTACTGTTTAAAATTTTATAAAAAATAGGTTGTCTTTTGTAATTCTTTTGTATGTTAAAAAGGCTTTGTGGATCTCAGGGATTCCACTTATTTCTGTACCATCATATGTATATACCGTACTAAGTAGTCTATAACTGTAACAAGTTCTAACCAAGTTTGGGTTAGTTTTAGGTTGTGCGATTAGTTTGTTGTAGCCTTGCAAAAGTTGGGTTACATAATCCTGTGTTTTTTCTTTAGTGGTAGTAGATCTTGCCTTGAGGTTTAAAAAAGTTTGGATTGTATATATGTTTTCGATATATGATTGGGTAATATGGTTATATATCTTCTTTTCTCTGTTTAGGCTTTCTGCATAGGTAGAAGTTTGTGGATTTGATGTTATATCTATAATTTGTTTTCTGGGAATGAATGATTTTTCAAATAGATTGTTTAAATTGATATTTTTTCTTTTACTTGTACTTGCTTCATTTGTACCTGCAGTTGATAATTTGTTAGTATTTTGAGTTTTTAGGTGTTTCTCAACGTCACCTTTTAGTTCTGGCCTTTTATCGTCTACCGGACGACGTAGCTCCGCATATTTAGAGTCATGCTGCTGACTATTAGATGCTTTCTTCAATAGTTGTACTTCACTGTCAAGACTTTCCACTTTTTGGCAAAGTGTAGTTATGGCAGCTAGTATATTTTTCTTGTATATTTAGACTAGTTTCCTCGTGAGAGGTTATCTGCAATAATATTCTTGTCAGTTTTTATCACATCAATTTTAAATGTAAAGTTTAATATATTTAATACTAATCTTCTTATTTCTTTTGTTGTAATTGAGTCTGTTACCTTTTTAGTTATCCACCATTTTACTTGTGTATTATCTGTTCTCACAATAAATTTGTTATAAACAATATTTGGTTCAAATGCTAATAAACATTTATATAATGCGAATAATTCTTTTCTATTTATTTCCCATTTCATTTGTGCTTCTGCATAAGATCCTAAATAATATCTGCAATGGTGTTCTATTTTTTCTTTTTCATATTTATATTTTGAAACTCCTCCATAACTATGATTACTTGAATCTGTTTTAACAATATAAGTAAATGATCTATTTTCATCAGGAAAATATTGTTTTGGTAGTTTTTTACATAAACTCTTAATATGTCTTATATGTTCTTTATCCTTATTGTCGAAATGATATTCAACATCTTTTTTAAGTTTTTTATGTAATGCTTTCAAATGTTCTGCTAATATTGGTATATATTCTCTTACTTGGTTTACTAATCCTAGAAAGGATTGTAATTTCTTTTTTGTATCTATATTTTCATCAAGGGTGATTATTTTTTATACTATGTGATTTCGCATTTTTATTCCATTTCTATCTATTTGTATTCCTAGATATTCTATATGTGGTTTCATAATTTCTGCTTTCTTTTTACTTAAACTTATACCAGAATGTTTAATTATATGTATTTAATTTTCTTATAATCTAATATGTTCATCTTGTGTTTTGGAATATAATAATATATCATCTATATAGACAGTGCAATTTTCCAGTTGATTGAAATGGTTATCCATAAAATGTTGATATCTACCTGGTGCATTTTTATATCCACATGGTAAAACATTCCATTCATAAAATCCTTGTGGTACAGTAAATGTTGTTTGTTCGTTCGGATTCTTCTTCTAGTTTTAGGTGATAAAATCCTGATTTACAGTCAAATTTACTAAAATAGTTATATCCTTGTATTTGTCTTATTTTTTGTATTTTATTTAGTATTGGGTAATTGTATGTTTTAGTTTTGGCATGTAGATTACGATAATCTATAACCAATTTACTTTTTCCTCTTTTTTGTTCACTATGTTTATTAACTATGAATGCAGGACTTGTATGTTTACTATTACTTTTTTGTGTATAATTATTCTCTAATAGTTCATCTATATGTATTTTGAATTCTTTTAAATCATCAAAATTATATTTCTATGGTTTTTGTGTTATTATGTTGTTTTCATCTATTAATTCAATTTTTATTTTTGTCTTATGTTTTTCCCATCCTTGTAATGGATTATCATTATAAAGTAATTCTAGTTGTTCATTAATTATTTTAACTTTGTCTATTGTAAATATTATAATTTCTAATTGTGTTATTTGTTTTTTATTTATATTTTTCATTTCTTTATTTATTTTTTCACTTCCTTTTATCCATTCTATAGGTTTGTGTTGTTTATTATTTACTCTTTTTGCTCCTATTTTATTTCCGCATGGTGTAGTAAACCATCAATATGTTTTTGTTATTATTTGTGGGTAAAATTTATCTAAAAATGGCATTCCTAATAACATATTTTTCATTGTAAACTCAAAATTATACAGTTCTTCTATTGTTAGTATTTTATCCCATATTTGTATTTTTATATTTTTTGCTTTATATGTAATCCTACTTCCTTCATTATTAAATCATGTTACTACCATAGGTGTTTTTAATTTTTCCCATTTATCTTCTGGTAACAATTATATTTACATATATTTGCTTCTGCTCCTGTATCTATCATAGGGGTATAGTATCTGTTGTGGTATCCTTCTACAATAATTTTTGCAAGTATATATATTTTCATTATTCATTTCATCCTTTTAATGATTATTTTCTTATTTTGACAGGTTATTGTTAGTTGTTCATTTTCTATATTGTATGGTTTAACTTTTTCTAACTATTTTATTCCTAGTGTAATATTCTGATTTCCTTGATAAATTTTAAATGGTATTATTAACGGTATTCCTCCTATAATTATTTCTTTTTCTGTTATTTCTTCATTTGTATTTACTATCTCACTAGGTAGTCCGGGACATAATTGACTTGTTTTTATAATTTCTGTTTCTAACACTAATTCTCTTATTATGTAATTTTCTTCTTGTCCTGTATTTATTAAAATTTTATATCTTCTTTGGTGTGTTATTCATTTTATAAAATAATGGTATGGTGTTATGTTTTCTAATAATTTTTGTGGAATTTTATGGTTTCTTCTAGATGTGCTCATTCTTGATGAGGTAGTTCTTGTTAATGTATTTGGTATGCTTGAAGTGCTTAGTCTTTCTTTTACAATTTCTAAGTCTTCTTCTATGTCAATTTCCTTATAGCTATAGTCATTATTGTCTATTACAGTATTTATTTTTTCAAAGGGATTTTCTACTTTTATTTTATCAATTTTATTTCTCGTTGTTACTTTGTGTTTTATCGTAAATATATATAAGTTTTTATATCTTGCTGTAAATATTTTACTTCTGGTGCTAACTCTATTCCAGACATCTTCCAATATAATACTAATGATTTATCTATATTTCTATCTGTTAATGCTACTGAATAATTGGCACTTATTATAAATTTAAATTTTTGGTATATTAGGTTTCCTTTTACTGCACTAATTACACTTTTTCCTATACGATGTATAATTCTATCATCTGCTGAGTATATTTCAATAGGTGTATCTATTCCTTCTCTAAAACAAGCTTTTATCAATATTTCAGTTCCTCCTAAGTGTACGTATTTTGTGAGTTTTTTAGCTTTTATATCTTGTATTTCTTTATTAATTATCCTCTTATTTAGTATAGGTATTTGTGCTTTTCCTCTTGTATATTTACAATCTATGATGTGTTCTTTCTGGTTAACTACATAGTATTCATCTTTTTCTCTTTTAAACCAATTTCTTATTATAGGTACTTCAAGTATTTTTTCAACACTTAAGTCTAATTCTATTCCTTTTATTTGTTCAAAAATTGAATTATCAAATATAATTTTTTGTTTTGATAATTCTTCATTTTGATAATCTTCTTTAGATATTATTTTTATATCATCTTCAGACATTATATTTCTTCATCTATTTTGTCATTATCTAGATTAATATTTTCTTCTTCATATTCAGTTTCTATATCTGATACTTCATATATACTATCGTTTTCACTTAATTCATAGTCTATATATTCTATTTGCATATATTCATCATTATCTATTTTTATTTCTGCAATCTGTTTTCTTTTTGGGTCTTTGGGTAATTTACAATCTCTAGCTAAATGTCCTATCTTTCCACAATTATAACAAGTGCATTGTCATATTTTTCTTTTTGGTCTATATGGCCTTTTTATTTTATAATTTTTTACATAATATCTTTGTCTTGGTTTTTTATATTTATACCTAGTTTTAGTTTTTCTGTAATTTTTATATCTCTTAGGTCTTTTCTTTTTATTTTTGCAACAAGCTAAATTTTTAATTAGTACTTTTTCCATTTTATTTTTATTTTTCACATAGTTGTATAAACCATTGTTGTAAAAATTTTATTCCAGCTCCTAAAGTATCTGTTAATCCTTCATTATTCCAGTCTTTAATTATTTTTATACTAAATGGTTCTGATAATTTTGTAAAATATTGTTGTCTTATTTCTTTTGCTTCATTTATATCATATCTTGATTTGTAATAATTTTCTTTGAATGCACAAGTGTATTCTTCTACATATCCCATTTTACATATAGCTAATTTTGTCATAAGTTGTCTATTTATTATTTTTCTCTATTCTGTTCATTTATTTCTGTGGTCATACCTCCAAATTCATTTCTTATTGCTAGTTCATATTTATCTAGTATATTTATTTTTGTTGTTGATGGAGATCCATCCATTTTCTTATCACTTCTAAGTGTTTCTAGATTTTCTAGGGGTAAATTTTCTATCCATAATTTTGTTGTTCCAACAAATATTCTTTCTATATATTTCGGCCTTTCTTTTGCTATTATTTTGTTATCAATTAGTTGTTTAGATATATTTCCATAGTAATATTGCTTTATTTATATCCGTAACACAATCTAGATCCAAGAAATTATATTGTTCAGATATTGGTTTTGGTGTCCATTTTTTATTTAATCTACTATTCCATATTGCATTTGTTCTATCTGATTGTTCATAATATTCTGTATAGTAAGTTGGTGCTGTCCAATTAGGACTACTTCTGGGACTATTTCTGGACTATTGTCTGGAGTTTTAACTCTTGATTTACTGGGTCGATTCATATCTCCTATAATTATTTCTAATTTTTTCGGCTTATTTATTTTTCTAAAATTTCTGTGTATGTTTCACTTATATCACTTATTTCTGATTTTTGATCGTTTATTGTATCTGATTCATTTATTTCATCTATTTCATTTACTTCAAGGTTTTCCTTCAATTTTTGTTTCATTTAATTTATTTCATTAGTTAACTCAAATTCTTTATTTTTTTTTTGTTTTTCCTTTTGTTTAAAGTCATATAATAATTTTAACTTAGCTAATTCTTGTTCTAATTCACTTATTCTTGTATTTTTATTTTTTCAATCTCTCTTAATTTATCTATTTCTTCATTTTCTTTTGCTACTCTTACCATAGCTGTCAAGCTATCTTCTAATTTAGCTGTTTCTTTTTCAAGCATTAAGTACATAGTATTTCCTATTTTTCTGTATCTTCTTCCTAGATTTGAAAATATTATTTTTATTTTTAGTCCGTCAAGACTTTCATATATCTTTTCGTCTACTGCATATTCTTCTTTATTCATGGTAGGTTGTGTTGTAATTTATACTCAAGGTGATTTAATTGTATTTCTAAGATAAATATCACTTTTCTTTGTGCTAGTATCGATTTTTGACATACTTCTGCTAATATATTTTATTCAAGTCTATTTTTTCTATGTTATAACTCTTGCTCTAATTCAGTTATTTTTTCTATTAGTTTTTGTCTATGTTCTATTTCTTTATCCATTTATATTTTTTTGTACAAAATTTTTAAAAGTTTACTTAATTTGCTTGGATCTTTAATAAATTTTATCTTATAAATATTATTACTTATTTTTTGTTAAATTTCAAACCTTTTCGGTTCAATCATTTTATAATTCTAAGTCTATTTCATCATATAGATCTATGTCATCTAGTATGATTAATTATGCCCAACATTTGGTTGTTTCTTCTATTATCTCTAATATTAATAATTTTTCATAAATTATTCTCTTTATGTCAGAATCAAGGTCTTTTAATAAATAGAGTACTAATATCTTGTAATTAACATCATCCTTTAACAAATAGGTATTCATTTTTATCATATGCTTTGCTTTTTAAAGTTCATTCCCTCTAACATCTTAGTTGATTATACTTATTCAACATATTATACTAAAGTTATTTTAATCACCTGTTCTAGTCACTACTATGGTTTTCTTCTTCAATCAGTTACCCTAACAGCGCCTCAACTCTGTGTACTCCCCTAAACGGCCTTCTTGCCTACCGGTTTCCACCTTAGGATGGCATAGTCTGGGCTTACCTATTCTCAGAATATTTCCATAGCAAACCTTCTAAAGATGATTATCATAACAGTAATATAGTATGATGAATATTTATAATTAATTAAGAGATTATAAGGAATAAAGAAGTTTAGCTATTCATAAGCATAAATGAATATACATGTTCTTGTAGATCATCTGTCATAGGTTATTTGTTTTCCATAGATATTTTCTTATCTTAGCTTATTTTTAACTTAGCTCTGATACCAATTTGGGGGGGATCGACTATATTGCGGAATTGTAAGAAAAGAGAGATGTGTAGATGGTTAGTGATTGATGATTTATCTACAAAGGCAAATGCCACTTATATACTAGTTCCTAATGATCTTTCATCCTTAATAAAAGACGATTGACCTTTACAATTTACACAGTTACTAAAATAGATAATGATGAATATATGCAAATAGAATATATAGACTATGAATTAAGTGAAAATGATAGTATAGATGGAGTATCAGATATAGAAACTGAAAATGAGGAAGAAAATATTAATCTAGATAATGACGAAATAGTTGAAGAAATATAATGTCTGAAGATGATATAAAAATAATATCTAAAGAAGATTATCAAAATGAAGAATTATCAACATTTGAATAATTAATGTAAATTGAGCAACAAAAACTTTTCAAAATGACTTATTCTAGATATATATAATGAATGTTTCAACACATGAATGATAGACTAATAAGGTCTAATATTATACATATAAACTGTAACATCTCACAAATTTTAAATAGCTAAGAAACTAAAAATATTAATTTTGGGAAAGAAAGGGTGGAAAATTTCTTAAGTTAAGAAAGTGAGTTTCGGTAATTTTTAAACGGTCATAACTAATAGTTCAGGATGAGTTCGAGGTAGTTGTTGATATGGTTGGAAATTCCTTGGAGAGATCTATTTGATGTTGCCAAGTTTACGCATTTCCTATATTGTATGAGAGAAATATGCCTATCAGAAGTTGGAAAAGTCCCAATCTGAATTTAAGGAAGGGCAAACTAGTCTTTTCACCAATTAATTTCCTATTTCATTTTAAGGGTTGCTGCGAGTAAAAACTATGTTTAGTTCAGTTTTGGAAAATGAAACACGTTTAGGGCTTGGAGAAGAGAGAAAAGAAGAAGGAAAGGGAGAAAAGTCAAAAAATCAGTAAGAACGCCAAGTTTTAGTGTGGAATTCATCGTGGGTGATCCCTATCAAGGTATGTGAGATCTTTTCGTGTTGGTTTAGTTCACCCACATACCAACTTGTTTAAATTCAGCAATTTTGAGTTAGTTAAATGATAAAAAGTGATGTTCTTGAAGAACAATGAATTCTTATTCGTTGACATGTTGCATGCCTAATGTTAATTTAGTCGCATTTTTGGGATATTTTTTTGAGTCAAATCTATTAGGTATTGAGGGTACTGTTGATCATGAGTGTTTTGGGGAAAGAACCATGGAATTTAGAGGGTTAAGAGATGAAAAATGGAGAACAAAAGGACTAGAAAGCATGTCCGTAGGGCTTTTGTGTGTCGCACCTCCCATAGCCCAAAAGGAAAATCTATGTCCGTAAGGCCCTGGGTGTTACGCCAGCTAGAGTGCCCCAACTTGGCCTCAAAATTTTTGGGCCTGTCGCGTCATGCCTATCAAAGCGCCAAGGACACCAGTTTATCCCATTCATTCCGCACCTTTTCATACTTGTTTCTAATTGATGTTAGCATGTGTCTTAATTGATTCCAAAGCTCTAAGGTGCATCTAAAAATCATGAAATCATCCATAAATATGAGATCATGAACCTTTAATCCACAACAATATTCAAGAAACGTTAAGATCAAAGTCAATGGAGTTAAGAGTCAAGACTAGAAGTTAAGAAACAAATTAAGGTAATGTTCTTAAGATATCTCAAGGTTCTTTAACAACGTTTTAGCTTTATTTCAAGATTCAAGTTTCATGTTAAATAAAAAGTAAACAGTTGAAGTTCTTCCTTTAAAGAAATATAAGGGAACGAAGCATTCCCTAAGTGTTGATTTATGATTCAAGTTTTAAGTTAAGCTAAGAGTAAATATTTCAATTCAATTCTCAAAAATTTATTAGGGAGTTAAGTTGTAACACCCCGTATCCAAAACACAAGAAAATTAGCTTTTCAGAAATCTGCAAATGCAATCGACGATTACCATCAACGGACGTATCCTTACCGACGACCCGTGCTGCACATCCGTCAACTGTGTCTGAAGCTCCCCCAAGATGAAGCCCAAAAAATCTGACTAAGTGTCAAACGACGGACAGACCTACAGTCCGTAGGTCAGATTATGGTCTGTAGTCTGTGTCTGTCGATTAAGACCCCATTAACCACTATCTGACAAGAACCATGATAGACTATAACTGTCCATAGATAAACTTAAGGATTGTAGGTATGACTGTTAGTGGAAATTAGCAAATAGCTAGGCAAAAATACAGTTGGGTCAACTTCAATTGATCATAACTCTTAGCAGAAAACGAATTAGATGTCCCATGACCTACGAACTGATAGATAATTTAATTAGCTTTCAATAGCTACAAACCTTGAAAAAATCATATAACCGAATAAAAAATTAGATCCGTTTAGTAAAGGCCTGTCGAATAGATCCAACCTACGGACATGTCTAGGTCATCGTTTTGCCCGACAACAATTAGCTCAAGGGTCTTTTGGTCTTTTCCCACTTACTTTAAACCCTAAAATACGCCATTTTTACCTTAAATCATCAAATTTTAGTTAGTTGAAGTCAATTCTTAATTCCTTTCACCCATTGAGTACGTAGTTTTAAGTCAATTCTTAATGCTCTTATCATGAGAAAACCTAAGGTTTGAAGAACTTCAATAGAACTTTGTGAATCAGTTAAATATATGTTCCACATCAGATTGTAAAGTTGTTATTCAGTTTATCACATGAATTTAAGAACCCTAAGTATGCATTTCATTACTTCTTGAATTGCACATGCTAGGTCAGATATTTCCGTTATTCAGTTATACATGCCTCAATTATTAATGCATCATTATCAGATTAATTGTTTCATTCTCACTTTGCATGTTCAGTTTTGAGCTATCCGGTATTTAAAGAAATTAAGACATAATCATTGAACTACATAAATCAATGGGAGTAGCATAATACCGAGTTGGACTAGGGTTAAGCATACCCAAATAGTCCCAAAACTACTAGCCAAGTAGGTTGTAAGTCTTCTATGTGGGCATCAATTTAGTGATCGCTCCAGCATGCCTTTATACCTCTGGATGGATATATTGGGTCCTCTCGATGTGGCATATACATCGGAATACACATTTAGCTCATCTGGTTTTACTATCAATTTATTAGTAGCTCCCACAACTCAGTCTGACTCTTGCATTGATCATTTATCAGTATATTCAGTATTCTGTTTCAGCATCTCATACATCAGTCATTACATTCAGTTATCTCTGAAATTTAGTATATCATGTTCAGATTATAATACTTGCTTTTGTGCTTGTTCATTTATGTTTTATTTCAACTTTAATCTATCCTACATGCTCAGTACCTTCAAGTACTGACGTATGTGGGTGCTACATCTTCTCGTGATGTAGGTTCAAGTTCTCAGCATCCAGATCACGCTTAGGTAGGTTTTCGATCTCCAGATTAGCAAATTCAGTGGTGAATCCTCATTCTCCAAGGATAATAGTGTTGAGTTCATTTCATTCTTTTAGTTCTTTAGTTTAAGATTTTTCTAGACTTAGCTGGGGCTTGTCCCAACATTTCTAGTTAGTTAGAGGCTTATTTCGTACATGCTTAGTTTCAACTTCATATTGATTTAACATTTCCTTTGTATTAAACTCATTGTTTTCAAATATTTCAGTTATAAAATATGGGTAATCACCATCTTTTTAGTTTAAATTATTATTTTGCTCCGGTATTTACTTTATTATAATAGTATGCTCATGATCATGCCAGCTGGGTTAGCTTGAGAACACTTTTGCTCCTAGGTTTCTTGTCCTCGTCTCAGGGATAACTCGGTGCGTGACATAAGTATTCTTAAGAAGTTATAAATGTTTTTAACATTTGATCAAGAATAAGGAACACCAATTCCAAAGGATCCTTTGGTGTAAGTATTGAGTAATTATTCCAAAATTTAGAAAGTTGTTTTTTAAAAGCATGAGCTAAAATATATTTTTTTAGTAGTACTAAGCACCGAAGTGGGGATGAGAGTTAATATTAACTTGAGTCTCTTTAAAAATCATGTATCCATCATGGTTATTAACGGGTCATACTTTTAAGATGATCACATAACTTAAGCTAGTGGATCCACTAAGTTAAGTAATTTTATGCGACGACAAAATATATGTTAGTTCGGTAGTGTGGGAAAGGTGTTTTATGTCCACTTAAGCACATAGTGGTAGTTATCGGTTAGATAATCTCCCACACAAACTATATTATTTCATATATAACTAAAATTGAGTATTTATGTGCATTTTTGTAACGAACGAAGTGTTTTCATTGTTTTTACACGCTTTTATATATTGCATGTGCCTTATTACTTTATATTAAGTCAAGTTATTCATGAGTTGAGAAGAGCCAAGGTAATTGCACCCTCTTTCTCTTTTAAAAGCTTATGTTGTTGTTAGTATTCCAACTCGCATACTCATACATTAAATGTACAGATGCAAGTTGGTGTGCATCGTATCATGATGCAGACACAACTAACTAGGATCAACATCATCCAACCCCTTGTTGATCCAGCTGATAACTCGAAGTTAGTGGAGAGCCTCCATGCATTCTAGAGGACACAATTATTGATTTAAGTCTTTCTTTTATAGGATGTTTTGGGGTCTATCCCAATGTCCATTTTTGTATTACAGAGGATTCATAGATAGTCAGATAGTTAATATTGAGTCTTTCATACTTGTATTGCTGACAATTTGTTATTGAGACTTAATCATTTTTGAAAAACTATATACTTTAAGTTATTGAATTAGACTATTTCATTGAGTAAAGTCTTCCGTTGAGTTAAGTAAGCTAGGCCAAGGGTCCGCTCAAGAAAAACAATGATCATTCAGTGTCGGCCACGTTCATGGTGTAGGTTTGGGGTATGATAAACATGGTATCAGAGAATAAAGTACAAGAGTCCTAGGGATTCTATGTATCAGTGTCTGTAGAGTCCTCATTATCGGTGTAAAGTGCGTCAGTTCTATAATTAGGAGGCTGCAACACTTAGGAATTCCACACTTCTTTCACATTCCTTTCATGTGTTAGATTTTATCTCCAAAAGTTTCTCTTTAATTCATGCTTGCACGTGTTTCAGATATGCCTCCACGAAGAGCAACAAGAGTTCGTTCAATTAGGAGAAATATAGATGAACCAGAGTTTCCCAATGCACCTGAATTGCAACCTCGGGGGGAAGTTTCCAACGCGGAGTTCTGTATGTATTTTAAGACAAGTGGTAACAAATCAAGTTGTACAACAAAGGGGAGTTAGGCAAGAAGGGACTGACACTTCGAGGATTTTTAAATTCTTCAAGATGAATCCTCCCAATTTAACGGGTTCGATCACTATTGAGGATCCGAATAATTTTGTTGAGGATCTTAAGAAGGTTTTTCATGCGATGCTTGTTGCTCATGTTGAACTAGTTGATATAACTTTATGTCAACTGAGTAATGTTTCTAGGACACTGTTCGATCAATGGAAAAAGAGTAGAGTTGAGGATACACCACACCTGAGTTGGACTTGTTTTGAAGAGGTTTTCTTGGGGAGTTTCTTTCCCTAAGAATTTGAAGAGGCTAAGGTAGGAGAGATCCTTACACTGAAATGGGGCTATTTCAGTGTGCATAAGTATGGGTTGAAGATCACCCACTTGTCCCACTATGTTGACGAAATGGTTATAAATATGAGGAGCAGAATAAGCTTGGTTGTCACTTGCTTGTGTCGTGCATGAAGCAAAGAGGGTAGGGTTGCGATGGTGATAGGCGAAATGGACATATCCAGGTTAATGGTTTATGTGCAGCAGGCCTAAAAGAAGATGTTGCGTGACAGAGAAGAGTATAGGAGCAAGAAAGCTAAGACTGGGATGAGTTTGGACAGGAAAAAGGTGGTATGCATTATCCACAATTCCAGAAACAAAGGGGGCATGCACCATAATCTTCCACTGAGCCTGCATCAATAAACCAAGGTGAGCATCATGGCCAATGTTTGTAGATTTTCAGAGGTAGACAATCGCAGTCTCAAGGATGTGCGGCACAAGGATGTAGTTGTGCCCTTGCATGTTCTAAGTGTGGTAAAACCTACCCAGGTAAACGTTGTGATAGCCAGGAAGGTCGTCTGAAGAATGGTTAAGAGGGTAACTTCATGAGGGAGTGCCATAAAAACAAACACGGTAGTGGAAATTCAGGTAACAAAACACATCTCATCAATTGCTCCACAAGAAAGGAGTACACTCAAAGGAGCTACTTTTGGTATTGGCGGAAGGGCAAACTGCCTCTATGAAATAACTAGCCGCCAAGAGCAAGAGAACTCTTCATATGTTGTCACTGGTATGATCAAAGTCTTTATTTTTATGTTTATGCTTTGCTAGACCCAGGAGGAAGTTTGTTTTTTGTAACTCCTTATGTTGCACATAAGTCCGAGATTCTTCATGACAAACTTTGTGAACTCTTCTTTGTTTCAACACCTGTTGGGGAGTCTATCCTAGTGCAAATATTCTATCATGATTGTCCGGTTTCCATCAATCACAAGAATACCATGGCTGACTGAGTAGAGTTATATATGGTAGTTTTGATGTTCTTCTAGTTACAGACTAGCTTTATGCTTGTTATCCATTAATAGATTGTAGAACTTATGTTCTCAAGTTTCTGTTTCCTAATGAGCCAGTAATAGAGTAGAGTGGTAGTTAAGCAGTGCATAAGGTTTATTTTATTTCATACCTTAAGGTAAGATAGTTTGTTTGGAAGGGATGTATCTATCACTCAGTCCAAGTTAATGACTGAAGTGCTAAGGTACCTTCCCTTCAATTAGTTCCTATAGTAAAAGAGTTTCCAAAAGTCTTTCCTGATAATCTACCTGGAGTCCCTCTTTATACAAAAATAGACTACCACATAGACATTATTCCAAATACTCGTCCTATCTCTGTTCCACCATATAGACCGGCACCAAAAATATTAAAAGAGTTGAAAGAAAAGTTGAAATATCTATTGGATAAAGGTTTTATTACACCATGTATCTCACCTTGTGGCACTCCGGACTTATTTGTGAGAAAGAAAGATGATTCCCTTAGGATATGTATAGACTACTGTAAATTGAATAAGGTTACAATCAAGAATAAGTATCCTCTTCCAAGAATAGATGACCTTTTAGATCAAATTCAGGGGTCCACAACTATTTTTAAAACAGACCTCAAATATGGATACCTTTAGTACAAAGTTAGGGAATATAAAATTAGGGAATATGATTGTAACATTTCAAGAATCCAAGACGAGTCTTAAAGACTAACATAGATTTCATGAGGTCTAGAAAGTGTTTTAAGACCTATTTTTAATGAATGTAGGTCATTAAGGAAGTTTAGGAACCTAAACGTCCAAAAACGTCCATGACGTTCGGAAATTAGTTCTAAGGGATACTAGCGTACCTTAACCTATTAGACTAGCTTTTAATAGTCGGAAATTCAGGCAATTAGGTGGAATAGTGTATAACAAGTGTTAAATATTATTTGTAGTCAAAAAGTCCGGTATGACTCCCCAATGACCAACTAAGGGCCCCTGAGGAGAACCCTAGCAGATAGGAGGCAACACTATCTAGGAAGTGTGCAACCACAAGAACCAATCAACGGCTCATGTGTGGATTGACGGGGAATCAATGCCGACCGTCATCCCATACATAGACATATTAGTGGTTAATTAGCGGTGTAAGTGAGTCATCTAAATAAGTTAATTAACCCCCCATATAAAGACCCCAACCTTATTAATCTAAACACAACTCACAAAATAAACTCTATTCCTTCTCTTTTCTTTTTCTCTCTATTGGAAGACAAACTAGGGGGAGTTTTTGGTGGATGGAAAGGGAAGTTTCACTATCAAATATTCATCAAACGTTAAGGTATGGGATCTACTTAACCTTTGAGACTTATTTCCTCGAATGGCTCCTTCAAAGTATTTTAAAAAGTTGGGTTTTCAAGTGGGTTTCATTCAATTATGAATTTGATGTTATGAACTGAGTTGTTTACGGTTTCTTTCGGATATAATGGATATGTTAACATGTATTTTAACTTGATTATGATCAATTGTGATGGTTTGGTCCAAATTGAGGAATGTGATCCTTAACCCTTACCGTAGGTTTAATCTTGATGTGAATTATGTTGAGATTGTTTCAATTGACTTGTTTACTGGTTAAATCACTATTAGATGATGTTATTAAAATAATCACAAACAAATTATGGTGAATTTTAGTCTTTAATACTAGTTCTTGAGAAGTGATCTAGGTTATGACAATTGACCTAAGTATCTTGTCTTAAGGTTTTTGTTAGTATTGTATTATGGTGTAGTGATTCATATAACCTTATTATCACATTTGTTATTGAATTATATTTATGTGATGACCTATTGGCTTGAGTTATGGGTTGATGGTAAGACCCTTATGATGAACTATTTCGGAGACTTGGTAAATCTTGTAATCCTTATTCCTTACTTAAACTTGTGGTTAATTGTGACTAAGTCACTCTTATTGTGTTGGAGTATGCCTTATTTAGGATAGATATGGTAGTACGATTTTGAATTTAAATATTTTGATTATTGTTGTGAGGTTGATTAAGATGTAAATGCTATAAGGATGGTGATGTACACCAATGTGCCTTATTATGAAGTGATATGTAATGTGTTAACCTCGCCTATATGAATTGTTATGAAAGGATTTATACTCATACAATTCTTATTAAGCTATAGATGATGACGACTATAAAAGGGGTAGACCCTATGACCTAAACTAAGCTATGATTGATAATTAAAGGTCTACAAATATTTAAAAAGGGTACTCTAGCTTAGAACCAAGTGAACTAGTTTGAGTAGTGTCCCTTGTCACATAGGTAACGTAGGACAACTAAATTACCCTTGATATTGGACACTATAATGCATGGATCATAAAGTGGGTCCAAATTATATCTCGTAGTTCTTGAACTATGTTGCCCCCACAGGAATTCTAGCTTGTGAATCCACGTAGTTGCTATGATTTATGTTTTGGTACTCTCTTGGCAAGTAGTCTGCCTACTTTCGGTGTATGTTTTTATGACACCGGATTCCACACTAGCTTATGTGGTCTACGTGGGTTAGGGCAAATGTTCCCAAAATGTAAAATAAATTAAACTATTGAACTCTAACTAGGATAACCTAAGGGGTCTAGCTTAGTCTAGGTTGGGGTATGACACTGTACCTAAGCATTGCACTAGTTAGACTTGATGGGATTCTTAGGAGGATATTCTTATATATGCTTATGTTATGAGATATATAATATGTATATGATGAACTTGCACATTGTTGATACTATATGTTGATTAGTTCACTTATGAGTATGTGTTGGGCTATATTGTTAAAGTAAGGTGAAATGTATATCAAAAGGTTCTATGATGTGAAGAACATTGGTTATCGTTTGTTGTTGAGGCTACTTGATTGAGTAAGGTTAATGAGTCTTTGCTTGGTCATTACACTTGTTGACTTGATGAGGATTCATGAGTAGTCATCTTGCTTATTATGATATGATAAAACTTATTCATGCTTTTAATGTTATTCCTTGATGATATGGTTGTAGTAGGTTATGGTTTCAAGTATTTTGACATGCATATTACATGTTTTGAGTTAGTAAGGTGGTTTTGCTACTTGGTATGACTTGCCTGATTGTGCATAAGACTCTTATAGGGGTAAAGTATTTTGATATGCATATTACTTGTTTTGAGTTAGTAAGGTGGTTTTGCTACTTGGTATGACTTGCCTGATTGTGCATAAGACTCTTAATGGGGTAAAATACCATGGTTTGACAAAATGTTCTTTGTTAGCATGTTTTGCTCTTATATGTGCATATGGTCTCATACTTAGTACAAGTGGCGTACTAAACCCATCTTCTTCCTTTTTCCCAACCATTTTAGGTTCCTATCGTTGAAGGCTCATTTGACACGACTTAAAGAAGGCTATGATATTCTCTATCACCCAAGTGGGTAGGTCCTCACTTTTCGAGGTCGATGCCAATATCTTGCTTATGGAGTTACTTTGTCTTTCTAAGACTTTTATGTTTATTTACATTCATTTGAGTATGACTTGTATAAGCCTATATATGCTTGTTTACATTGATGTAGGGATATGCCCAAATTGCTATGATCATTTAGATGGTATGAGATGAGACAATCTTTGAGCCTATTTTCTATCTTATATATATATATGTGCAATAAAAGAAGAAGGCTATGTAACGTTCATGTACGAAGGGTCTATGTATACTCGATACGACTATATTAAGTGTATGTAGAGGTATATGTAAACCTTCAAGTAGATACAATGAAATTTTTTAATTTTTCCGCATTTTTAACCTATGAATGTAATGACATGACATTAAGAGGCTAGCTTAGTCCTCAAAGAGGACGACGAAGCCAGTTACATCTTAGGGGTAAAATCGGATGTGACAAACTTGGTATCAGAGCATGAGGTTGAATATTGTTGATATATGTCTCTCTCTATGCCAAGTCTATGTAGGTTTGTATTCATAATTGTAAAGAGCACCAGACTTATAAATATGAATCTATGTGATGCCTAGGAATCACTCTCTTTTTTGGAAATCTTATATCATGCCATTAGAGTATACTTATCGTGTGCTTTTGCATCTAATAAAATTGTTGTGCTTATCAGAAGAATAAACACTTGAAGGAATGTGGCACCCAGACTTGAATAGGAATTTTCTAATGCGGGAGTTCCTCACTGTGGTGAACAAGTTCCTCCACTTGAAGAAGATGCTAATATGGTGCAAGCTCTGGCCAATCCCCCACCATTGACGGATGAAAATATAAGGGCAACTCCTATACAATTGGCTCAAGCCGACACGGTTCATGCCCAAGCTATGATGGCCCAAGCCAACTGGGAGATTTTACCTCGTCCTCATCAACAAGTCGCTACTATGACTTCTCGTCTAAGGGACTTCACTTGAATGAACCCTCCTACCTTCTACGGGTCTAAGGTTAAGGAAGACCCCCAAGAATTAATCGATGAAGTCTATAAGATATTTTTTGGTATGGGGTTGTCCACGAGTGAGAAACTTGAGTTGGCGACTTATCAACTCATGGATGTGGCTCAAGCATGGTTTAAGCAATGAAGAGATAATAGGCCTTTGAGAGGTGGTCCTTTGATTTGGGATATCTTCTAGAAGGATTTTTTGATTTATTCTTTCCTAGGGAGATGAGGAAGGATAATGTGGTAGAGTCCATCAATCTTAACCAAGAAGGTATGAGTGTTTATGAATACACTTTGAAATTCACTAAATTGTTAAAATATGCTCGTTCTTTGGTTTCCGATCATATTGATGAAATGAGCCGCTTAGTGACGTGGGTATCCAATTTTTTGCAAGAGGAGTTTCATTCTGCTATGTTGCATGACAATATGAACATTTCTCATCTTATGGTGCATGCCAAACATGTGGAAGAGGCAAGTGTTAGGAGGAAGAGTAGAGATGATAAGAGGGCTAGATTTTTTTATGGAGAATCTTCAAAGAATAGGCTTGAGATACAAGACAATCCTAGGTTTAAGAAGCGGGTTTCAAGGCAAGTTCCTTCCAAGTTCACAAAGGCTAGTGGTTATTGGGTGTCTAACCTTAATTTAAAAAAGTGAAAAGGTACTAATTCACTAACTGAGAAGCCAACTTAAGGAAAAATGTTGCAAGAAACACTATGGTGATTGCCTTAAGGGGATGGACAATTCTTTGTTGTGGTAAAAGTGGGCAGAAAGTTATAGATTTACCTAATGTGAGGGGCCAAGACAAGGGTAGTGGTCAAGCTCAAGCAAGTGGTTCTAGTGATGCTGCAAAGAAGAACAACTTCTGTAATGTCTACTCCGGATGGGTGAGTCGGTTGTTGCAAAAAGAGAGTATAAAAATTGTACTATAATGTTGCTTAATAAAGTTTCTTATGTTGACCTAGTAGAACTTGATATGCCTTATTTTGATGTTATATTGGGTATGCATTGGTTGCATGCACGTTTTTCCTCTATTGTTTGTAGGACAAGAGTGGTGAGGTTTTACTTTTCAAATGAACCTATTGTTGAGTAGAAAGAAGGGAATTCTATTATAAGTGGTCATATTATCTCTTGTTTGAAAGCTTGCAAAATGATCTCAAAAGGTTTTCCATATCACATAGTGAGAGTCCAAGATTTAGACTCAGAAATTCTCCCAATGAGTTGGTCCTCGTAGTGAGTAAATTTCTGGAGGTCTTTCCTAATGACCTTCCCGGTATTCCTCCCGAGAGGGAAATTGATTTTGGTATCGATTATATACCGAAAATTAATCTCATTTAAATTCTTCCTTATCGGATGGCTCCGACCGAATTGAAGATGTTGAAGGTTGTACTCAAGGATTTACTAGACAAAGGCTTTATAAGGCCTAGTATTTTTTCGTGGGGTGATCCGATGTTGTTTTTAAAGAAGAAGGATGGTCCTTGAGAATGTGTATTGATTACCGCCAACTCAACAAGGTCACCATTAACAATAAGTATCCTCTCCCTCAGATTGATGACCCGTTTGAATCAACTCCAAGGGTCGAGCTACTTTTCAAAAATTGAATTGAGATTGGGGCAACACCAACTAAGGGTGAGAGGTAAGCAGGTACCAAAGACGATTTCAGATTAGGTATGGGAACTATGAGTTCTTGATGATGTCCTTCAGTCTCACTAATGCTCCGGTGGCATTTATGGACATAATGAATAGGATTTTTTGAAATTACCTAGATTCATTCGTCATTTTTTTAATTGATGACATCATGGTATATTTGAAGAATGAGGGTGATCATAGGAATCATTCGAGGGTGGTATTACAAACCCTTAAGGCACATCAATTATTTGCCAACTATAGTACTTATAAGTTTTGGTTTAGGTCGGTGGAATTTTTTGGCACATCATCTGTAGTGAGAGAGTCGAGGTACCCTTAAGGAAAATGAAGGCGGTGAAAAATTTGCCTAGACCATTGACTCCAACTGACATTAGGAGTTTCTTGGATCTAGCGGGTTATTATTGGAGATTCGTGGATGGTTTTGGTCTATTGCATCTCCTTTGACTACTTT
Organism: Solanum chmielewskii; assembly: GCA_027704785.1. Taxonomy (NCBI): domain Eukaryota; kingdom Viridiplantae; phylum Streptophyta; class Magnoliopsida; order Solanales; family Solanaceae; genus Solanum; species Solanum chmielewskii. The sequence continues at coordinate 23,930,928 of JAKWIX010000328.1, forward strand.
GACCCAAAAGTGTAAGAAATTTGAGTGGTCGGAGGCATGTTAGAAAAGCTTCCAATTGTTGAAAGATAGGCTTACTTCTGCTTCGGTGTTGAGCTTACCAGAGGGTACAAAGGGGTTTGTTGTGTATTATGATGCATACCATGTGGGTCTAGGGTGTGAGCTTATGCAACATGGGAAGGTTATAGCCTATGCTTCTAGGAAACTTAAGGTGCATGAGAGAAATTATCAACTCATGCCCTTGAGTTGGCGGTCATGGTGTTTACCTTGAAAATATGGAGGCATAACTTGTATGCGGTTCATGTTGATAACTTTACCGACCATAAGATCCTCCAATATGTGTTTACCTAAAAGGAGTTGAACCTCACACAAAGAAGGTTGTTAGAGTTGTTGAAAGATTACGATATGAGTGTCCTCTATCATCCCGACAAGGCTAATGTTGTTGTGGATGCCCTAAGTCTTATGACTATGGGTGGTGTATCCAACATTGATGAAGGCAAGAAAGACCTAGCAAAGGATGTACATAGGTTAGCTAGGTTGGGGGAGAGGTTGGAAAACTCTTTGAATGATAGTTTCATCATTTGCAACAACTCCGAGTCATCATTAGTAGTTGAGCTGAAGTCCAAAAAACACCTCGACCAATCATTGATGGAGTTCAAAGAATTGGTCCGCGGCAAGCTTAATGAGACATTTTCCTTAGGGGTGGTATTTTAAGGTGCCAAGGGAGATTATGTGTTCTCAATGTAGATGGTTTGTGGGACTAGATCCTTGAGAAAGTTCATGGGTCCGGCTACTCCATTCATCCGGGTTTTATGAAAATGTACCATGAACTAAGGGTGATATATTGGTGGAAAGGTTTGAAGAAGTATATAGAGGAGTTGGTCGCTAAGTGTCCAAATTGCCAACACGTAAAAGCCGAGCATCAAAATCTGGATGTCTTACTACAAGAGATCCAAATTCCTACTTGGAAGTGGGAAGAAATCAATCTGAATTTGTTGTGGGTTTACCTCAGACTCAAAAGTCATATGTTTCCATGAGTGGTTGTGGATAGGTTGACTAAGTCCGCTCACTTTATTCCCGTCAAGTCTACTTATTCTATAAAAGATTATGCTAGGATCTTCATAGATGAGATTGTGTGTCACCATGATATTCCGTTATCCATCATATCGGATCGGGGTTCACAATTCACATCAAGGTTTTTGAGGTTTTTCCAAAAAGGGTTGGTTACTAAGGTGAAGTGGAGTACCGCTTTTCATCCTCAAACAAATTTTCAAGCAGAATGCACTATTCAAAACCTTGAGGATATGAATTGGTATAATCATTTGCCTTTGATGGAGCTTGCTTATAATAATAGCTTTCATTCATCCATCTCCATGGCTCCCTATGAAGCCTTGTATGATAGGAGGTGTAGGTCTCCTATAGGATTGTTTAAAGTGGGTGAGCCTTCGCTTCTTAGTCCCGATTTTATTAATAAGACCGCAGAGAAAGTTTATATCATAATGTACCAATTGCTAATGGCCTACAGTCGGCAAAAGTCTTATCCCTATCATAGGAGAAGGGATTTGGAGTTTGAAAAAGGTGATGAGGTGTACTTGAAAATTTCACCAATGAAAGGTATTGTTAGATTTGGCAAGAAGGGGAAGTTGAGTCCTCGTTATATATCTCCCTATGAATTTTTTTTAAAGGTTGGTAAGTTTGACTATGAATTGAAATTCCCTAGTGAGTTGGCTTCGGTACATTCGGTTTTCCATATTTATACGTTGAAGAAGTTTGTCGGTTCCCGAGTCCATTCTTGCTATTAAAGGTCTTGGTGTCAAGGATAACCTCTCCTATGAGGATGTTCCGGTTCAAATTCTCGATAGGAAAGATAAGAAGTTAAGGAATGAAGAGGTGGTTTCTATAAAGGCGTTATGGAAGAATCACCTAGTTGATGATGCGACATGGGAGGCCAAGGCCAACATGAAGTCCCGTTACCCTCATTTTTTTGACAATTAAGTTAATAATTCTTTTTTAATAATAAAAATATGACTAAAAATTTAGGTTTCATGATTTTTGGTTAAGTCTTGTAAAAATGTGAACTTTGGGTTGCATTAAAGCGAATTACAGTAAAGTAGCACATTTGAACTTGAAATTTTTCCTTTTTTGTTTGTTTAAGTTGTGTTAATCATTTTGACATGGTCAGTCTTAGTTAAAAGTTATTTGACCTATTGATAACTTGAACTTTGTGCTAATTGACTCATTTAATGTATGTTGAGCTCATGTGTGTTGTGAGAAGGAAATGCCTCATCATGAAGTGATTGAGCCTTATCTGTGATTATTGGAGTTTTGAAATAGCCTTATTGAAATGATATGATTTATTTTGATTTGATATTGTTGATTGGTAAGACTGCTAGTCTTGAGTCTTTTCCTTCTTTCAAAAGAATTTTAGTGTCATTCGGGGACGAATGTACCTAAAGGGGGGGGGGGGTTAATGTAACATTTCAATAATCCAAGCCGAGTATTAAAGGCTAACATAGGTTTATTGGGGTCAAGACACTTTTTAAGACCTATTTTTAATGAATATAGGTCATTTAGGAAGTTTAGGAACCAAATGTGAAAGAACGTCCATGACGTTCAGAAACTAGTTCTAAGGGGTACTAGCAATCCTTAGTCTATTTGACTAGCTTTTATGAGTTAAAAATCCATGAAATTAGGTGGAAGGTTGTATAAAAAGTGTTAAATATGATTTGTAGTCGAAATGTACGGGTACAACTCCCCAAAGACTAACTAAGGGCCCTTGAGGAGGACCCTAACATGTAGGATGCAATACTCCCTAGGCAGTGTGCAACCACGAGAAGCCATCAACGGCTCGTGTGTGGATCCATGGGGATTCGATGCCCATCGTCGTCCTACACTTAGACCTTTTTATGAATTCCTCACCTGCACAAGTCTTTGACCAAAATGATGAGTGTGCAGGACGGCCATCATCCACTCACTGACAACCCGTCGACAGGGTTCCGACTTTGAGGGTTATGTTTTCCTGCATGTTTTAATGTTGATTCATTTAATTATTTAATGGTTTAGGTAGTTAATTAGGGGTCTATGGTAGCTTAAATAACTTAATTAACCCCCCATATAAAGACCCCAGCCCTCATTAATTTAAACACAACTCACAAAATAAACTCTCTTCCTTCTATCTTCCATTTTTTATCTCTATTGGAAGACACCATTGAAGACAATATAGGGGGATATTTTGGGGGCTTGAAATTGTATGTTTCACCATTTAATCTTCATCAAATGTTAACGTATGGAATCTAATAAACCTTTGAGAATTCTTTCCTCATAAGGCTCCTTTAAAGTATTTCAAAAAGTTGAGTTTTCAAGTTGGTTTAATTCCATTCCATATTTTATGTTATGAACTGAGTTCTTTATGGTTTCTTTAGGATATAATGGATATATTAACATGTATTTTAACTTTATTATGATTAATTGTGATGGTTTTGTCCAAGTAGAAGAATGTGATCCTTAACCCTTAACGCTCGGTTTGATCTTCATGTGAATTAGGTTGAGATTAATTCAATCGACTTTATTATTTGTTAAATCACTATTAGATGATGTTGTTACATTAATCATGAAAAAATTATGGTGATTGTAGTTCATACTAGTTCTTGAGATGTGATCTAGGTTATGAGAATTGCCTAAGTTTCCTGTCTTAAGCTTTTTAGTTAGTATTGAATTATGGTGTAGTGATTCTTCTAACCTTATTATAATGTTTGTTACTGAATTATGTTGATGTGATGACCTAATTGGGTTGAGTTGTGGGTTGATGGTAAGACCCTTATGATAAACAATGATAGAGACTAGGTAAGTATTGTAATCCCTATTCCTTACTTCAACTTGTGGTTAATTGTGATTAAGTCATAATAGTTGAGTTGGAGTATGGCTTACTTAGGGTTGATAGGATGGTAGGATGTTTAATTGAAATGTCTTGATTATGGTTGTGAGGTTGATTAAGATGTAAATGCTATAAAGATGGTTATGTATACTAGTGTGCATTATTATAAAGCAATATGTAATGTGTTAAACTCACCTATATTAATGGTGATGAAATGATTTATAATCATACAATTCTTATTGAGCTATTTATGATGATAACTATACAAGGGGTAGAACCTATGACCTAAACTAGGCTATGATTGATAATTAAAGGCTTAAAGACATTTTAAAAAGGGACTCTAGCTTAGCACCAAGTGAACTAGATTGAGGAGTGTCCCTTACCACAAACGGAAGATAGGATAACTAAATTACCCTTATGATTGGACACTTTAATGCATGAAGCATAAAAAGGGTCCCAATTATATCTCCTAGTTCTTGACTATGCTGCCCCCATAGGAATTCTAGCTTGTGCATCCACGTAGTTGCTATGTTTTATGTTTTGATATGCTCTTAGCAAGTAGTCCGCCTTCTTTTGGTGTAGGGTTTTATGACACCGGATTCCACACTAGATCATGTGTTTAACGTAGGTTAGGGCAAGATGTTCCCATAAGGTAAAATGAAATAAAGGATTGAACTCTAACTAGGACAACATAAGGGGTATAGCTTAGTCTAGGTAGGGATATGGGACTCTACCTAAGCATTACCTTGTTGATACTATATGTTTATTAGTTCACTTATGAGTATGTGTTGGGTTATATTGTTAAATTAAGGTGAAATATATATCTAAAGGTTCTATTATTTGAAGTTGGACATTGGTTATGGTTTCTTGTTAAGTCTACTTAATTCAGTAAGGTTATGAGGCTTTGATTGGTCATGGACTTATTGACTTGATGAGGATTCATGAGTAGTCATCTTGCTTATTATGATATGATTAACTCTTATTCATGCTTTTAATGTTATTCCTTGATGATATGGTTGAAATAGGTTATGGGTTAAAGTATGTTGATATGAATATTATTTGTTTTGAGTTTTTAAACATGTTTTGTTGCTTGGTATGAGTTGCTTGATTGTGCATAAGACTCTTAAAGGGCTAAAATTGCATGGTTTGACAAAATATTCTTTTTTAGCATGTTTTTCTCTTATATGTTCATATGGTCTCATACGTAGTACAAGTGGTGTACAAACCCCATCTTCTTCTTTTTTCCCAAACATTTTAGGTTCCGATCATTGAAGTCTCATTTGAGAAGACTTGAATAAGTCTTGGATATTCTCTATCATCCAAGTAGGTAGCTCCTCACTTTCCGAGGGTGATGCCAAGATCTTTCTTATGGAGTTTTTTTTGTCTTTTAAGACTCTTATGTTCATTCTATTTTCATTTGATTATGACTTGTATAAGCCTATATGTGTCTTCTTTACATTGATTTAGGGTTATGCCCAAATTGCTATGATCATTTAGATGGTATGAGATGAGACAATCTATGAGACTATTTTCTATCTTATATATATGCAATAAAAGTATAAGGCTATGTAACCTTAATATATGAAGGGTCTATGTATTCTTGATACGACTATATTATGTGTATGTAGAGGTCTACGTAAACCTCCAAGTAGATGTAATGTAAAGTTTTAATTTTTCCGTGTTTTCAGCATATGAATGTAATGACAATAGAATAAGAGGCTAGTCTTAGTCCTCAAAGAGGATGACGACGCCGCTTATGTCTAGAGGCTAAGCTCAGATGAGACAATGATATGTTAAATAAATTTTTAGAACCAGATATGGGCATTATGAGTTTTTGGTCATGTCCTTGGGTTTGAACAATGCACCTACAACATTATAGATATGATGAACAGTCTGCAATCCTTATCTAGATATGTTTGTTATCTCCTTCATTGATGACATTCAAGAAATAAAGTAGATTATTCTTGTCAGAATAGTCCTTAAGGCTTAGAAAGATAAGGAGTTATATTCCAAGTTCTCAAAAAGCGAGTTCTCGCTTAAGCTTATGTCATTCTTGAGCCATATAGTTTCTAGTGAAGGTATTAGAGTTGGTACCAAAAAGATAGAAGTGGTTTAGAATTAGCCTAGACCCACGTATCCAACCGATATTAAGAATTTCTTCGGTTTGGCTAGCTACCATAGAAGGTTTGTTGAGGCTTTTTCATCTATCTCTTCTCTTTTGACCATGTTAACATAGAAAATAGTTAAGTTTCAATGGTCTGAAGTTTGTGAGATAAGCTTACAAGAGTTGAAAAAGAGGTTGACTACTGCCTTGTCTTGACCTTATCAGAAGGTACTCAAGGCTTTGTGGTGTATTGTATTGAATCTAGAGTTGGGTTGGGTTGCGTGTGAATGCAGAAAAATAATGTTATAGTTTATTCCTCAAGACAATTGAAAGTTCATGAGAGGAATTATCCAACTCATGATTTAGAATTGGTTTCGATAGTTTTTGCTTTGAAGATATGGCGGCACTACTTTTATTAGGTTCATGTTGATATATTTACTAATAAAAATATCTTACAATATGTTTTTACAAAGAAAGAGTTCAATCTCAAACAGAAGTCGTGGTTAAAATTACACAACTATTATAAAATGAGTATTATTTACCATCCACGTAAGGGGAATGTGGTTGTTGATCCTTTAAGCATGTTATCTATGGGGAGTACTGCCCATTTTGAGAAAGAAAATAGGGAGTTAGCCAAACATGTGCACAAAATTGCATGCCTGGGAGTCAGATTTACGGATTCTACAGAAGGAGGAATAATGGAGACCAACGGGGCTGAATTATAACTAGTGTCAAAGGTGAAAAAAATAGGACCAAGACCCCATTTTGCTTGATTTGAAGGCAAATATTCATAAGCAAGGAGTATTAGCTTTTGAAAAAGGAGGAGATGGTGTACTGAACTATCAAGGTAGATTGTGTGTACTTAGGGTGAATGAACTCGATGAAAGGGTCATGGAAAAAGCTCATAGCTCCAGGTATTCCATTAATCCGGGTTCCACAAATATGTACCGCGATTTGAGAGAGGTATATCGGTGGGAAGGTATAAAGAATGGTATTCATGACTTTGTGGCCGAGTACCCGAATTGTCAACAAGTGAAAGTAGAACACCAAAGGCTTGGAGGGGGTTGGCTCAAAATATAGAACTTCAAGAATAGAAGTGGAAGGTTATTAATATGGACCTCATCATAGAATTTCTAAGGTCTCGCAGGCAGCATGATTTAATTTGACTAATTTTTTATAGAAATACAAAATCAGCCCACTTTTTTACGGTAAAGACCACTCATTCGGCAGAGGATTATACAAAGTTATATATTCAGGAGATGGTGAGACTTCATGGAGTCCCAATTCTGATCATTTGAGATAGTGATTCAATGCAATGTTCTAGAAATCATTCCATAAAAGGTTTGAGTTCAAAGGTGAACTTAAGCACTACTTTTAATCCTCAAACGGATGGGTAAGCGGATCGTACCATACATACCTTAGAGGATATGTTGAGGAATGGTGTGACAGATTTAAGGTGAATTGGGATGATCACTTACCTCTCATCGAGTTCGCTTATAATAATAGTTATTATTATAGCATCCATATGGATCCATAAGAAGCTCTTTATGTGATAAAGTGCAGATCTCCTATTTGATGGTTTGAAGTTGGTGAATAAGGGTTGATAGGAACATGTCTAGCTCACCATAGTATGGAGAAGGTGAAGGAAATTCAAGAGAGGTCGAAAACGGCATTGCATCGTCAAAAATCCTACACAAATGTTAGGAGAAGGTCGTTCGAGTTCGAAGTAAATGATTGAGTATATCTAAAAGTTTCATTCATAGAGGGTGTTATAAGGTTTGGTAATAAGGCGAAACTTATTCCTCAATATATTGGACCTTATCGAATAGCCAAAAGTATTGGCATTGTAGCTTATGAGTAAGAGCTATACAAATATTTCAAAATCTTTTTCTAGATCTGTAATATATATATGGTAAATTTTAGGAATGAATGTTTCGACACATGAATAATAGACTAATCAGGTCATATTACATATAAACTGTAACATCACAAATATTTTAAATAGCTAAAATAAACTCAGAATCTCAAAATATTCATTTCTAAAAAGAAAGGGAAAGATCTAGAAAATTGCTTAGGTTAAGAAAGTGAGTTTTAGTAATTATCAAATAGTCGTAACTTTTAGATCAAGATTAGTTAGTGGTAGTTATTTATATGGTTGTAAAGACCTTGGAGAGATATTTCCCGTGCCTCCAAGTTTATGCATTTTCAATATTGTATGAGAGAGATATGCCTATCAGAAGTTAGGCTGAGTAAGAAAAGTCCCAATCTAGTTTTAAGGAAGGGCAAACTATTCTTTTCACCAATTAATATCCTATCTCGTTTTAGGAGTTATTGGGGTAAAAACTAAGTTTTGTTCAGTTTTGAAAAATCAAAATCAAGCTTAGGACTTCGAGAAGAAAAAAAAGAAGAAGACAAGGGAGAAAAGACAAGAATTCGCAAAGAACGCCAAGGTTTGCGAGTGGAATTTGTTGGGGATGATCTATATCAAGGTATATGAGATATTTTCTTTTGGGGTTAGTTCACCCACCCATCAACTTTTTAAATTCAGCAATTTTGAGTTGATTGAATGATAAAATGATGAAGTTCTTGAAGAACATTGTTGAATTCTTGTTGGTTAAGTTTTTGCATGCCTAGTGATTATTTGGTTCGTAATTTTGGGTTGTTTCATTAGTAAAATCTATTAGGTATTGAGGGTATTGATGATCCTATGTATTTGCAGTAATAACCATGGTATATTAGAGGGTTTAGAGATGAAAAACAAAGAATAAAAATCGAGAAAACCTATCCTTAGGGCCTTGAGGCAGCGCGTCTCCCATAGCCCCAAAGGACAATATTTGACCGTAGGGCCCTGGGACACCGCACAAGCAAGAGATCCCAAATCGACATCTTAAGTTTGGGTACTGGTGCCCCACACCTCTCAGAGCACCAAGGACGCCAGTTCACCCCATTCATTCCCCATCTTTTCATACTAGTTTCTAAGTGATGTACCCATGTTTCTTAATTGATTCCATGTTTCTTAATTGATTCAAGACTCTTAGGTACTTCTAATAATCATGAAATCATCCATAAATATAAGATCATGAACCTTGAATCCATATTCAACTATCAAGGAAAGTTAAAATCAAAGAGAAAAGAGTTAAGATCAAGTCTAGAAGTTAAGGTAAAGTTATTAAGAGTTCTCAAGGGTCTTTAACAACGTTTTCACTTTGTTGTATGACTAATGCTTCAAGTTAAGTAAAGATTTGAAGTCCTTCATTCAAAGAATTATAAGGGAACTAAGATTTACCTAAAATATGATTTAAAACTCAAGTTTCATGTTAAACAAACAGTAAAGATTTGAGTTTACATTTCATAAATTTATTCGGAACTAAAGTATTCCCAAAAAAGTTATAAATGTTCAACATTTGAGAGGAAAAGGAAATACAAGTTCCAAATGAGTCTTTGAGCTAAGCGTTGAGTAATTATCTCAAACTCTATAAGATATTATTTTAAAAGCATGAGCTAATGTATATTTTGGAAGTAGTATTGAGCACTGATGTGGAGATCAGAATTCATATTAACTCAAGTCTCTATGAGAACCATGTAATTATCATGAGTATTAACCGGTCATACGTTGTAGATGATCATATAAGTTAAGCTAGTAGATTCAGAAAGTAAAGTAATTCTATTAGACGACAAAGAATAGGAAAGTCATGGTAGCGTAGGCATGACGTTGTATCACAACTTAGACTTATAGCGGTGGTTGTCGGTTAGAGAATCTCCCATAGATACTATGTTATTTCATGTATAATTAAATTTGAGTTTGTTATTGCATTTTCTTTAACGAACTATGTGCTTTGAATGTTTTAAAATGCTTTTATATATTGCATATGTCTTATTGCTTATATTAATTAAAGGTATTCATGAGTTGAACAGAGCCAAGGTAAGTGTTCTGTCTTAAGCTTTTTAACTTACATACTCGTACATTTAATATAATGATGTCAGTTGGCTTGGATCATATTATGATGAAGACGCAAGTATCCAGGATCAACATCATCCAGTACCTCGTTGTTGTAGCTATGCACTTGATGTAAGTGGTAAGCCTCCTTGCATATTGGAGGCCACATTTATTGTTTTTCAGTCTTTCTTTAATAGTATGTTGTGGGGTCTATCCAAAAATCAGTATTAGTATTATAGAGACTTCTTGGTTAGTCATACAATTAGTTTTGAGTCTCTCATCTTTGTATTGTTGACATTTTGTTATTGAGACTTAACTGTCATTTGGCCAACTTATTTACTTTAAGTTATTGAATATAACTACTTCATTGAGTTAAGTCTTCCGTTGAGTTAACTAAGAAGTGCAAAGGTCCAGTTAAAACTAGCAATGGTCATTGAGTGTCAGCCACATCCAGGGTGTAGGGTCGAGGCATGACATAAAAGAAGAGTTTTATAAAAATAAAGCCTTAAAATCACATATTGTGATCCATCATTAATCTCCAACTCGATGGCCCATTTTACTTTAGGTTATGTATTCTGTTAGTTTAAAAAATCCATATTTGATTTTTCTCATTTAGTTATTCCTCTCTCTACTTATAAAATAATAATCTCGAAATATATTTATAATAAAGTAGAAGACTCTATGGAGAGCCAAATAAGAACATATCAACTTATCTAATTAATCGTACATGAATTATTGGTAAAACATGAATTTTATATAACTAATTTCTTCATGTACTCCCTGCATCCAGGTTTAGGTGGCACTTTTCCTTTTTCGAGAGTCAAACAATTTAAGTTTGATGGAGAATTGTGTTCATGAAATTGTCCTTTTTTATTGAAATGAAATATATATATATATATATAGAAACTGCATAAAAAGTATAATAAGTTGCAACAATTTTATAATCCAAAATTTTAAGAATGTGTATGAAAAATCTAATGTCAAAGTTAGACTTATTGAATCTCGAATGATAGAAAATGTCACATTAAATGAAACGGAGGGAGTGGAACGCAATATCTTTCAATAGAATAAAAATAAATTATAAGAAAGTATATCAACATATAAAAAAGGTCATATAAATACATAGGTTGGACAAGGAGGAGTGGATAAAAAACAAAAAGAAATTAGTGCACATACATATTTTTTTCACAGTAATATGTCATCCTCCTCTTAATATTTACATGAAGACAATGCAAGCCATTTCATAGAAGTAGCTAGGATGACCTTTGAGTAGATAAAATTAATTTTTATGAAATTATTTTAACGATAGTTCACTCAAATTTTTTTAATGGAAAATGTTTTCAAATACTCTTGATTTTATACAAATGAGAAATTAACTATTAATGTGAATTTGATTAATGTATTGATTTAAATGAGTTTAATTTAATAAAGACTAAAAGTCATTAACGTTTTTATTAAAACTAAAAAATTTCATATTTAAATTAAATAATTAAACGTTTTTATAACAATTTAGTTTATAGTAGGGGTAAGACTGTAATCCAACTTTTACCTTTTTCTTGTTCCCACTTAGTAATATTGGAAATATATGTTATAGTAAGTAGTATTGCTTACTTAAGTGAGTATTTGAATCATAACCTTAGCAAAAAATAATATTGCAGATTCTTTGTGAATTGTTCAATGTGGATCTCATATTTATCTCTTATTCACGCAAACCAATTAAGATGGTCCATAAAAATATTATTTATTTAAATGCAATACTGTATACATTTATTTAAATTTTATGAGGTTCAATAATGTAATTAGTCTTATCTCACTATTATTACGTTATAGCAAATATTATCTTTGTATTTTTCTTGTCATGATGTCATCTAAACATATGTCCTTTGAATGTGTATTTCACATAAAATTGCTTAGATGTCATAACAACATGCGTAGAGACAACTACATTTTGTATATTCACATTTGATATGAGATTTATTTTTATAAAACAAAACACTCAGAGAATTTTTAAGAATATATTTTATATTTAAAAGATCTTGTTGACATGTTAATACATAATGATATATATATATATATATATATATATATATATATATATATATATATATATTAATTTAATTTAAAAATGAATGCATACCAAATATAAATGTATATACTTTAATTATAAAAAATATATATCCCTTAAAATTAACTATTAAATAATAAATAAAAATTAGATTAATACAAACATCAACTGGCGTTGTTACATATTATATGAACATTTTTCGTCTAAAATACTGAAATACTAAGAAATAGTAAATAAGTAAAAGAAAAGACAATATTTATATTATGAGAATTCTTTTGAAGCAAACTTCATGAGGGTCTAAATAACATAAGTAACATTGATATATAAAGTCATTCTTTTGTTTTGAGCATCAAAAACAAATCATGACAATTTGTTAAATTTTGAAAAAGATATTCTGAAGCATATATCTACATCACAAGAGAATTTAAAAAATAAATAAATTTAGACTACACCATGTTAATTTTATATATTGGAACATTACATATGTCACTCCCCGAGCCAACACCATGGACATGGTCGCACCCAATGACCACTGCTGGACTTGAGCGGACCCTTGGTTTGGCTTACTTAACTCAACAGAACATTTAACTCAATATAAAGCGAGAAACACTCTCATAATGTTAACTCCAAATAAATGTCATGACAAAAGTGACACTTAAATCTCACAAAAGAATATTTGAATTGCAAATAAAGAGAAACTCGAAAACTAAATTATTTGACCGACTACCTATCTATGAGGCCTCTATAACTGTGAGATGGATGTTGGGACAAGCCCCACAACATCCTATAAATAAAACTGAAAAGAAGTGAACATGTTTCCTCCCGAATGCTAGGAGGCTCACCACTGACTCCGAGTACTTTGCTGGATTAGCAAGGAAGTGGATGATGTTGATCCTGGTTACCTGCGTCTGATCATGTTTTTGTCATGCGCCAAGCTTACACCCTGGGCATGGCCGACATCCAATGACCAGTGTTGGCCTTGAGTTGATCTTTGGCCTTTCTTACTTAACTAGAAGACTTACCTCAATATAAAGCAAACAACATTCTCATAAAGTCAACCTAAAATAAATGTCTTGGCTAAAATAGCACTTAAATCTCTCAATAGAATATCTGAATTACAAATAAAGAGAGACTCAAAAACAAAACTTTCCTACCGACTATCTGTCTATGAAGCCTCTATGATACTAATATGATGCTGGGAAAGTCCCCACAAAATCCTATAAAGAAAACTGAAAAGCAATAAACATGTGTCCTCTAAATGGTAGGAGACTCACCACTGACTCTGAGTTCTTTGCTAGACCAACGAGGTGTTGGATGATGCTGATACTGGTTACCTGTGTCTGCATCATGATAAGATGGAGGCCAATTGGTATATGCACATTGAATGTACGAGTAGCGAGTTTGAAGACTCTCAAAACATATGTTTGAAAAAAGTAAGAAGAAACACTTATCATGGCTCTACTAAACTAATGAACTTAACTTAATACAACACAGGTAGACATATGTTATATATATATATATGTATATATATACATAAAAGCATGAGCTCCCAAACGTAATTATTGAAATACTATAATACCCCAATTAAAAATAGTCGATTTAATTTTATTTTACTGAAAGTATATTCCTTTTCAAATTAAAGGATTCTAAATTTTCAATGAGTAATGAATTTTTCAAAGGGTTGTGACTTTTTTTAATGGGTTGTAACTTCTCTAAGGATTGCAATTTTTTCCAAGGGTTGTGCCTTTTCGGTTAAGTTGTATGTAACACCCTAAATGAACTAAGGTAAACTAGAGATTCATGAATGTTTGTTGAGTTAATTTTGTGTTAAAGTGAGTTATATTGATGTTCTGAGGCAGTGTGTGATGTTTGTAGGTCAAACATCCAAGAACGTTCATGACGTTCACAAGGTGTTCCTTAGAAAGTGCTTGTGTGTCTTTATGTGTTTGAATGAGTTTTACGTGTTTGTTTTAAACAAAATTGGTGTGGGATGTTCCTAAGACCTAGAAGACTATGTTTAGGTGTTTAACATCCGGGTACGAACCCATCTAGGACCCACGATGCGTCCTAGAAGAGGATCCCATCTATTGGCAAGAAGCTCCCAAGCATTGATAAAACGTCGGCCCCAAGGGACGGCCTGTTTCTCAAACAATGGCCCGTCAACCTTGGGCGTCGTTTGGACATGCAAGGTAGTATATACTTCTAGGTATTGAATCTAATTCCCCATGGACGGACCCCCACCAACGGGGCGTCGATTGGAAAATGGCCCGTCTATGGGTTCCGTTTGTGCTGCCTGCAAAAGTTGCTAAAAGGCCTTGGGGTATTTATTCCAAGTCTTTTAATGACATTGGAAATTTATTTTAGGTTCTATTAGGTGTATCAAAAATTTTCAAACCGTAATACCTGATTTTGGACTCCATATCCTAAAACCCAAAACCCCTCTCTCTTAAAAGACTCGCTCAAATTCAATAGAAGCTTGAACTCAAGAAGAAGCTAGGAGGGTTGTTGGTTGACATTTATTCATAAAAAATCAGTGGGGTTTCTCCTATCAAAGGTGTGATAGTCATCCTTTAACTCTCTTCCATTCAAGGAGTCCTTTCAATGAAATTTCAAAAAAAAGTTTTCAACCGTAACTTCATCTATCTTTAACTCTAAATATGGGTCTTGCATGACAACGTTTCTATTGATTCAAATATGATTTTTATAATGTTAGTTGGTGATTTAAATTCTAACACTTCAATGAAATCATGTTAAAACTTTTTATCACATTTCGGCTTAAGAAATGGGTTGAATGAGCATGATACTAAAATCTTTGAGCTTTTGTTTCCTTTTATTGATATTGTTGTTTAGCTACTGCCCTAAGGTCTATTTTATGATGAATTGTTAAAGCAATTGCTATGGATGATAAAATCTTTGATTAAAGGGTAAGTTGCTTATCTTTTTTAGCTTAAATTATGAAATTCTCTTGAGTGGTATCGTCCACCTTTGGTGGCGTTGTTTACCTGGTATTTATGTGAATGTGAGCTACTTGTGAATTGTCAATGAGGACTTGAAGGCATGTTATGTGAAGTAAGATAATAGTTATGCTATTCTTGATAAATGTCTTTGTGAAGCTTTTTGTGAAGTAGGCTATATATGTTAAAGTGTGTGATGTGATAAAGGAAGGTCTAAGCATGTATCGATTAGAATGTAAATGAAATGATTCTATTGTGCAAGGTATGCTCACATGTACACACACTTTGAATGAATGAAAGAATGAATAACGAATGAAGTTAAAAAATGTGTATGATAAGGGGAGTTTTGGGGTGATGACTCTTCCTGAGTTGAGATGATGTGTTTAGTAGAAAACTTATTATCTTCCAAGATCTTTCTAAGATAGGTAGGAGGATGGATACCCTTCGTGAGTTTAGATATGGTGTCCACTAATTATCCTTACCCTATAGTTTATAATATTGAGAATCCATGGGGAGTTATACCTAGCACCGAAAGGATATGAAGTAGAGGTTACATTTTGTGAGTTGAGAAGTTGTATTCCAATGTACCTGCTGAGATGAGTACTTCTCGTTAGTAGTGAATGAGTTACTTAGTAACGATCTCCTTATTCCTTAAATAAGCGCCCGCATAGGTGTATCTATAGTGAAAGCCATGTAAAAGCTAAAAGAAAAAACCTCACTCTAGGCAAGTGAGGGGACCCTTATCTGATGGGGGAAGTATCGGGATTCCATGTCGAGCTCTCATGGTCTATGTCGGTTAATCTAATCCCCACAAAAGTAATTAAAGTGCTAAGTCTTCTAAAAAAGTGTACTACTTAGGGTAGGTAGTGGAATAGGATGCTATCTATCCATTGCACTAGGTAGGCATTCCGAAAGGGGAGTCTTGGTGAGTCTTATATGACTTGAAAGTACTAAGTGTTCTAATACAATGTACTACTTAGGGTAGGTGGTGGAATGGGACGCCATCTATTCATTGCACTAGGTAAATGTTCCGAAAGGGGAGTCTTGGCAAACCTTATATGAATTGAATTAGCTAAGACTTCTAAAAGAATGTAATACTTAGGGTAGTTGGTGGAATGGGATTCCATTTACTCATTGCATTGTAAAGGGTAATTTTTTTTAAAATTATGGAAATCTTTCTCTATGTTTTAAATGATAATTATTATGTTGTTTTACTTATATATTCCTGAATATTTTACTTAATTGGCATGAAAATGTGTTCTTACTAAAATGTCCCTTTTTTCTTGTTTTTTCATATGTCAGACTTAGTACATTATTTGTACTAACCACATACTTTTCTATATGTTTGGAAGCAAGGTTGAAGTTTAGAAGGCAAAGCTTGGGAAAGATTCTCCCAAGACAAAGTATGTCCTCATATATTCGAGGGTATAGTTCTTATACATTTCGTTTAGTATAAGTTCTTAATTGCGCATTATTTTTCATGTCTTATATAATGAACGATAGTTTAAGGGCTTGTACAAGAACCCAAAGGGTCAAGTATGCCTTGTGACGATCCAAGGGTCCTCCCTAACTTCTAGGGAGTAATTGCGGGTCGCTACATTGTGTTTTTTTCAAAGGCTTGTGACTTTTCCGATATGTAGTGACTTTTTTTTAAAAGGTTTTTACTTTTGCGATAAGGCACAATTAACACATATTCATACTATTATTTGGTAGCTATTTAGAAGAGGGGTTTCCCTACACTTTAAAACCACAATTTCTTTAAGTTCTATACTCTTGTTAAAAAATATCAAGTTTTATTTTCAGAAAATGATTAATTTCGAAATTCTCAGTGCCTCATAAGAAAAGTTGGTGAAAAATTGTAGCAAATCATTCATCAATTCACATTTGTATTTTTTTCTTACCATTTTTTAAATAGTGACGAAATGTTGTGGGAGAGACAAAATACTAAACATATATGAAAAAGGCATATGATTTTGGTAAGATATTTCTTCTTTATTTTTTATTTCTTATTTTTTATATTTTTCCCTCAAATGAAGAAATGTTTTCCTAATATTTCTAAAACAATGGTTATCAACGTAGTCCATTGAATTATTTGTTTTGATATTAAATTCACTATTTCACAAAAAGATTTTCACTTTTACTTATAATATGATATGTGCGTAAAAATGATGGGAGAAAGTAAAGTTTTTGTGGCAAGATATTAAATCAAATGGAACATTAGATCTAATTTATCATGAACATATATTTCGTTTTGACGTACTCTTCCATATAATATTTCTTTATTTCCACTAGATACACTCTCAATATAAAAATAAATATGAAAATAGTAATTTATCATAAAATGATCTTAAACCAATTTGATGACTCTTTCAACAAATATTTTACATTTTATTCATCTACTAATTTTTATTATAAAAAAATTTAGATATTTTATATCATGATACAACTTCCATGAGATACTAGATAATATACACACTTTCATTAATCAATAACTATATTATATATTAACGACAGAAAAGGAAAGACTAGAAATCTACAAGATAAGGTAAAGACATAATGAAAATGAAATATTTTTTACCATAGGTGATGCTATTAATATAATTAAATTAATTTATTCTACCGAAGTATATATATATATATATATATATATATATATATATAAACAGTTAGTTCGTTAAAGAAAATACAATAACAAACTCAACTTTACTTATATATATGAAGTAATATAGTATTTGTGGGAGATTCTCTAATCGACAACCACCATTATGAGCCTATATGGTGATACAATGTCTGGCCCATGCTGTCAGAATTTTCCTATACGTTGTCGTCACATAGAATCATCTAAAAAGTATGACCCGTTAATGCTCATGATGGTTACATGATTTTCATGGAGACTTGAGTTAATATGAACTCTCATTCACACATTAGTTCTCAATACAACTCCCAAAATATACTTTAACTCACGCTTTTAAACACAACTTTCTTTCTTTGGGTTAAGATAATTGCTCAACAATTAGCTTTAAAAAGCTCTCTTGGAATCAATGTTCCTTTTTTATGCTAATCTCTTTTGGGAAATCTTAGTTTCCTCTTAATTTAAATGTGAAACATTTTTTTAACTTTCAAAGAATACTTAGTTCCCTCATAACTTTTCTGAAATGAACTCAACTATTTATTCTTTGCTTAACTTTAAAACTTGAGTCTTACTCAACTCTTAGGGAATACTTAGTTCCCTTATATTTCTTTGAAGGAAAGACTTCAATTTGTTACTCTTCACTTTAACTTGAAACTTGGACCTTAAAATTTGTTACTCTTCACTTTAACTTGAAACTTGGACCTTAAAATAAGTTCAAACATTTTGTAACGACTCTTGAAAACCTTTAAGAACTTTGGTTTAGACTAGCTTCTTTACTTTAGACTTGACTTTAACATCTTTGAATATGATATTAACTTGCCTTTGATGGGATTATGGATCCAAGGTAGGATTTGAGTTCTTTGGTGATTTCTAAGTATTTAGAAATCATTAGAAAATGTTGATGTACCTTAGACGACTTAAAAGGCTAAACAACAAAAAGTTGGTGAAAAATGATGATTCAAGCATGCTCGGGGCGTGATATACCTTGGTTTCGTGGTACTTTTAATGCTTTTTCTTTAAGAATGGTGTGTGTCTAGAGCCTTTTTGTAGTAATTTTAATATGCTTTTTGCTTTGTTTTGCAGGAAAATTGTCCAAAACTAAAATGCAAAAGGTTGTGAAGAATCAGTGCAGAAGTGACCCATGAAGGACATCGACGACTTGTCATCCCATCGATAGATTGTAGGTAGTGATCGTCGATTGGAGGTTCAGGCATTTGGAAGCAACTCGATAATTATGACTAAGTGTGGGGCTACAGAAGAAGCGATTGTCCATTCGTTGATAGACGGACCGTCCTAGCAAAACATCGATTTGATCAGACAATGTCCCAGTACTTGATGTTGAAGGAAAACTAAGTATGGAACGACGAGAAGCATCGACGGACAAAAGGTGAATCGACGGACCGTGTTGTTGGTCCTTCAATTTGATCAAAGAAGATGCAAAGTAAAGGCTAAGATAAGATGCTAAGTATTTATCGACAGAGGAAGTCGACGGTCCGTCGTTTGATTGACGGACCGTCTGTGGGGGTGGTCAATTGAAGTCGCGTTTTTCACAAACTCTACTTATTTGTACTCCTTTTAATTTAGGATTCTGTTTTCTTATAAATAGGGTTTAAAACCTCGTTTTGGGGTAAGATTCTTCTACTAATTTCTTAGTTTTGTTCTTGGAGATTTGTCTTAGCAACTTGGGCATTAATTAACACTTCCGGATTTGGGTTTTAAGATAATTGTGTAATTTCAAGTTGAAATACTGGATTTTCTTTAAATTTTTCAAAGTAAGTTCATGATTTATTATTTATCAACTATGAATTGTGTTCTTGTAAGCATAATAACTATATCCACAACTAGGGTTGTGGGAAGAATGAAGGATTAACGAAATAAACCTAGCTATTTACGAGTTCTCAAATAGGTTATTGCATGCATCAATAATTCTTTTGTTTAGTAGTATTTTTAACAAGTGCACGTGTTAGAAATTGCCTTATTGCTACATGTCAGACCAAGGTGATAGTTAATAGGAAAAAGATTACCGACATAGATTTTGTGGGATACTATCTAATGGGCTAGTTTGGATTGGTGCGAAGTAGTAACTAAGTCATACATCATTATGATGCTTAATGTGAAGTAAAGGTAAGGTTAATAACTTATACACTAAATACCGAACCAAGGATTTAGACATACATAACTTATCACATTGCATGCAAAACACTAGGGAAGAGTTGTTATAGCTAGGATTATGGTGTTATGAACCTGTGGGGAACACTTACACCGTAGTTTCTCTCACAACTTGATAAATATAAATAATTAACTATTGATACCTTTTTGTTTTGAAATATTAAAACACTTTTCTTCACAAACTCCCCTTTAATACTAGTTTTCGGAAAGGACTTCACTAGATAGAGTAATCGTACGTTGAAGTTAAGTCTAAACCATTTTCCTTGTGGGATCGACCCCAACCTAATAGTTGTGTTCTTTCCTTGATACAACAACGTAAAATTCTTCAGGGAAGTGTAATTTGAGCGTATTAGGGCATGCCGCGCCAAACTATTTGTTCTGAGGCCTCATCCTGGAGCACTGCAAGGGCACCGCCCCAGGCCCCCTTGTGCAGATGAGGCGTGCCACACCTTGTGCTTCCTATGTGTGGCTGATGAACGGATCTCTTCATTTTTAAATACTAAATCCAATAGCTCTACCTCGAAAAGAACATGAGAAACTTTAAATAAACATGAATGGGTATTCAAATAACTCAACCAAATAGGGATTTGACAAGATTCATCAAGAATTCACTTCTACTCATGAAAATTCAAGAATCACTTAATTAATACAAGTTTTGTCTGGGTATAAATTAACGCAACTTAAAATGTCTCACACACCATAATAGAGATCACCACCGACGAATTCACTTGAACTTCCTTGGCAAACTTTGCGAAACCATGATCTTTATCTCTTTTCCTTCTTCTCATATCTTTTCTCTAAGCCATAAGCATAAAATTAATTTTCTTATCTTAACTAAAACTCTTTTTTACCCCAAATAAATCCTTATAACGAAATAGTAAATAAATGGGTGAAAAGACTAGTTTGCCCTACTTTAAATTCGGATTGGGGCATTCTTCAATCCAACAACTCAACTTCCAATAGGTGTATCTCCCTAATAAGGTATTGAAAATTTACAAACATGGCCGTGTTGGAAAATATATCCAAGGGTTTACAACCATATCAAGAACTACCTATAAGTCATCCAGAGATTGAAGTTATGACTGTTTGAAAATGATCAAAACTCACTTCCTTAACTTAGGAAATTTTTCAGATTTTTCCCTCTGTTTCAAAAAGTGATTATTTTTAGTTTCTTAGATATTTCGAGTTACGAGATATTACAATATCTCCCCCATGGGAACACTCGCCTTGAAAGAGATTTCTTTCACTAACTAAAAATAGTAACCTCAAGTTTAATACTCAACAATAAAAAGCAAATATCAACATGCTTACTCCTAATTAAATATGTACTAAGAAGAGAATTAATACCTTGATCTACATTCTCGCTAAATTTGAAGAGATGTGGATATATCTTCTTCATATCTTCTTCGTCTTCCCAAGTCACTTCTTTAACAAATTTGTTCTTCCAAAGGTCATTTACTGACATAACCTTCTTTTTTCTCAACTTGCGAAGTTGGCGATCTATAATATAAAGCAGAATATCTTCATAGGATAGGTTATCCTTAATCCCAACATTTTCAGTTGGTATAATCAATGCAGGATGACCCGTGCACTTTTTCAACATGGATATATGAACTACCGAATTAACCTCTCCTGGCTCTTGTGGTAGCTCCAACTCATAAGATGTATTGTCAATTCACTTGGATATTGTGTAAGGTCCAATATATCGGGGACTAATTTTCTCCTTCATACAAGTCCTCATAACACCATTCATGGGTGAAACTTTCAAATATACTCAATCATCCAAATCAAACTCTAACGCCCTTCTCCTAACATCTAGGTTGGACTTTTGACGATTCTTTGTTGTTCTCAATCTCTCTTGAATCACATTCACCTTCTCCATGACTTGGTAAACTTGATTTGGTCTTTTCAATCCTTCTTCACCAACATTAAACCAACTAATAGCAGATCTTGTTCTTCTCCCATAAAGAGCTTTGTATGGAGCCATTTCGATGCTCGAATGGTAGCTATTATAGTAAGAGAACTCAATGAAAGGTAATTGATCATCCCAATTCCCTTTGAAACCAATTACACAAGACCTCAACATATCTTCTGAGGTGTAGATAGTACGCTCTGATATCTCATCTGTCTGAGGATTAAAAGAAGTGCTTAAGTTCACCTTTAAACCCAAACATTTCTTGAAAGACTTCCAGAACTAAGCACTAAATTTTGCACCTCTATCTGGAATGATCAAAATTGGGACTCCGTGAAGCCTTACAACCTTTTAAATGTATAACTTTGCATAATCTCTTGCTGGATGACTGTTTTTAACAAGCAAAAAGTAGGGTGATTTTTCCATTCTATTAACAATCACCCAAATTGAACCATGTTGTCTGCATGACCTTGTCAATCGTGTGATAAACTCCTTTTTAATCATCTACCACTTCTATTAGAAAAGTTATATGTTCAAAGCCAACTCTTTAGGCCTTTGGTGTTCTAGTTTCACTTGTTGGCACTTCGGGCACTTAGCAACAAACTCTGCAATGTCCTACTTCATACCTTCCCACCAAAATATCACTCACAAATCCTGGGACATACTTGTGGAACTCAGATGAATGAAATATCTACAGTTGTGAGCCTCTTCCATGATCCTCTGTTGGAGTTCATCAACCCTAAGTACACACAATCTACCTTGATACTGCAGCATACCATCTTCCCCTCGTTCAGAAGCTAATACTCTTTGCTTATGAACATTTTCCTTCATATCAAGCAAAATGGGCTCTTGGTCTTGCTTTTATTTCACCTCTGACGCTAGTGATGATTCAACCCCATTGGTCACCATTATTGTCACGACCCAAAACGAGTCGTGAGTGACACCCACACTTAACCTCTTAAATGGGCGGACCAACCAATTTAACCTAATTTACAAAATACAAGCATAACGCGGAAACTCAAATTTTACTAAATATCATTTCTAAAAACTTGAAATTCATCACATCAAGGACATTTAATCTCAAGTACTAAGTCTAAGAATATAAAATACACCAAATAAAAGAATAAAATGGTATGTGTCCGAAAGTATAGGACATCATGTCATTACCGAAAGAACCCAACACGAGCTTGAATGAATAGCTCATCCTGGAACTTGATATGCGGGAGGCTGACTAGAGCTGAGGGAAATCAGAAGTCATAGGTACACGTTGCATTTCATAAAAGGAAAAACAAAGAAGAAAACAGGTAGGGATCAGTACGAAGCAACATGTACTGAGTAAGTATCACCGGTCAACCTAAAATAATAACTAATATACAAATAATGATAGTATGAACTCAACTATAGCACTTAACATGTGATAAGCAACAAACAACATGAACAAGTGTAAATAATAATAAAGTAAGCACGTATTAAGTCAACGGTATCAAGATCACACATGAGGACTCATGCCTCCAAACTAGACCATTTTGGGACTTAAGTTCTTTGAGATTGAGTATCTTCCATGAATTCAACATATTTTTCCTTTAACATTATCGTGTCGGAATGTGACACTTCGATCTAAGAATACCATGTCAAAACGTGACACTCCGATTCAAGAATATCGTGTCGAAATATGACACCCCGATAAAAAAATACCATGTTGGAACGTGACACTCCGATCCAAGAATACCGTGTCGGAACATGACACTCCGATCCAAGAATACCGTGTCAGAATGTGACACCCCGATCCAATAATATCATCAATTTATCATTTAATATCACATTTCTTCATTCGTTAGTAATATTTCATCGAGCCTTCTTTATTCAAGGCATTACTTCGATAGTGATGATTTAAGATTATACATTCCACTGTCTCGAGATTTCAAACCAATCACAAAACACACGACCAAGCCACACAATGACATAATCAAGTACATAGAAAACATCACAATATCATTCAATGCATATCAGTCACTACTAAGAGTTAACTATCAAATAGCATAAACTATACCCAACCTCCACCGAAGAATCGAAATCAAGCAAACTACCTCTTCAGTGCTTTTGATTTCCTTAATGCGTCAGAACCTTTTTAATCTATCAAGTATAGATGCATCATTTGTATGTTCACGAGTCTATAAACATTCATATTATTCTATGTCTAACGTATATCCAAAAAGCCACCTAATTCTATAATTCATTTTCTGCAGTTCAAATATAATGGTAGGTTTTAATTCCTCCAATTGACATAACTTCAATGATATCAAAATAATTGAATATGCCTAATATTTAATTACCTATCTCAATTTTTTAAAACTTAAATCACAGCCTGATATTTTAAGAAATGAAGGACCAAAACCCACAAATAACAATTGACCTATCATTACTCTATAAGGATGATGGTTGCAAGTTTAATTTATCCCCCCCCCCCCCACATACATGTATTAAATATTTTCTAACTATTCTATTGTCATTGAACAATCATATCTCATCATGGTTTAATATTTAACTTCGTCACATTTTTATCCAAAATTTCAACCAATCACTGGACTAATTGCATGAATAATATCACTACACCTTTCTGTTTCATAATTTCTTTAATCCTCTAACAACTATCCACACAATTAAATCATAACAACCCCTACTTTCATTCAAAACTCCAATTTTTTGATCCATAAAATAAACTCATGTAACACCATATGCACTTAAGGCTAATTTCCTTACCTCTTTAACAGTTTACCTTATTATCTTATAGTTGGTCACATGGAATTTTTCCAATGATTACAAGTTCTAGGTAAACAAATAAGGTTTCTACCAAAGTCTTTAACCTAAGGCGTCAATTATCAATATCCACAAAATTACCATACATTCTAATAACATATCATCTCCATGTTACTATTGATGTTAAATTTAGCAATAGAATTAGAAGAATTCATAGACCCAAACCTGAGAAGCTTGTCTGCATGCATAGTTTTTGCACGGATATACCCTCTTTTCCATTTGTTTTTTTTACAGATTATTTCCTTACCCTAATTATAATATAACCAATTATAAAAGTGATAAAAGTGACCCACTACTGATTTTTAATGTTATCTTCTTTAACCACCAACTACATAAATTATTAAAACCACCCAATTATTTCTATAATTTTAGTTATGAATGGTCCAAAATACCCATTTAAATTATATTGAAAAGTATTTTATGAAATAAAAATCTCTGATATTTAAAACGACTAAATGTGTCATTACAATTATCCCTCTTTTTGAGGAATCCATATGTCTGACATGGGCATTACACCCTATGAAGAGCATGCTTAAAGCATCATCCACAACATAACCCTTACCTTGGTGGTAAAGAAAACTCATATCATAGTCATTCAGTAATTTAAACCACCTCCTCTGACTGAGGTTTAGCTCTTTCTATATGAACAAATATTGTAGTCTCTTGTGAGCAGTGAGTATATCAACTTGAATGCCATACAAGTAGTGACACCATATATTTCACGCAAAAACTAGAGCAACCATCTCTAGATCATGGGTTGGGTAATTATTCTCCTAAACCTTCAACTGCCTGGAGGCATAAGCTATAACCTTGCAATTTTGTATTAACACGCAACCCAAACAATCTCTAGATGAATCACAATACACCACAAAACCTTGAGTACCCTCTTGTAAGGTAAATACGGGGGCACTAGTCAACCTCTTCATCAACTTCTGAAAGCTTTTCTCACCAGCTTCAAACTATTGAAAATTAATTCTTTTCTTAGTCAACTTGGTCAAGGGATATGAGATAGACGAACACCCCCTCAACAAACCTTATTTAGTAGCCATCCAAACCCAAGAAACTCCTTATATCGATTGGATACACGTGTCTAGGACAATTCTGAAGTGCTGCTATATTTTTGGATTACATCTAATCCCATCATTGGAAACTATGTGGGCTAAGAAGGCCACATACTTAAGACAAAACTCACACTTGGTGAACTTGGCATACACCTCCTTATCTTTTAAAGTCTTAAGGACTATCCTACGGTGACTAGCATGATCCTCTTCATTCATTGAATAGATTAGTATGTCATCAATGAAAAGGATAACAAACATATCTAAAAAGAGTTTGAATCTTGTGTTCATAAGATCCATGAACGTTGCTGATGCATTGGTACACCCAAGATACATGAACAAAAACTCATAATGCATATATCTGGTTCTAAAGGTTGTCTTTGGAATGTCACATTCCCTAACCGTTAACTAATGGTAGCAAGATTTGAGATAAGTTTTCGTGAAACATGTGGGACCCTAAAATTGATCTAAAAGATAATCTATACGTGGAACACGATACTTATTTTTTATGGTAACCTTAGTCAATTGACAGTATTCTATACACATCCTAAGAAAAACATCTTTCTTTCTTACAAACAAGACTGGAGTATCCCTAGGTGAGACACTTGGTCGAATGAAACCTTTATCTAACAAATCTTTGAACTATTATTTCAAATCTTTTTACTATGTTGGTTCAATTCTATATGGAGGAATAGATATAGGACATGGATCTTGAATACTGTTTATGCCGAAGTTTATTTCTATCTTAGGAAGGAATTTGTATAGATCATCAGGAAAAACTTTTGGAAACTCCTTTACTATAGAAACTTACTGAAAAGGAAGTACCTAAAAACATGATTAATTAACTCAGACTAAATGGTAGGAATATCACTTTGAAACTAACTTTTTATCCTTAAGGTACGAAATGAAACGACCCTTAGGCGTTGCTGAACTACTACTCCACTCTATCACTAACTCAGTAGGAATCTGAAACTTGAGAACTCGAGTTATACAAACTATTAATGCATAATTTGTATGGAGAAAGTCCATTCCTAGAATGACATCACTATCTACCATGTCCAACTCCACTAGGTCAACCATGGTGTTATAGTGATTGATAGAAATAGGATTATCACGATAGACTCTTTCCACTAAAATAGACTCTCCAACATGTGTAGAAACACAAAAAGGTTCATAACGTTTCTCAAGATGAATTTCAAACTTATTTGCAACGTCAGGAGTTAGAAAAGATAAACTTGCTCCTAAGTCAACCAAAACATAAACATCAAAAGTAAAGACTTTGATCATAAAAGTGACAACATCAGGATAGCTCTCTTGCTATTGGCTGCTAGAGATTGGATATACACGGTTTACCACTCCGCTTGTACAAGAAGTAGCTCCCCTAGGTGCTGCCCTTTTCGGTGGAGCAACAGATGAAAATTGGGCTAGGTTTCCCGGATTTCTACTACCCTGCATGTTCTGTGGGAACTCTTCATTAAGTAAGCATCTTGACCACACTTGAAGCAACATGTTTGGGCATCACGACATTTACCTGGGTGATATTTACGTGAGTGAGTTCTACCACAGTTATCACATGTCTAAGCGAAACTAACTCCTTGTGCCACACTTCCTTGAGACTATGTTGGACTAGCTCTGATGTTCTGCAAATTTTGTTCATGATGTTCACCTTTGTTTCTGGGTGCAGGGGAACTAAAAGATGATGGCGCACGCCCCTTTTGTTTCTGAAATTGTTGCCGATTCCAACCACCTTTTTGTTGTCCAGACTCATTCCCAGTTTTAACTTTATTGTTTCTGTACTCTTCTCTATCCTTTAGCTTCTCCTCTTTGACCTGTTGCACATAACAATCAACCTAGATATGTCCAAGTCACCTATCAGCATCGCAACTCTGCCCTCTTTGCTTGATGCACGACCAAAGCCAACGACAAACAAACTCATCTTGCTCCTCATGTCCTTAATCATTTCAGGATCATAGCGGGACATCTATGTAAACTTCAACATATACTCATGTACACTCAATGAGTCATATTTCAGTGTGAGTAACTATTGTACCCCCTCTCCATGTCTCGGGGAAAGAAATGCCCCAAGGAACCTTCTTCAACACAAGCCCAGCTCTTAGTTGGTGCATCTTCATCTCTTCCCTCCTTCCACTAATCGATCCAAGTCCTAGCCACATTCTTTTGTTGATATACAGGTAGCTCAAACCTTTAAGCATCAACAAAAGGCAATCACATCATAACCCTTTTTCAGCTCTTCCATAAAAAATTTTTTATCCTCATTAGTGATTGAACCGATGAAACAGGGAGGATTTATTCTTAGGAACTCATGAATCCTCTTGGTATCAGCCTGTTCTTGTCAATCTCCTCTGAGTTACCCGACTTGGTTAGTCAATTCTTAGGATAACATCCTAATAGTCTCACAGAAATCAGCAATTGTTACTTTTTGTTGATGTTGCACATTCGTTGCATTAGGTAATTGTGTTTCCTCAACATATCTTCTGGATGGACGACCTCTTACTTTTCTTCATGGAGGCATGATGATTTGAAACACGCGCAAGTAGGAATTAGAGATAAACTTTTTAAACTCTAACAAATGAAATGGAATATGAAAGAAGTAGGAATTCCTGAATGTCTACGTCTACTTATTACAGGTGTGGCATGCTTCACACCGATAACTAGGACCCTACAAACGTGGAACAAATACTCACTAGGACTCTTGAACTCTGTTCTCTGATACCGATTTTTTCACGCCCCGAGCCTACACCCTAGACCTGGCCGGCACCCAATTAAAATTATTGGACATGAGCAGAACCTTGGCCTGGCTTACTTAAGTCACCGGAAGACTTAACTCAATATAAAGGGAGAAACATGCTAATAAAGTTAAAAAAAAATATCTTGGCCAAAATGTCTCTTAAATAGAATATCTGAATTGCATATAAAGTGAGACACAAAAACTAAATTGTCTGACCGACTATATGTCTTTGAAGCCTCTATAATGCTAAGATTGATGTTAGGACAGACCCCACAAAATCTTATAAAGAAAACTAAAAAGCAGTAAACATTTGTCCTCTAGAATGCTAGAAGGCACACCACTGACTGCGAGTGCTCTGTTGGATCAACTAGCCACTCGATGATGCTGATCCTTGTTACGTATGTTTATATCATGATATGATGCAGGACAACATGCATCAATACTTTGAATGTACGAGAATGAAGTTGTAATGCTAACAAAACATAACCTTCAAATGAGTAAGAAGAAATACTTCTTGGCTCTGTTCAACTCATGAACATAACTTAATATAAAGTAGGTAGATATATGCAACATATATAAAAGGTTGTAAAAATAATGTAAACACTTAGTTCGTTAAAGAAAATGATAACAAACTTAACTTTACTTATATACGAAGTAATATAGTTTCCATGGGAGATTCTCTAACAGACAACCACCACTATGAGCCTAAGTGCTGATACAGCGTCTAGCACATGCTGCTAGAACTTTCCTTTACTTTTTCGTCGCGTAAAAACTCCTTAACTTAGTAGATCCACTAGCTTAACTAACATGGTCATCTAAAAATTATGATCCATTAATACCCATGATGGTTACATAGTTTTCATGGAGACTTGAGTTAATATGAACTCTCATCTCTACATCGGTGCTTAATACTACTCCTAAAAAATATTTTAGTTCATGCTTTTAAAAATAACTTCCTTTCTTTGGGTTCAAATAATTGCTCAACACTTAGCTTTCAAAATCTCTCTTTGAATCAATGTTCCCTTTTATTGTTCAATTTTCTTTTGAGAAATCTTAGTTTCATCTTAAACTAAATGTGAAAACGTTTGTAAGCTTTCAGGGAATTAAGTTCTCTTATAGATTTTTAGAAATGAACTAAACTCTTTACTCTTTGCTTAACTTGAAAACATGAATATTAATCAACTCTTACGGAATACTTAGTTCCCTTATATTTCTTTAAAGGAATGACTACAACTTGTTACTCTTTACTTTAACTTGAAACTTGAGAGTTAAAACAAAGTTAATACGTTTTATAAAGACTCTTTAAAACCTTTAAGAACTTTGCTTTAGAATATCTTTTTAACCTTAGACTTGACTCTTACCTTCTTTGTCTTTGATGTTAACTTTTTTTTAATTGGTTTATGGATTCAAGCTTAGGATTTGTTTTGTTTGGTTATTTCTAGGTGTTTAGAAATTATTTGAAGTAATTAGAATCACCAGGTGCTAATGTACCTTGTAAGAACATAAAAGGATAAACTACGAAAACTTGGAGAAAAACACTAATTTGGGCATGTTCGAGGAGCGCTCCACCAGACAATTTGGTCTGAGGCCTTATCCTGGCGGACTGCAGGTGTCCTTCCCTAGAACCTTTGGCGAAGATTGGGCGTGCCACACCTCATGCTTCCCTTGTGAGGCTGATGAACTCCTCTATTCGTTTTCAACTCTAAACCTCCATAGTTCTTTTCTGAAACACGTAGGATCATCAATACCTTCAATACCCAACAGAGATAACTGGAAAACAACATCGGAAACTACGAATCAACATCAATGGGCAATCATACAACTTAGCCAACTAGGGATTCTACAAGATTTATCTAGAATTAACTTCTAATCATGTAAGAAATTCTTAAAACAATTAACTTAAACAAGTTCGGTGTTTGGATGAATTAACCCATCAAGAAATATATCACATACCTTGATAGGGATCACGTGCAGCAAATTTCACTTGAATTTCTTTGGCATTCTTGGCAAACCTTGATCTTTCTCCCTTTTCCTTGTTCTCTTCTCTTTTCTCCAAGACCCATGCGTAAAGTTAATTAACTAATATGAACTAAAATATGTTTTAACCCCAAATAAATTCATTAAAATAATTAGGAAATAAATGGGTGAAAATACTAGTTTGCAATTCTTTAAATTCGGATTGGGCCTTTCTCAATCCAACAACCCAACTTCGGATATGCGTATCTCCCTAATATGCTATCAAAAATTTGCAAACTCATTGGAGTTTGACAGATCTCTCTAAGGTATTTCAACTATATCAAGAACTACCCCTAACTCATCATACCTTAGAAGTTATGACAGTTCGAAAATGACCAAAACTCACTTCTTTAACTTAGGAAATATTTCACATTCCCCTTTCATTAAAAAAGTGATTAATTTTAGGTTCTTCGCTTATTCTTAGGTATTTTGAATTATGAGATGTTACAACATACTATGTGTATATTAAGAAAAAAATAATTATTATATCATCAAAATTACATTTCTCAAGTACTCGAGGTTATGGAATATACCATCTTAGAATAGAATGACTTAATTCAGTTAAATAGTGGTACCTCATATTATGCTAAACGTCAAACTCATTGAATGATAACAAATCATACAAAAAAATGAAAATGTAGGAAGAAGAGTATAAGATAATAAAAATGGAGGAAACATGATCCTATATATAGTCAAAAAAGGCTAGTATGAACATATGTTTTTTGTGTCTTATCTGAAATGTCATAACCTTTTTGAGAAATCGCATCCCTTTTAAAAGTCAAAAATTATTGAAAAACTCGCAATCATTTTAAAAATTCACAACTTATTGAGAAGTCACAACTAATCGAAAAATAACAACCATACGAAAAAGGTCACAACTTATTAAAAAAGTCACAACTCATCAGAATTGTCACAACCTAAGTTAGAGACACCATAGTAATTAATATTCAAGTTAGGAGTTCATCTTTTAAGATAACTAGTTTATGACATGTGTATTCCACCAGATTATCGATTTAGAAAATTTAAGCGATTAATTGAATAATAAGCTTTGCACAAAGTAATATTTAAGTTTCTTTGGTGAATGTTCAATGTGGATCATCATATATATCTTTTATTCATACTAACCTATGAAAACGGTCAATGAAATTTTTTATTAGCTAAATAAAATAATGTATATATTAATTTCAATTTTATAAGGTTCAATCATGACATTATCATATCTCACTAATATTATCTTATAGACGATATTTGTTGGGTATTTTTGTTGTCATCAAACCAGAAAACTCCCTAACAATTTAAATCACATAAATAGCATTGATAAATAATGTCATTCTCTTGTCTCGGGCATTATAAAAACAAATTGTGACAATTCTCTAACCCTCGAGAAGTTGAATAATGTTGGAAAAAGATATTCAGAAGTATATATTTACATCACAAGACAAATTGTTAACAAAAGCAATGAAATTAAAGTACAATAAAAATGAAATGACATAATACATATATTTGACCCTAAACTTGGCTTCAAATTTTAACTTTGACCTCCAACTTTCATAATGCACAGACACTTTAACTATTCAACTTTTAAATAAATAAACACATGAGTCCTACATGGCACAGTACACGTAGGACACCACGTAGGACAAAAATTGACATGTAGGACATATGTGTCTATTTGTTCAACTTTATACAAATTTAAGTGTGTACTTGTGCACATCCAAAGTTGTTTGGCATAAATGTGATTTGAAGCAAAGCTAAAGGGCACATTTACGTATGTTGAATTAAACTAATACAAACTTCAATTGACGTCATTACAACTCATATAAACTTTTCTTCGTTTGAAACTACATAAATATTAAGAAATACTAAATCAATAAAATAAATTGAGCAATTTTTCTATTGCAATAATCATTTTGAAGCCATTAACTAAATAATCCAAATCACATAAGTAGCATTGATAAATAAAGTCATTCTTTTTTCTTGAGCTCGAAAAACAAATCGTGACAATTTTAATCTTGAGAGGTTTAGTAGTTTTTTTAAAAATAAGATTTGTAGAAATATATATGTACATCACTAGAGAAATTGGTAATAAAAACAAATGGATTAAGACTATATCATGTTAACTTCATATATTGGAATATTACATATTATTCTATATACTAACAAAAAAAATTAAATATTATGTCATCATAATTATATTCCTCAAGTACTCGAAGTTAAGGAATATACCCTCTTACGATAGAACAATTACATCATCAGAATAGTGTTACCTCATATTTTAATAAACTTCGAACTCACTCAACGACAGTACATCACACAATTTCTTTTAGAATGCAAGAAGAAGAAGAAGAAGAAGAACAAGAACAAGAACAAGAAGAACCAGAAGAAGAAGAAGAAGAGTAGAAGATTAAAAAGATTAATGGTTGAAAAATGAGAGGAAATACATCTATTTACAGTTAACAAGGGGTAGTATGAGCAAGTGTTTTATGTGTCTTATCTGAAAAATCATAACCCTTTGAAAAGTCACAACTATTTGGAAAATTCATAACTCTTTGAAAAAGCCACAAATCATTGAAAAATCATAATCATTGGAAATAAGTCACAACTCATCCATAAAGTCACAACATAAGTTAAAAATATTATCAAAACTCAATATCCATGTGAGAAGTTCATGCTTTTAAGGTAGTATAAAAGACATAAATATAGATAGACAAAAATAGATATATTATTATAACTTCAAAACAACATTAGATCCATGCATTATTTTCCTCACCCATACATGCGCTTTTATCAACCACTAAGCATATACCTGGTGATTGTGATATCCGCAGGACATAAATAAGGATCAGCAGGAACCAGTTAATCGTCCAAAATGGAAAAAATAGATGAGCATACTACATGCAATTATTGATGAACAATGGTAGAAAGGCTCTTGAAAATGAGAGATCAACGATTAACAGATTTATCGTTAGTTGATGGTAAATATTGTGAAAACCCTTTTGAGATCGATATATACCAGAAATTTAATTGGCAATTCACAGCCAATGATAGGCCTTTCCCTGATCTAATGCCAAATTCTCCATAAACTAATGTCGTGTCCTGATGAATCTAGTCGGGTTTCTGTGTAAATATCGGTCCCTTGATTTTCCTTATTGAATACTATTTTTAGAGGGGGGATGATGGGCGACACACAATAGAGAATCAATGGATGCCCTTTTTTCTTCGTAGGTGAACAGTCTATCAGCCATAGAAAGTTTCCTAAAGCACAATCTCACTCTTTTGCGAGCAAACAAAGACCAACAATATGGGAGAAAAGAGATAAACTTAAAGACACATGAGTTGTCTCCTCAAAAACCTTGATTTAATATCATGACATACTGATAGTTTTCTATAGCGAAGGTTCTTCAAGATATATTATTTCGATTAAGAGAACCTCCTCAAATATACTCATGTATTTCTCGATTTTTCCCCCATTTACCTTCAAAATCTCTCTACTATGATTTATATAACAAAACACAAACAAGAAAGCATCCACCCAAAAGATGTTTCACAAGAAATTATTTTGGGAGAATTTAAAATATTTATTAATTGTTGTATCATCATAAATCAATGATTATTATAAAACCATTGACAACATGAAGCACTGAAATATCTGCTTCTACAATGCAAGAGTCTCCAACAATGAAGATTTTCTTTTCATCCTTCGGTTCACTTAGTGGCATAAATTCGGCCCTTCACCAATAAAAATTAGGATCTGCAAACCAATAACCTACAGAAGCTGTATGAGAAAAATGGATCGTAGAACTACTTCTACAATTTATGGTGGAAAAAAAGAAATTACATTTTTGTCATGATGCATAAATATTTCTTTTAACTTGTCTATAAATCAGGTTTAGCCCCTTCAACATTGGGTGTGCATAAATAGACACTTAAGCTTCTATAAAGTTGAACAAATAGACACACATGTCCTAGATCCTCGATGTTATTTTTGTCATATGTGGCATTCTACGTGTATTATGTCATGTAGGACTCATGTATTTACTTATTCAACTTTATACAAATTTAAATGTTTATTTGTGCATATTCAATGTTGAAAAACATAGACGTAAAATGAGGCCAAGTTAAATATAACATTTATGCAATATTGTTACTTTTATTAATTGCAAATGTAGGAACCAATTTTTTTTTTAAAAAAAATAAGGAACTAGAGAAATACTAGTTAAGTTGTGGTGGACATCAGCATACTGGTATTTCATAGATATCCAATCCATTAGCATGAACAAATCCCAGAAAGAGGAAATATTTTGGCCACTTTGATTAGCGTTACCTGTAGGATTTAGACGAAGTTTCCTGCATACAAACACGACAAGTCTTACACACACAACTCAAGAATATCATTTGCTAAAGAAACTACAAATGTATATAATGAATAAAACGGTTATGAATAATATACCATTTGTAACCCCAAATAGAAAACTCTTGAGAATACACTATGCTCTTCAGTTTTGTGAATTAAGAAATCTTCCATTCGTGCTTATAATTAAACTTGATCCCATTCAAACAGGGGGGGGGGGTGGCAAATATTATCCTACTCCAGGGTTCTTGATGACATAAACATCGACCCCCAAGACACATCTGTCATTAACAAGTTAACCGTTAGGGGGCTCTCTGAATGTTTCATGAGAAATACATTTTGAGAAACCCCATTCAATTTTGATATTGTAAAAACATTGCTCCACGCCTGCAATAAAATATCATACATATATAATTCATTTTAAGAAATCATATTTTGTTAACTTCAAAAGACTAGGGAGAAGAAACTAAATGTGGCATTCCCCTCCCGACAAGAGTATAAAGGGTTTTTCTAAGCATAGATGATTATGTCCATCCGCACTTAAAATTAACTAGTTGAGCCATCTCAAATATTTTGCCAAGAATCTCAATCATTCTTTACGACTTTATAAGGTAGTATTCTATATTTTATATATTGCTGTCAGATTTATTGCTTATATGATATTTGATTATTTTAACACAAATGCTTTTTTTGCTTAATGAAATAAGTTCATTTTTTCATTATGACATTTGACAGACAGATAGAATTTTATTTGCATGTATGTTATACTTTTTATTTCTTGAATTTTAATCTAAAAGCTTGAGAAGAAATTCAAATAATGCAAATTTTATATCAAAGGCTAAGTGTGAAATGACTAAAAAGAAATTTAATTTAACTCCCTTAAATGTTAAATTTAATGGTCTTCATTTTCATTACTCGGGTGACTTTTTATTATTATGACATCTAAAATAATTAATAGTCATATTTCTGATAGTATTTGGTGTTATATTATAGTCCTATAAATAGAAATATTGTAAAATTTTGTTGAAATGAGCACATGAACATTTTAAGTGGTCATATTTTTAGGCTATTTAATGGTAATTTTGGCTTGTCGATGTGTATATCGACAAGAGTTCCGAGGATTATACATTGATTTCATATTTTATTCAAATGTTTTATTAATTAAACCGTAAGAATGATATTGTATTACTTATTTATTTTATTCCTCTCGTCTATTTATTTTGTATTTTTTAGATAGAATTTGATTGTTGTAAGTTTAAAATTCACGTTTTCTTCAACACTATGATGAAAACTCTGAAGGCAAAGGAAAAATGAATGTGCACAAGGCGTTCGATGAAATGTTAAATAGTACACTACGACAAATATGATATATAGCTATGAAACTATTAGCTATGACATCAGATTTGTCACTAATTATTCATTTTAAGCGACAAAATTTACTTTTCGTGCTTAAATATATGAGAGACATACTTTTAGTAACGAAACATAAGAATTCGTAGAAAAGTTTTGTCCACTAAAGTTTCCCGCCAAATAATCATTTGGCGCCATTTTGTTAAGTGATGTTAGTCACTAATTTAAAGTGATCGGTGACATATTATTTCGTCACTAATAGTGTGTGTAATTCATGACAAACACGACATCAAATTCGTCACTAATTATTCTCTTTTAGTGACAAAATTTATATTTTGTGCATAAATATATGAGACACATACTATTAGTGACGAAACATAAGAATTCGTAGCAATATTTTGTCTACTAAAGTTGCCCACAAAAAAAATCAGTTGGCCTCATTTGTTAAGTAGTGTTAGTCACGAATTTAATGTTATCAGTGACACATTATTTCGTCACTAAAAATGTATATAATTCATGACAAAATATTTTTTGTCCTATAATTTAATAAATTTTGGACACAAAAATTTTATCTAAAAAATAAGTTGTTATAATAACCCACAAATTAGAGTTCGTAGTCAAACATTATAAATTTTAGCTATTAAAATTTATATTTTATTATGACATTTATTTCTTCACTAATAATATAAATAATTGGTGACAAATATTTTATTGTCTCTAATCAATCTATAATTTAGTGACAACAAAAAATTATAACAAAATATGTATGGTGTTAAATAGCGACGACTTAAAATTTGTAGTGAATAATTAAACTATTTGATATGAAAAAATGCATAGCTAAATACAATTTTTTTGGCTGCAATTATCCATAATTTCAAGTGATAACATTCAAAAAGAATAATACAAGTGTTTCATAAGAAGTAGACATAGTCCATTCGTTAATTGACAAGTAAAAATATTAAAACCAATGAATTTGATCGATTTTGTAAAAACGAAAAGGGAAAAGGGTCTGATATACCCCTCAACTTTGTCATTTAGAGCTGATATACCCCTCGTTATAAAAGTGGCTCATATATACCTTTACTTGTAAACAAATGGCCCACATATACCCTTTTCCTCTAACGGAAATGAAAAAAAAAATTTAATCTAAAATCTTATTATTTTTTTCTAAAAAATATAATCCCATGTGAGTAAATTTAATCCTTGTCAAACATATTTTTTGACATTTTTTGTATTTTAATGACTAATTTATAATTATTATTTTGACAATAGAATTTATTTATGTTTCACTAATATTCTTGTAAAACTTTTTATACATGACCAAATTTTTTCTTCGAATACGAAATTAAATTACAATACACACAAAAAAATAGTTTAAATTTTTTTTCTTCAAACTAAGGAATGAAAGAAAAAACAAAATAAGAATAAGAAACTCAAATAATTTTAATAAAAGAAGTCAAAAAATAATTTATGTATGAAAAAAATTAAAATATACATTGAACTTTGATAAAAGAATCATATATACCCCTAAATATTTTTTTTAAAAAAAATTAGAAGTAACAAATATAAATTTAAAACTAATTTTTTAATTTTCGTTAAATGAAGGGTATATGTGAGCCATTTTGTAACGGCAGGGGTATATGTGAGTAATTTGTATAACGGTAAGGGCATATATGAGCCACTTTTATAACGAGGGGTATATCAACTCTAAATGACAAAGTTGAGGGGTATATCAGACCCTTTTTCCAAACGAAAAAGTTCAAATACATTAGTTTTCTTAAATTAGACAATTGTAAAATGCATCAATTGAAAATACAATTCGGGTTATAAGTATTGTGAATGGACATGGTTCTACCACTAGATCACAAATATTTGTTAGTTTCACTATTTTTTTTATTTGACACACTTTCATTGATAAACACAATTTTAAAAAATAATTTATCAAGTCTTTGTGGGAATTTTTGTGCATATCTATTGATTTTTTTTGGTAAACTACACAGATTAAGTCGATCTATATGCTTCTGTCTATAAATATGTACATATTTATAGTAATTCCAGATACGTATATAGGACAATTATACAGAGATAACATCGAGTTACAAACTTAGACTTTACAAAGGTGCAATATATTCATGAATTTCTATTAATTTTTCCCACTAGTGTGAAAATTGAAATAAACAAAAAAATGAAGCACATATAAAAGAAATGAAATAACGAGGATTTCAGATATATTATGATGAAGTACTATTAGTATTGGTATAGATGTTCAACTTGAACTGATTATTCATTATTTTTAATAAAATAAAAAGTAGATTTTAAATAAATTTATCATTGTACTGAATAATTTCTAAAATTTACAAAAATAAATAAATAAAATGAAAAAATTGTACTGAATATATTTAAAGATATTTTAAAAATACACAATTTAATTAAAATATAATCTATATTTGAATGAATTGTGGGTAATAAATTTCATGCACTTGTGTATGATTATAAATAATCATATAATATATTATTTCTACAAAAGTTAAATTTGAAAAAGTGAATGAAGAATAAAATAAAACAATAATAATCAACAAGAGATAGTTGGTCCGATGGTAAGCACTCTTAACTTCCAACCTTAAGGTTGTGAGTTCGATTCCCCAAGGTAGCATAATGTGTAAGATCCTAGCCAAGGTTGAAAAAAATTGATACATATGGGGGGGGGGGGGAGATATATATATATACATTACATTCATATATAAAAGTTATTTTTATCATGTATATATTTTTTAAAAAATAATTTTTTGTATATAAAATATATCATTATTGACAAAATTAAATTTTTTTCAGCTACAAATTATATATAACTTTAGAGACAATTGCTTTAGTCACTTACTGAAGTAAAATAATTAGCGACGATATAATTTTGTCGGTAGTAATAACCTTTTTAGTGACAAAGCATACTATTAACTACAAAAAATATACTTTTTAAAACAAATTAATTTGTGACAAATGATTAAGCGTTTGGTGATAGTTTTTCTTTTGTAGTTAAAATAATACTTTTAGCAATGAAACACTAAATCGTCTTTGTATACTTTTAGAGACACATTTAGTGACGACTGAGTGACGAATTATTTTTCATCACACAAGATTTTTTGTGATGGAATATGGTTTATTAATGACGAAATTATTTGTCCCTGATAATTGAATTTATTGTAGTGATAATTGCCCAAAGGTATTTGTTGTGGCGCCGTTGATCGCTACTCTTGAAAGACCCGATGAAAATGATATAGGTACTCCGTACAGTGAAGTCTTGTTGTCCAATGGAATTCCCCAAACAAATATGATAAATATGGGACAAAGGCCATTAACTGATTTTTTTCTGATGCATTTATCAGTGCTCCATATCATCATGTAGTTGGCCAAATTCACAGAGAAGGAATTGCACAAGCTCGTTCCGGTCTCATAGCTGGCCTAACTAAGACAATTTTGAGAGGTCAAATGGAATTTGAAATGGTTGTGGTCTTTATCCCGGAGGATGTACTCTTGATGAACCGATTCTTGAAGATATGGATGGTGTCCTTGTGAAAATCTCTAAAGGTATAACTAATCTATATATATGCAACACTCATCTCTTTATTGACAACTATGAGCTTCATTAATGTAACGACCTGTTTAGTCGTTTTGAACAACAGACTTTATTTCTGGAAAAACTGGTTAAGACGACGGAACCCACGACGGACCGTCATGGGCACGACGGACCGTCGAGTGGGTCTCGTTCCAAAACACTTAGAATTCTGAAATTTGGGTACTGAAATCGACTCTCTGAACTTCGTGACGAAGTGGCAGGACGGACCGTCACAGGCATGACGGACTGTCACAGGCCCTTCAGTAAATTTCAGTCTCTGAACTTTACGACGGCCCAGCAGGACGGACCGTCGCAGGCACGACGGCCCATCACAGGCTGCGTAATCCCAGGCGGGGTCGGATTTCTTTAAATGTTTTAAGGGACGTTTTGGACTATTCCTGCTATAATTATAAATTTAGTGGGTTAATGTTAATAATTTAACTACTTGAGGGTTAAAAGAGATAACCTTGAATTAATTAATGGGTTAATTCACCATCTTTTATCCTTAATTATATGCTAATTAGGGTAAAAGAAAGAGGGTTTGAATAAGAAAAAGAGAAGAACAGAAAGAGAGGGAGAAACGATCGAGAGAGAGGAGAAACGAAGAAGAAAGCAAAGATTTTGAAGATTTGCTTGCTTGATCACAATTCTTCGGTGTAGTTAGGTTATGGTTTTTATGCTATTCGTAGTAATCTCTTAATAGCGAATGATATGTATTGGGTAGTGTTGTAAACCCTTCAATATGCTTAATTGTGTGCTTGCATGAATGTGATTATATAATTGTGATGAATCAGCATGATGAGTCTATTGAACCTCTAATCCTAAATTTACCTTGTTAATGATGATGCCTTGATATAAGAGAAGGCTTGATGAACTAAAGTAATGAGATTGATGATGCCTTGGTGTAAAAGAAGGCTTGATGAATTAATAGAATTAGATTAATGGAGCGGGTGTCACGAACCGACACGTAGAATTTGGGGATCGGGTGTCACGAATCGACACGTAGAATTAGGGGATTGGGTGTCACGAACCGACACGTAGAATTAGGGGATCGGGTGTCACGAATCGACCCGTAGAATCAGGGGATCGGGTGTCACGAACCGACACGTAGAATTAGGGGATCGGGTGTCACGAACCGACACGTAGAATTAGGGGATCGGAGTGTCACATACCAACACATGAGGAATAAAGATAATGAATCTTGAAAGACGTTATATACTCAATTTAATGAACCTAAGTCCCAAATGAGTATGATGGGGAGGCGTGAGTTCTCATTGATGTGCTTGTTGTTGTGACCAAGGGTTATGGTAATTGTAAATGCCGCATGTTGAGTATTGTAGTTGATTTTATGATATTATCTGATATATACTGTTTTCTATTTTGAGTTGGCTGATGATATCTACTCAGTACTTGTGTTTGTACTGACCCCTACTTGTATGTTTCTTTCATTGTTATTTGTGGAGTGCAACAAATGCACCGTCGTCTTCAATTCAACCGCAACTCTAGCCAATCTTCATAACACCGGATTTCAGGGTGAGCTAACGCTTCTAGCTTGGACTAGATCTTCTTCTTCATGTCTTGATGCCTTGAAGTTCCGGCATGGTCTAGATTTTTATTTATTCTAGCTTTCTAGATACAATAGAATTAGTAATTTGAGGATGGATGTTCTTGTGATGATGACTTCTAGATTTTGGGGCTAATGATAAGTATTTTGAGTTTTAGAAGTTGGTTATTGATTTCGTTAATGAGTTTTAAGTCTTCCGCATTATTTTCTGTTTGTTATAGTTGAAATGTTGGGGTTTGGATTGGTTGGTTCGCTCACATAGGAGGGTAAGTGTGGGTGCCACTCACGACACGTTTTGGGTCGTGACAAACTTGGTATCAGAGCATTAGGTTCGTTGGTCTCATCACACAAGGACGAGTCTAGTAGAGTCTTAAGGAACGTTAGGGGGACGCCTTTA
Organism: Solanum chmielewskii; assembly: GCA_027704785.1. Classification (NCBI taxonomy): domain Eukaryota; kingdom Viridiplantae; phylum Streptophyta; class Magnoliopsida; order Solanales; family Solanaceae; genus Solanum; species Solanum chmielewskii. Next base: position 23,972,484 of record JAKWIX010000328.1, read on the forward strand.
CTTTTCTTTGAGAGGCTATAAGACTTTAGGAAAATTCTATTCTTTCTTTCTTTCGTGCTATTACTTGAATCCAATTGGTATCTAGGTGATACAAATTGGTATCTGACCATCTTCACTCTATTTCGCAGATGGTTCGAACTAGAGCACACACCGTGCCAACACCAACACCGGCAAGACAAGAAGCGTCTGAGCCAGCCACTGGGGCTGTAGCTCGAAGAGGAGTATTGACAAGAGGCCGTGGAAGAGGTCGTGGGAGGACGCCCTCTAGAGGAAGAGGACGAGCACCTAGCCCATCTGGTACTAGGGCGGTGACTCTTCCACTAACTTAGGAAGTGGTCAGAGAGGGTGAGGATGGGGAGAATGAACAAGTGCAGAACGAGGAATTGCCACCCCAACCTACCCCAGAGATGATCAATCAGGTTCTTGCTTATCTTAGCGGGTTATCTGATCAGGGCCAGACACCTCCAGTGTTTTCTGCACCAACACCTTCGGTTCCGGAGGTACAAGATGCAGCTACTGTGGCTCCCCGCATGGATGCCTCATTGGAAATAGGCACGTTTTCTTGTCAGACTACAAGACCTATAATGACAAATGATTAGCATGAACTTTTCAGTAAGTTCTTGAAATTGAAACCTCCAGTCTTCAAGGGTGCTGAATCTGAGGATGCCTACGATTTTCTGGTTGACTGTTATGAGCTACTACACAAGATAGGTATAGTAGAACGGTTTGGTGTTGAGTTTGTGACTTATCAGTTTCAAGGAAACGCCAAAATGTGGTGGCGGTCACATGTTGAGTGTCAACCGACAGAGGCACCACCTATGACTTGGGCATCATTCTCTAGCTTGTTTATGGAGAAGTATATCCCCCGGACTTTGAGGGATAGGAAAAGAGATGAGTTCTTGAGCCTAGAGCGAGGTAGGATGTCGGTTACTGCATATGAGGCTAAGTTTCGTGCGTTATCCAGGTATGCCACCCAACTTTGTTTCAATCCACAAGAGCGGATTCGCCGTTTTGTGAAGGGGTTGAGGTCAGAATTGCGGATTTCAGCCATACAGGTAGCGGCTATGGCAAAATCCTTTCAAGAAGTAGTAGACTTCGTGATAGAGGTGGAAGGAGTGAAGCTAGATGACTTCACCATGGCATCGACATCAAAAAGGCTTCGAAAGGGAGGTGAGTTTAATGATTCTTACTCTAGAGGACAGGGTTCAGGAGGTTACTCAGTCCAACCAATTCAGTCTTCACTACAGACTGTAGTTGGGGGTCCACCTCAGACCGATCAACACTTCTCTGAGAGACCTATGCTTGACTCCAGAGTGTGTTATGGATCTGGGGAGACTATACATATTAGGAGAAATTGTCCAAAACAGAGTTATAGACCCCCAATAGCTAGAGGTAGTGGTGGTCATGGTAGAGGCCGTTATTCAGGAGGACGTGGTGGCCGAGGTAATGGTGGTCACCAAAACGGCCGGGGTGACAAACAAATGGGAACTACTGCAGCGCAACATGGTATGGGCAACGGGCAAACAGGTGATGGGGCCCATTGTTACGCTTTTCCTGGGCGGTCGGAAGCGGAGACATCAGATGCTGTTATCACAGGTAATCTTTTAGTTTGTGATTGTATGGCTTCTGTATTATTTGATCCTTGCTCCACATTTTCATATGTATCTTCCTCATTTGCTACGTGTCTTAATTTACATTGTGAATTGCTTGACATACCTATTCGTGTGTCTACTCCGGTGGGTGAGTCTGTGATAGTTGAAAAAGTATATAGGTCTTGTTTTGTGACTTTTGTGGGGAGCAATACTTATGTAGACTTGGTTATCATAGAAATGGTTGATTTTGATGTAATTCTGGGTATGACTTGGCTTTCTCTGAATTTTGCGATCTCGGATTGTAATGCTAAAACTGTGACGCCAGCCAAGCATGGGACAGATCCGTTATTGTGGGAGGGATACTACACTTCCACTCCGGTTCGTATCATCTCCTTTCTTCGTGCTAAGAGAATTGTTAGTAAGGGTTGTTTAGCTTTCTTTGCACACCTCAAGGATGATACTACTCAAGTACCTTCAATCGAGTCGGTTGCGATAGTCCGTGAGTTTTTAGATGTGTTTCCTGCAGACCTTCCTGGTATGCCACCGGATAGAGATATTGACTTCTGCATCGATCTTGAACCGGGCACTCGCCCCATTTCTATACCCCCTTATAGAATGGCTCCCGCTGAGTTAAGAGAGTTAAAGGCCCAAGTTCAAGAGTGGTTGACTAAAGGCTTCATTAGACCAAGTGCATCTCCTTGGGGTGCTCCGATGTTATTTGTGAAGAAGAAGGATGCGAGTTTTCGGATTTGCAAAGACTATCGGAAGTTGAACAAGGTAACTATTAAGAACAAGTATCCCATTCCTCGCATTGATGACTTGTTCGATCAGTTACAAGATGCTTGTGTCTTCTCTAAGATTGACTTGAGATCCGGTTATCATCAATTGAAAATACGGGCAACGGATGTGCCAAAGACTGCTTTTCGGACCAGGTATGGGCATTACGAATTTGTAGTGATGTCTTTTGGTCTTACGAATGCCCCTGCTGCTTATATGAGCCTGATGAACGGGATTTTTAAGCCATATCTGGATCTCTTTGTGATCGTATTTATTGATGATAAATTGATATACTCAAAGAGCAAGGAGGAACATAAGGAGCACTTGAGAATTGTATTGGAAATGTTGAGGGAGAAAAAGCTTTATGCCAAATTCTCCAAGTGTGAGTTTTGGCTAGATGCAGTGTCCTTCTTGGGGCATGTGGTTTCTAAGGACGGGGTGATGGTGGATCCTTCTAAGATTGAGACAGTGAAGAATTGGGTAAGACCTACTAATGTGTCAGAAATAAGGAGCTTTGTTGGTTTAGCTAGCTATTACCGTCGATTTGTAAAGGGATTCTCTTCCATTGCTTCCCAATTGACGAACTTGACTAAGCAGAATGTTCCATTTGTATGGTCGGACGAATGTGAGGAAAGCTTCCAGAAACTCAAGACCTTGTTGACTACTGCACCAATCCTTACCCTGCCAGTGGAAGGTAAGAATTTCATTGTCTATTGTGATGTATCCTATTCGGGTTTGGGTGCAGTGCTAATGCAAGATAAGAACGTAATTGCTTATGCTTCAAGGCAATTAAAGGTGCATGAACGTAATTATCCAACCCATGATTTGGAATTGGCTGCGGTAGTGTTTGTATCAAAGCAATGGAGACATTATCTATATGGGGTTAAGTGTGAAGTATACACGGATCATCATAGCCTACAATATGTCTTTACTCGAAAAGATTTGAATTTGAGACAGAGGAGATGGATGGAACTACTGAAGGACTACGATATCACTATCTTGTATCATCCGGGAAAGGCTAATGTTGTGGCAGACGCCTTAAGTAGAAGGGCAGGAAGCATGGGAAGTCTAGCTCACTTGCAAGTTTCTAGACGCCCATTGGCTAGAGAAGTTCAGACTCTGGCTAATAACTTTATGAGGCTAGAAGTAAATGAGAAGGGAGGATTTTTGGCCAGTGTGAAGGAAAGATCTTCTTTTCTTGACAAGATCAAGGGAAAACAGTTTGATGATGAGAAACTAAGCTGAATTCGGGATATGGTGTTGCGAGGAGAGGCTAAAGAAGCAATAATGGATGAGGAAGGTGTTTTGAGAATTAAGGGAAGGGTATGTGTGCCCCGTGTTGATGATTTGATCTACACTATTCTTACAGAGGCCCATAGTTCCGGATATTCTATACATCCTGGTGCAACCAAGATGTACCGTGACATAAAGCAACACTTTTGGTGGAGTAGAATGAAGCGCGACATTGTTGATTTTGTTGCCAAATGTCCAAATTGTCAGCAAGTACAGTATGAACACCAAAGGCCTGGAGGACCACTTCAGAGAATGCCCATTCCTGAATGGAAGTGGTAGAGAATTGCAATGGACTTCGTGGTTGGTCTTCCAAAGACAATGAGTATGCATGACTCTATTTGGGTAATCGTTGATAGGTTAACAAAGTCTGCTCACTTCATTCCGGTCAAGGTGACCTACAATGCAGAGAAGTTAGCCAAAATCTAAATCTCAAAAATCGTTCGATTGCATGGAGTTCCACTCTCCATCATATCAGATAGAGGTACGAAGTTTACTTCTATGTTTTGGAGAACATTGCATGCTGAATTAGGTACTAGGTTGGACCTTAGTACTGCATTTCACCCTTAGAGCGATGGTCAGTCTGAGCGAACGATTCAAGTGTTGGAGGATATGCTTCGTGCATGTGTGATAGAATTTGGGGGTCATTGGGATAACTTCTTACTCTTAGCGGAGTTTTCATACAATAATAGCTATCACTCAAGTATTGATATGGCTCCTTTCGAAGCATTGTATGGGAGAAGGTGTAGGTCTCCCATTGGTTGGTTTGATGCATTTGAGGTTAGACCTTGGGGTACTGATCTTTTGAGGGATTCATTAGAGAAAGTGAAATCTATTCAAGAAAAGCTTTTAGCGGCGCAAAGTAGGCAAAAGGAATATGCAGATCGAAATGTTAGAGACTTGGAGTTTATGGAGGGTGGGCAAGTCTTGCTGAAGGTTTCGCACATGAAAGGGGTGATGCGGTTTGGTAAGCAAGGTAATCTTAAGCCCAAGGTATATTGGACCATTTGAAGTACTTAAGCGAGTAGGGGAGGTGGCATATGAATTAGCCTTGCCTCCAGGACTGTCAGGAGTGCATCCGGTGTTTCATGTGTCTATGTTGAAAAGATACCATGGGGATGGAAACTACATTATCCGTTGGGATTCAGTTTTGCTTGATGAGAAATTGTCTTATGAGGAGGAGCCTGTTGCTATTTTAGATAGAGAAGTTTGCAAGCTGAGGTCAAGGGAAATTGCATCTATCAAAGTTCAATAGAAGAATCGGCCAGTTGAAGAATCCACTTGGGAGAAGGAGGCAGATATGCAAGAAAGATACCCACACCTGTTTACAGATTCAGGTACTCCTTTTCGCCCTTGTTTTTCTTCTTATGATCGTTCGGGGATGAACGATGGGTAAATTGGTATATATTGTAACGACCTGTTTAGTCATTTTGAGCAGCAGATTTTATTTCTGGAAAAACTGGCTGAGACGACCGTCATGGGCACGACGGACCGTCGAGTGGGTCTCGTTCCAAAACACTTAGAATTCTGAAATTTGGGTACTGAAATCGACTCTCTGAACTTCGTGACGAAGTGGCCGGATGGACCGTCACAGGCATGACGGACCGTCACTGGCCCTTCAGTAAATTTCAGTCTCTGAACTTTACAACGGCCCAGCAGGACGGACCGTCGCAAGCACGACGGCCCGTCACAGGCTGCGTAATCCCAGGCGGGGTCGAATTTCTTTAAATGTTTTAAGAGACGTTTTGGACTATTCCTGCTATAATTATAAATTTAGTGGGTTAGTGTTAATAATTTAACTACTTGAGGGTTAAAAGAGATAACCTTGATTTAATTAATGGGCTAATTCACCATATTTTATACTTAATTATATAAAGAGGGTTTGAATAAGAAAAAGAGAAGAACAGAAAGAGAGGGAGAAACGATCGAGAGAGAGGAGAAACGAAGAAGAAAGCAAAGATTTTGAAAATTAGCTTGCTTGATCACAATTCTTCGGTGGAGGTAGGTTATGGTTTTTATGCTATTCATAGTAAGCTCTTTATAGCGAATGATATGTATTGGGTAGTGTTGTAAACCCTTCTATATGCTTAATTGTGTGCTTGCATGAATGTGATTATATAATTGTGATGAATATGCATGATGAGTCTATTGAACCTCTAATCCTAAATTTACCTTGTTAATGATGATGCCTTGGTCTAAGAGAAGGCTTGATGAACTAAAGTAATGAGATTTATGATGCCTTGGTATAAAAGAAGGCTTGATGAATTAATAGAATGAGATTAATGGAGCGGGTGTCATGAACCGACACGTAGAATTAGGGGATCGGGTGTGACGAACCGACACATAGAATTAGGGGATCGGGTGTCACGAACCGACACGTAGAATTAGGGGATCGGGTTTCACGAACTGACACATAGAATTAGGGGACCGGGTGTCACGAACCGACAAGTAGAATTAGGGGATCGGGTGTCACGAACCGACACGTAGAATTAGGGGATGGGAGTGTCACGTACCGACACAAGAGGAATAAAGATAATGAATCTTGAAAGACATTATATACTTAATTTAATGAACCTAAGTCCCAAATGAGTATGATGGGGAGGCGTGAGTTCTCATTGGTGTGCTTGGTGTTGTGACCAAGGGTTATGGTAATTGTAAATGCCGCATGTTGAGTATTGTAGTTGATTTTATGATATTATCTGATATATACTGTTTCTATTTTGAGTTGGCCGATGATATCTACTCAGTACTTGTGTTTGTACTGACCCCTACTTGTATGTTTCTTTCTTTGTTATGTGTGGAGTGCAGCAAACGCACCGTCGTCTTCAATTCAACCGCAACTCTAGCCAGTCTTCATTACACCGGATTTTAGGGTGAGCTAATGCTTCTAGCTTGGACTGGATCTTCTTCTTCATGTCTTGATGCCTTGAAGTTCCAGCATGGGCTAGATTTTTATTTATTCTAGCTTTCTAGATACTCTTAGAATTAGTAATTTGAGGATAGATGTTCTTGTGATGATGACTTCCAAATTTTGGGGATAATGATAAGTATTTTGAGTTTTAGAAGTTGGTTATTGATTTCGTTAATGAGTTTTATGTCATCCGCATTATTTTCTGTTTATTATAGTTTAAATGTTGGGGTTTGGATTGGTTGGTTCGCTCACATAGGAGGGTAAGTGTGGGTGCCACTCACGACACGTTTTGGGTCGTGACAATTAATTGACATCAAAAGTGCTTACCAATATTACATCAATCCGTTGCAATAGTTTTTTTCATGGCTAACCCTTTTGATAGACAAAATATAGAGATGTCCAACAAAGCTGCACGATCGAAGAGATCGAACTGCGACACAAAGGAGAGGAGATTAATGATAATAATGAAATAGTGACCTTCAATGCATAATGTTTCCAATACTATTTATCAAAAACTCTTTCTATTGTTTGCAATTTTAAGAGACACTTGCTATTGCTGTTTTATCTAATGGGTAGTGGAAGTTAAGGATAACAGTAATTCTATCTTTGTTGGGGGACATTGCGGTTCTGGTAAGACTGAAATTACTACAATTCTTAAGCACTATTTTTCTTATCCTAGTGACCTTAAAAGCATGTAAAAGCGGTTGGTGCAACATCAGTTTTGCGTTCCAATTAAATACTTGAAGTAATGAGCAAACAAATTGTTTGTATTATTGATTCATGCCTCTCTTGATATAAAGAAGATAACGAAAGAGTATGTATTAAACAAGAGAGAGCCAAAGGAAATTTTAAGAGTTGAGATTGTTGTTAGAATTCATCTTGGAAATTGGGCATCAACAAGGGGAATTAATATTTATTTGTTTGCTATTAAGGTTTAAAACTCTTGGTTTCATATTCTTACTAAACCAGTTACTCTCCACACACATGTAAAACCTTGCAAGAATTGCCACTATAATGTCAGTGTGGCATCACTTGAACCTTGAGGACAAGGTTCTTTTTAGGGGAAGATTATTGTTCGAATCAAGTTGACTCTGTTAGGGCATATTGGCTATAACATACTTTTATTTGTGATCCAATCCCAATAACCATTTATTAAAAAAAGGACTAGGAGTTAGAAGAACGATTATGAAAATTATGTTGAAGCTTTGGTTTTCAGTTGTCTCTCATCCTTTTTCTCTCTTCTAGTTCTAATTACCTTCTTCTATATTCATCTATTTGTAATTAGTATATCATACTTTGTTGTTTGTATTATATTTATCACTTGTATTCGGTGATATATTCAACACACCACAATCACACTCACACTTATAATCTCAATATCATACAATTGAGAAGTGATTGATGGTATATAGTCATTCGTTCATATTCATTTACATTTAGCGTGAAATTAATGCAATATCTAATACATACATACATCATAAGAAAGCAAGAACCAATGTATATCACACAATCGTAGAATCCAAACAATCACCTACCTCGAAACAAGCTTAAAACCCTAAGAAACTTGATTCTTTCGTTTTTGAATTTATTCTACTTATTCTTTGCCTACAAACAATCAATATAATAGGGAATCAATAAACAATCACTAATTACCTAGATTTCTAACTATTTTAACAACCTAGTTCATACCATGATCCCAAGTATCTAAATTAGGGGTGTTTCCACCATAGATTATACATCAAAATCTTCCCTATCGATAATTAACGTTAGATTACGTTCTACGGATCAAAGAATTAATTTTGGGAGTTAAAATCAATCCATTAGTCTCATGAATTGTGGAAAACTATCAAGAATCGCCTGCGGTACATTGCCACATCGACCCTTACCCCTACTACATCGGCACCGCCAGAGCTACCAAAACCACTGCCAAAGCGGCTTGCACAAAGTAGTGAAATATTTTAGTATTTCAAAGACCCCCATTTTACAACACACCTTTGACAAACGATGCTTCCAAAATACAGCTTACACTAAGATCAATCCCTGGAGTAATAGTTATTCGAATTCAATTTGGTAAAGTCATATAGATTCCATAACAACTTATATAATACTTATATAATCTAAACCATAAATAAGTCACCAAATTGATATCAGATTTTTGTACATCCTAATGACTCCGATTCGTCTAAATCAGGAATAGGTTGAGAAATTTCAAGTTACTACGAAAAAGCTTTTCAACACAAAATTTTCTTTTCTTGTCTTTTCTGTAACGGCGGAACCCGATCGTTACAATAGATAAAAATTTACCCCATCTCCGAGTGAAAAACATAGGAAAAAAAGGCAAAGGAAGGTTTTTCAACATAAATGTCTTCCCCGAGCATTCCGTTGAGAAATGCATATTTGACATCCGAATGAAAGATTGTCCACTTGTAGTGTGCTGCGAGAGCAACTAGAAACCTTACTATGTCATGCCGAGCAACAGTTTCTCCAAAGTCCACTCCAGGCTGATGAGAATAGCCTTTAACTACAAGTGTAGCTTTATGATTGAAGATGGAGCCATTATGATCTCTGCATTCAGAGATCTGGATCAGAATCCATCCCACGAGACACAGACAGGCCTAGATGTCACGACCGGAATCTAGACTCCGGACGAAACCGGTGTCGTTTACCTCTCAGAGGTTGCAGACAAGCCTACATACGTTATCTTTAATTCATCTAGGTTAATTTTTTGTCGAAAAATTTAAACTTTTTGTTATTTAGCATTTGTGTAAGACATTCTACTTAAACTCATAAATGTTCACAATCAACCATCTAACATTAAGATCACCATATGAAATAAATCGTTCACAATTGCATTAAATGTGTACTTGCCAAAACGGCACCAATACAAAATCTGAAATGAATTGGGAAATGAAACACTAGTGGAACATGCTCCTCTAGCTAAGGCCTACATCTAAGATAGATAATAACAGTAGATATCCTCAAAATCATGAGAGCCTATGAAGTCCGGATGAAAGCTCCCCATCCGGATAGCTACAATATTGTACCGTAAGATCTAACGTCCACCTATGCCTGGACCTAAAAATAGATAATTGAATGGAATTAGTACACTGTTGTACTAAGTAAGGGTATATACAGGCAAACACCAAGGACATGCATGAGAAAGAATAGCTCTTTCCTAACAACAAGATTTATGGAATGTCAAGTCACTGGACTTTCCAAATTTGGATTAGAAAGGCAATGGACCTGCCAAATTTAGATTTCGAAAGTCATGCCATGAGTGTAATATGCATCATCAAACTTATGATTTTGCAAAAACAACATAACATATTTTATATAACACATAGCGTTGTTCATATATCATTTACTCATATGCCATGAGAACTTGGAAGCATGTACTTGACATTACGACTTTCCACAAATGAGGGCTCAACATATGGGACCTCAACTATGGAGTCTTCATTAGCAAACACGGAGTCTGGTTCATTCATTCATACATACTTCATTTCATTTCGTTCATAGGCTAGTGTGAACACCGGCTATACCTAGGATGTATTTTAAAACTTTCAGCGGGTTTCCTTTGTAATGACTAATAATGACCTAATGTCATCGCTTTAGTCTAGCTCACCTCTTGATTATCGTGCCCTAACACCTTTGGTACCATTCACTTCATTATGTGCATTATTTGAGGCTGGCCTCATTCATTCATTCATTGGGAACATTAACTTTAACCGACATAGATCATATGAGAATCATGAAATCCATTGTCATGAAACCCCACACAAAAAAGAGGTGGATCTTACCGGCCAAAGTGACCAAAAACATGCTAGTGTAATGGGAATCAAACCACTCCAGATCCGTATATGTGAAGTATAGGTTCGAATACTAAGAGATATAAGAAGGATTATACCCGGCATGCCGAAAAGTCTCATCTCATGAGAGTTACGTGAACCTGCGTCAATTCCTGAAAGAAGGCATCACCTCTCATATCTAGTCTATCGGTGCTCAGTATAAAGTTCAATTTCATTCAACTCATACGTCATGTAAGCTAGCTTCTTTTATGAGGACATCATAGCTCACTAGATGATTTTTCATCTCATTGTTAGTATTAAGTGTGTTAATCTCAATACTTTCATTAGAGTGTTCATAGAGATTGTTTTGTTCATTAAATTTACATTCTCATAGGTGAGTACGTTTTGGTAAAATTTACTTAGGCTCATTTGAGATTGCTCTCATCTTTTACATTAGTCTCATATCATGTTGTCACCACATTCATTAGTATTAGCACACTTGTTTTTCATAATTACTCACCCCTTTTTACGTGAATGTTCAATTCATCATATCTCAATGTACTTGACCATTTATGTGTTTCACACTCTTAATTAACCCTTCTTGGGTTTCATCATTTCATTACATTGTATTGGTTTCATCGTAGGCCAATGCACTTGGCCGTTTAGTGTGTTATACACTCTTACTTAACCCTTCTAGGGTTACCTCAGTTAATTACATACATCTTTGGTTCATGTTTTTTAAACATATGTTAGACTTATGGATCTATACATACAAGCCATGAGGCTTCATTCATAGTTCGTTTAAATGATTCATATCTTTCTAAGATTGTGTGGTACAAGACGTATGCATCTTGGAGGTATGCCAAGATCTCACTCTCGATCTAAGTAGGCAACATTATTCTTGAACATTTAATATACGTATGAATTATGTATCAATAGTGAATTTGGGCAAGGGGAACCCGGTTTTCAAATACCTTGAACAACACTTACATTTTTATTCATTTTTGTTTGGTCCATACGGCTTGGGGACCCAAGTTCTAGCCCCCAATGCCTTCATTTTATTTTCCCCTTAATTTCTCTTTTCATTTTTCGCTTAATAGAACTAAGAGGATGTGGGATCGAACCCCACAACCTCATTTACTTTTTGTTTTCATTGCCTTTAAATTTCTCTCCTTTAGCCGAGGGGTTGTGGGTTCGAACCCTCACAACCCCTCTATAATTTCTTTTAATTTTTCTCCTTATATATCCCTAGGAGGTCGTGGGTTTGATTCCCGCGCCTCACACCTCTTTTCTTTCATTTCTTTTGACTCTCTTTCACTGCCTAGGGTCGTGGGTTAGATTCCGACGCCTTACATTTTGTTTTATTTTAATTTTCTTTTCTCTTCCTTAAATGTGATTGAGAAGTATGGGTTTGAATCCCACTCCTCTCGTTTCTTATTTTTTTCTTTTAAGTTATATTTTCCAGCCAATACCGTGGTTCAAATCCCCTTCACTACATATCTTTTTACTTCTCTATTATCATGATTTTAAACATGGTGAGGTCACGGGTTCAATCCTCCATGACCTCATTTTTTTTAATTCATTTTTCATCATTTTGAACCCTCTTTGCTGACTAAATTTCATCAATAGAAGCTGGAAATTTTCTTTTAATTTTTATGCATCCTTTCATCAAGTTATACCTTAGTTCTTAGGGAAATATTCGTAGTGCATTAAGAACGTTTCAGGTGCGTCTTCATGTATTCGTTTAGCCAAGACATTATCCCTCAAATAAGCCACATTTCAACTCATACGAACATCACATTTACATCAACATAACATGAAATATAAAGAACTATCATGCCATTTCAAGTCCTAAACAGTGAACAATAGCCACAATGACAGAAACATAGACACGTAGTTACATTTTCAAAAATATCAACATAAGTCATAGAATTCCAAACATATATATAAACACATAATAATCACGAAAACATGTTTCATCCCTAGTTTTCTAGTAGCAAATCTAATCAACCTACGATTCAATGGGAGCTAGTGACAGGGACATGCAACGGGAACAATCCTAGTTTTTTGAATGAATATTCTGAACCTTAAGGGGTCTCTTGGGAAAGGGACCAAGATAGAAGAGAAACAATACCTTTTTACGCTAAAATCTTAACTTGATGCCCAAAAACATCACCCAAGAACACGTCTAAACCTTCTCAATATCAACTGCACTCGAATGACAACCTCCATTAGCCTAGTGTGCTATTAATGTTTTTATCTTGTGATTTCGTGTGAGTTCTTCAAGTGTGAAGAACTTCGTTTATTTTTATGATTTTGTATCTTATTTTGACAGAGAAAATACATTAGAAAGAATAAGACAGATTGAGCGTGAGATTGGAGAGATAAACCTGAGAGAGAGGGAGTTGTAGGAGGTTAAGGAGTCTAGTTTTAGGACATAGTCAATAAGGTTTTGTTTATTGAATAAAATTTTGATTTTTATTGTATTTTAAATCAGATAATGTATAATAATTATTAATTAATTACATTAATGCAATACCTTAAATAAAAAATCACTTTAATTCATTCCTTCCACCTAGGTTCGACCCCCATTGGAGCAATACTTCACTTCAAGATCCCAATTTAGGCCCTCTCTCGCAAAAATACTCCTCCACTTAATTAAATAACTAATTAATTATATATTTAGGTTAATTTCCATATTACCCTTATCTTGGAAAAAGATCATTCTACCCCTAGACACTCAAAACCCAAGATTTTCCCCTTTTAAGTCAAGTAAAGACTCCTTCGAGTAAATCTTCGTATTCGAGAGCCCTACATGGTTGGACCCAACCTCTCCAAGAACAAATAACAACCCAAGTTAGTTAGCTTGGCTGTAACAAGGGTTCTGTGTTCTGGTTCTATGCGTATAAATTCGTGTGAACCCTTGTCTAATCATAGGCATTCTTGACACATTAAGCATTTCTTAACTTATCCATTTTTAGGGTTATAAATATTGTCCCCCCAACTAGGAATATTTTACCCCGAATGACACTACTCTTTACTAACAATAACTAAGTCATCTATAGAATGTATAAATACATAGCTAATTCAATACTCCCCATTGGTGAATATCTGATTCACATATTAACATGATGGTGCATATCCTTGAACCTACTAGTAGCTTCACATTAATTGACTACGGAACTCCTTTCTAAACTAGTCTCATTAAAGAATACAATATAATCAAACATGTAAGTCATAAAAATCAGCAACCAACATGATGAATAAAAAATATTAACCTAATACTAGTTCATAAACACCATACACTGTCCAATACATGAAGGACTTGTTAAGGCTACTCACCCAAGACTTCACTAGAGGTGCCTTCCCTTGAATCCCTAGACTTGAGTGCGAAGAATCCTTGCCTCATTGGAGCCTCACTTTTACCATTATACTGAACTCTCTCCTTCCCATGTTCTTGACTTCTCCAAATCGGACAATCCTTCACCATGTGACCCAGTTTTCTAACTGTAACAAGCGTTAGTTCCCATCACACACTCGCCTCCATGTAGTTTGCCACACTTCATGCAAGGTGGTTTCTCCTGAGGTATATCTACTTCATTGCTTCTCTTAACTCTGGACCAGGAATTCCTATCATAGCGACCCTTTAGTGAACTTGACTCACCTTAGTGGGAAAGTCCCTTCTTAAACCTGGGCTTATCCCTTATTTCAGTACTACTCTTCCTTGAAAAATTCTTCTCAGCTTGCCGTGACTGTTCCCTACGCTAGTGTACTTCCTCTTCCTGCTTTCCTCCACTTGATGGACATGGACATAAGCCTAGAAATGTCTATGATGACATGCAACATAGTTTCCCTACACTTTTCCTTGAGATTCCAACAATCCCTGTCAAGAATCTACTCATCTCGTCTCTGCTGTTAGACACAAGAGAAGTGACATACTTTTATAATTTAACAAACCTCAGGGAATACTCCCTCACTATCATTGATCCCTGTTTAAGGTTGATAAACTCCTCAACCTTGGCCCCCATCATCTCCCTAGGTAAAAATATCTCCAGGAAGGCTGTCTTAAACAACTCCCACGTGAATGGAACTCCGCCTAAAGCACGGCTATCCTGTCACATCTTGCACCAAGTCTGTGCAACATCCTTGAGCGGATAGGAAGCCATCTCAGCCTTCTTAGTATCTGTGGCCCCAATGGCAACCAAAATCTTATGTACCTCATCCATGAATTCCTGGGGATCCTCTGAAGTCTTGGACCTTGTGTAAATAGGAGGATTAATCCTTGTAAAGTCTCATAGTCAGTCAACCATACTACGTACCGGTGGGTTCTCTCTTTGAACATTCTGTCGGTTAACCTGAGAAGTCATGGCCTGAGCTTTCATGGTGATGGCCTGTGCGATCTGGGCTAGAGATTCCCTCACCTCTGCATCAGTAAACCCAGCAAGCTTAACTGGCATGACTACTTTTTCAGTTGGAGCCCGGGGTGGAACTTGATTGTCCCCAGCAGTTACTACTCCTCTCCTATGACCAAAAGCCCCCTTAGTGTTCATTCTCAATAAACAACAAGGATTTGATGTTAGACACACTCATAACACCAAGAATCCTAACATTAGGAAAGGCACTATAAGATCAGAAAAAGGAAAATTTTCCTACGCATCATGCAGTATCTAGTTAAGGATAGTGGTACACTTCACTGCCATGACTTCAAAACTACTCAATGTGGTTGATGTGAACTTATTATCCTCGGAATTTCACCTATTGCTCTGATACTAAATTTGTCAGGACCGAAATGTAGACCCCAAATGAGACCGACGTCGTTGACATCTCATAGGTCGCAAACAAGCCTACATACATCATCTTTACTTCATCTAGGTTATTTTTTTCAGAAAATTTAAATGATTTGTTATTTAACATTCGTATAAGACATTCTACTTAAACTCATAAATGTTCACAATAAACCATCTAACATTAAGATCATCAAATGAAAGAAATAGTTCATAGCTGGATTAAATGTGTACTTGCAAAAACGACACCAATACAAAATTTGAAGTGAGAAATGAAACACTAGTGGAACATGCTCCACTAGATAAGGACTACATCTAAGCTAGATAATAACAGTAGATAGCTTCGAAATCATAAGGGCCTACAAAGTCCGGATGAAAGCTCCACATCTGAATAACTGCAATATTATACCATACGATCTAACGTCCACCTATGCCTGCACCTAAAAATAGATAATCTTATGGAATTAGTACACACTTGTACTAAGCATGGGTATATGCAAGCCCACACCAAGGACATGCATATGAAAGAATAGCTATTTCTTAACAACATGATTTATGGAAAGTCAAGCCAATGGAACTGAAAAATATGGATTAGGAAAGGCAGTGGACCTGCCAAATTAGGATTTGGAAAGTCATGCCATGAGTGTAACATGCATCATCAAACTTATAATTTTGAAAACAGCACATAACATATTTTATATAACACATAATGTTGTTCATATCATTTACTCATACGCCATGAGACCTTGGAAGCATGGACTTGACATTACTACTTTCCAAAAATGAGTGCTCAACATATGGGACATCAACTATGGGGTCTTCATTATCAAACACAGAGTCTGCTTCATTCATTCATACGTACTTCATTTTATTTCGTTCATAGGCTAGTGTGAACACCAGTTATACCTAGGATGTAGTTTAAGACTTTCATCAAGTTTCCTGTGTAATGACTAAGAATGACGTAATGTCATTTCTTTAGTCTAACTCTCACCTCTTGATCATCCTTTTCTAACACCTTTGGTACCATTCATTTCATTATGTGCATCATTTGAGGTTGTCCTCATTCATTCATTCACTGGGAAATTAACTTTAATCGACATAGATCATGTTAGAATCATGAAAGCCATTATCATGAAACCCCACACCGAAAAAGGTGGAATTAGCGGCCAAAGTTACCCAAAACATGCTAGTGTAATGGGAAGTGAACCTCGCCAGATACCTATATTGGAAGTATAGGTTCGAAGACTAGGAGTTAAAAGGAGACCCCAACCCGGCATGCTGGACAATCTCATCTAATGAGAGTTTCGTGAACCTCCACCCTTCCTGAAAGAAGGAATCACCACTCATAGCTAGTCTATCAGTGCCCAGTATAAAGTTCCATTACATTCAACTCATACGTCATGGAAGCTCACTTATAGTATGAGGACATCATAGCTTAATAGATGATTTCTCATCTCATAATTAGTATTAAGTGTGTCAATCTCAATACTTTCATTAGAATATTCATAAAGACTGGTCTCTTCATTAACTTTACACTCTCATAGGTTAGTATGTTTCGGAACATTTACTTTGGCTCATTTGAGATTGCTCTCATCTTTTACATTAGCGTCATATCATGTTGTCACCACACTAATTAACATTAGCACATTTGTTTTTCATAATTACTCACCCTTTTTTTATGTGAATGTTCAATTCATCATATGCTAATGCACTTGGCCATTTGCGTGTTTCACACTCTTACTTAACGTTTCTAGGGTTTCATTACATAATATTTGTTTCATCATATGCCAACGCACTTGGACATTTAATATGTTTTACACTCTTACTTAACCCTTCTAGGGTTACGCCATTTCATTACATACATCTTAGGTTCACTTATTTTTTTAAAAAAATATGTTAGACTTATGGATCTTTACATACAAGCCATGAGGCTTCATTCATAGTTCGTTTAAGTGATTCATATCTTCATAAGATTGTGTGGTGCAAGACTTATGCAACTTGTAGGTATGCCAAGATATCAATTTCGATCTAAGTAGGCAACATTATTCTTGAACATTTAATTTACGTATGACTGATGTATCAATACGAAATTTGGGCAAGGGTTCAGGGTTTAGGGTTTAGGGCTTAGGGTTTAGGGTTTAGGGTTTAGGGTTTAGGGTTTTCAAATAGCTTGAATAACAGTTACATTTTTATTCATTTTTTTTAGGTCCATATGGCTTGGGGACCCAAGTTCGAGCCCCAATGACTTCATTTTATTTTCCCCTTAATTTCTCTCTTCATTTTTCGCTTAATAGAACTAAGAGGATGTGGGATCTAACCCCCACAACCTCATTTACTTTTTATTTTCATTGCCTTTAATTTTCTCTCCTTTGGCCGAGAGGTTGTGGGTTAGAACCCCCACAACCCTTTTATAATTTATTTTAATTTTTCTCCTTAAATCTTCCTAGAAGGTCGTGGTTCGAGCCTGACATCTCTTATTGTTCATTTTCCGTTAACTCTCCTTCACGGCATGGAGGTCGTGGGTTCGATTCCAACGCCTCATATTTTTTTTATTTCACTCTTCCTTAAATCTAATTCAGAGGTGGTGGGTTCGAATCCCACTCCTCTCATTTCTTTTTTTTTTTCGTTTGTTACATTATTCAGCCAATACCATGGTTCGAATCCCCTTCACCATATTTGTTATACTTCTTTATTCTCATGGTTTTAAACATGGTGAGGACACGGGTTCAATCCTCTATGCCCTCACTTGTTTTAATTAATTTTTTTCAACATTTTGAACCCTCTTTTCTTACAAAAATTCATAAATAGAAGCTGGAAATTTTCTTGTAGCTTTTCAGCATCCTTTCATCATGTTAGATCTTAGTTCATAGGGGAATTAGTGCATTTAGAACGTTTTAGGTGCGTCTTCATGTATTCGTTTAGCCAAGACATTATTCCTCAAATAAGACACATTTAACACATATGGACATCACATTTACATCAACATATTTACATGAAATATAAATAACTATCATGCCATTTCAAGTCCTAAACCATGAATAATAGGCACGGGAACACATACATACCGACACAATTACATTTTTGAAAACATCAACATAACTCACATAATTCCAAATATACATTTAAACACATAATCATCATGAAAACACATTTCATCCCTAGTTTTCTACCAGTAAACATAACCAACCTATGATTCAATGGGAGCCAGTGACAGGGACATGCAACGGCGAACAATCCTAGTTTTAGAAATGAATATCTGAACCTTAAGGGGTCTCTTCGGAAAGGGACCAAGAGAGAAGAGAACCCATACCTTTTTGACGTTAAACTTTTGACTTGTTGCCAAGAAACTTCACCCAATAACACATCTAAGCCTCTTCAATATCAACTCCACTCGAATGACAACCTCCCTTAGCCTAGTGTGTGATGAACATTTGTTTTCTTGTGATTTCGTGTGAGTTCTTCAAGAGTGAAGAACTTGGTTTATTTTTAAGATTGTGTATCTTATTTTGGCAGAGAAAATATGTGAGAAAGAATAAGAGAGATTGAGCGTGAGAGTTGAGAGATAAACGTGAGAGAGTGGGGGTTGTAGGAGGATTAGGAGTCTAGTTTTAGGACTTAGTCATTAAGGTTTTGTTCATTTAATAAAAATCTGATTATTATTTTATTTTAAGTCAGATAGTGCATAATAATTATTAAATAAATACATTAATTCAATAGCTCAAATAAAAAATCACTTTAATTCATTGCTTCCACCTAGGTTCGACCCCAGGTGGAGCTAGACTTCACTTCAAGAGATCGATTTCAGTCCTCTCTCCCCAAAATACTCCTCCACCTTATTAATTATATAATTAATTATACATTTAGGGTAATTATGATACTACCCTTAGCATTAAAAAATACCATTTTACCCCTAGATCCTCCATACCTAAGATTTTCCCTTTTTATGTTTGGTAAAGACTCTTTCGAGTAAATTTTCGTATTCGTGAGCCCTACATGGTTGGACCCAACCTTTACAAGCTCAAATAACTCCCCAAGTTAGTTGACTTGGTTGTAGGAAGGGTTCCGAGGTCTTGTTCTACGCGCATCAATCCGTGTGAACCCTAGTCTAATCATAGGCATTCTTGACACATTAAGCATTTCTTATCATATCCGTTTTTAGGGTTGTTACACTAGATCTCTAGGAAGTTATTACAATGATGTAGAAGAATATGACCCTCTTTATACAAAGGGGTCTGCTGAAAAAAAGATTCTTCTCAGAGCATGAGCCTTTTTTTAAAAGAAACTTACATAAAATGTGCAAAACAATAAGTTCAAAGAACTGTGCAACCCTTCCACCTCCCCCCCCCCCTTTTGATAAAAGAAACATTGGAAAGGCAGAACGGTATATGTTTGTCAAATTGTATTTTCTTGATAGCTTAGTTCAAGATAACTGTAATATTTGATAAGAAAATTTTCTTTCAGTGGATACACAAGATATGACGTATGATTTGAAACATTGTGGCGTCAAAATATACATGTAATTTGCTTAGCGGCATGAGTAAGAAAGCTTTAATATATATCTGAATTGGAAAGAAATGTACAAGCTTTGCAGGAATGTATCAGTTGAACCTTTGAAATTTGGAGATGAAATGGATGTTGCATTTTGACTAGTTTTTATGATTTCAGGCTGAACGTTCTGAAGTGTCTGCTGAGCTTGAATTCCTGAACAAGAAGAATCTTATCCACAACATTGAGAATAAAGCCTAGCACTTGAAAATTTAGCTTATAAAGTATAAACTGTAAGTTTCTTTATCTATTATACTGAATTATTCTACCATTTTTTCTAGTACTTTTAGTCTTGGACTATTTTAACAAAGTAGATCATGCAGTAGACTTGTGAGTCCAAACCTTACATAGCTAGGAATTTGATTTATCAAAAATAAGGATCATATAATTGATTTTTTCATGGTGAATAAAAGAAGTGAGTGAGTATTGGTACAAGTGAGATGTGAAAGTGGACACAATTTCCTGAAACTTAAACATAAGATTTTTAGTAATGTTTAGTTTGAATAACAAAATAGCGGTCTCGTGGGAAAATGGGGTCAATTACACAACCACAAAAATAACTTTTAGCGGCATTAGATATTGACATTGATATGGAGTGCTTAAGTCTTTACCGGAATGAGTTAAGTATTATTAGGACCAATGTCTCTAAAAGCTTTAGATACATATACAAAGAATTCTAACTGCCACTTAAGATACATATTTACCGGTAATTAATTCATAATTGCCGCTAATGATCAATTTTGAAGTAGTGCTGTTGGTCATCCCAAATACATCCATTCTTGGTAAGAAGATGGAACGATCTTTTTGTAGTCAAGTATTTTGGCCCAGCGATGACTGAAAACCATGGTGAATATTCCATCATAAACAAAGTACTAGGTGATTTCTTTAGTACATGAAGTTTTGGGAGGTAGCCATAACTACTGCAATTATCGGTACCTTATGAAATTAGGAAGGTGTGACGCAGGTGTAAGATGGTGGGAGTAGTAGTACTCTTTCCCATAGCATCTGGATGACCTTAATAAGAACATGTCCATTTTTTTTAGCTTGAAGCCTTTAAATTCGCTTACCTTTCAAAATCAACTCAAGCGATGGAAGCTATTCTTATTTAATTCTGGAACAATGACAACATAGATGCAGATTCATATGAATGATTGGATGAATTTTGGGGAGCTTGATGTTGTTGTTTATTTGATTTTTATCGCATATATCTTTTGCACTTTTTTGGAAAAAAAGTTACTGAGGCAAATAAAGAAAGATAAACAATGTGGTTTGATTTCCAACTACAAAATTTCTAAATAATCGATCAATTTCCCAAGTCCTACTTTCTTTCCTTGATTCAATGATCTAGAGTGAACGGCCTATAATACAGTAAAATTTAAGCTACGGACAATCATACATCATTAGTTGTTGTTTTTTATAAAAAGAGGGGCGAGATTGGGCAAAATGTGCAAGGTAGCCACAATTACTTCAATTTAAGCTAAGAGAAAAAAAAAGAAACAAATTCTAGTTGTTGTGTTTCTATTTCCAACGAAGGACCACAAAATAGATGATAGAACAGAATGGTGGAGGAAAAGAAGGAGAAAGAGACTTATTCAAATGTTTCACTTCCAGGTTTGAGGTTAATACTTGTTTCTTTCTTTTACTACAAACTACCAAGAATATTAGTTAGGTAATTCAGTGTAGGTGTAGAAATCTAATTACGAAAGGCTAGTAACTGGGCAAGACGAATTGTATTGATGGACAAATAATATATATTTTATATCTATTTTATGAGTATCAAGATACATGATTGAGCAATAAAGAGAAGTACATTTTATAGTAATCCTACTGCAAAATATGGACATAGTTGAATTAGTAGGAATTGTTATTCCATGTGAGTTGAGTTACTTTTTACTCTAGTAATAGCCAAGAATATTGTTTGAGAAACTAGAAGATATGAATACGTAGAACATTAACTTGTTTCTGCATAAATTGAATGAATATATCGTGAGGGAATAAGATCCTATTACATATTAAAAATCAAACATAAACTTGAGGGTTGGGTATTTTAAATAGTTTAGATTTAGCTTAAACATTGAATTTGTCACACCCCGAGGCTACACCCTGGACGTGGCCGACACTCAAAAACCATTGATGTCCTCGAGCGGACACATCGTCTGCCTTACTTAGTCAGTAGAAGACTTAAACACAAGAGATAAAAACAAGAAATAACTTAAAAGTAATGCTTAGCCCAAATGGCAATTCAAGTCTTAATCGTTTACAAGTGAAATGAAAAGACTAAAGAAAATAACACTATATTTCCATAA
Organism: Solanum chmielewskii; assembly: GCA_027704785.1. Taxonomy (NCBI): domain Eukaryota; kingdom Viridiplantae; phylum Streptophyta; class Magnoliopsida; order Solanales; family Solanaceae; genus Solanum; species Solanum chmielewskii. The sequence continues at coordinate 23,994,477 of JAKWIX010000328.1, forward strand.
GCCTCTAAAATGAAGAGGGATTTGGAACAGGACCCCCAATAATCCAAAAAACTAAAAAATTAAGAACAATAACTTAAATGATAAAGATGTCCTCCGGAATGAAGTAAGACTCACCAACAAACTCTGAGTTGCTCACTAGATCAACGGTACACCAAATACATATCCTAGTTACTTGCATCTGCATCATAATACAATGCAGGCCAACTGACATTAATGCATTGAATGTACGAGTATGCGAGTTGGAATGCTAAAACAACTTAAACTTGAAGAGAGTCAGAAGGAAAACTTACTTTGACTCTGCTCAACTCATAACATAACTAAATAAAAAAAATTCATTTCAATATATAGCATTTTAAAGGCATGTACAATATAAAAAAGGTTGTTTAAAACGTGGTTTTCAACTTTGTGCATGCAAAGATATAATCAACTATAAGATGTATGTACACATACAAATAAACTAATGTAATCTCGTAATCTTAATAAAATATATATCATGCTTCCCTCAAATTATACTTGTGCACTGCATGAATTAGGTCTCATACACCATTCATACTAAGAAAAACCTCTTCGGGAACCATATAATTATTGCTGCGAGAGTTTCTCAAACCGACAACCATCATTTAAAATCTATACTGATATTACAAAACTTTACCTTGTGCTGTCAAGGACCGACCTACACCTTGCCATCAATATACGAAGCTAACATAACTTAGTGGATCCAATAGCTTAACTTACGTGATCATCTAAAAAATATGACCCATTAACACCAATGATGGTTACATGATTTTCATAGAGACTTGAGTTAATATGAACTCTCATCCAACATTAGTGCTCAATACTACTCCCAAAATATACTTTAGATCATTCTTATAAAAAGAACTTCCTTCTTTGGGTTTAGATAATTTGTCAACACTCAAAGCTCTCTTGGAATTAATGTTCCCTTTTCTTGCTCAAAATGTTTTTGGAAATCTTAGTTTTCTCTTAACTTAAGTCTTAACTTAAACTGTAAAAAGATTTGTAGAGTCTTAATAAATACTTAGTTCCTTTATAACTATTGAGAAATGAACTCAATTCTTTACTTACCATAAACTTGACTCATAAACCATAGCTTAGGGAAGACTTAGTTCCCGCATATTTCTTTGGAGGATAAACTTCAACTCTTTTCTCTTTACTTAACTTGAAACTTGAGTATTAAATCAATTCTTAGGGAATACTTATTTCCCTTATATTTATTTGAAAAAAAAACTTCAACTATTTACTCTTTAATTAACGTGAAACATGATTGTTAAAGAAAGAGTTAAAAGGTTGTGAAAGGCCCTTCAGAACTCTTAAAAACCTTACCTTAACTTGCTTCTTAAGTTCTTGACTTGACTATTAACTTCTTTGACTTTGTTATTAACTTTTCTTGAATTTAATTATGAATTCAAAGTTCTTGATCTTATGTTTATGGAAGATTTTATGATGTTTGGATGTACCTTAGAGTGTTGGATTAAATTAAGAAACATGTGTACATTATTTCGGAACTAGTACGAAAAGATGGGTAAAGAATGGGGTGAATTGGCATCCTTGGACCTCATAGAGGTGTGGAGCACAAGGCCCCGAGAAACAGAGGCCAAGTTGGGGCGCTCTGGCTGGCACGGTGCCAAGGTCCCTACGGACAAAGTTTTTCCTGTTGGGCTATGGGAGGCACATCGCCAAGGGCCCTATGGAAAGGCATTTAGACTTTTCTCCTCCGTTTTCATCTCTAAACCCTCTAGACTTCCATGGTTATTTCGCCCAAAACATAGAACATTAGTACCCTCAATAAACAAAAGATGTGACTCAAAAAAAACCCAGAAACACGAATAAAATAAACACTAGTCATGCAACAACTCAACCAACAAAAAATGGATAATGTTCTTCAAGAACTTCACTTTTTATCTTTCAACCAACTCAAAATAGAAAAATTTAAACAAGTTAGTGTTTGGATGATTTAACCCAGAAAGAAAATATCTCACATGACTTATAGCAATCAGCCCCGACGAATTTCACATCACGAACTTCGACGATCTAGAATGTTGTTGATTCCTCTTCTCCTTTCTCCTCTTTTCTCCTCTTCTTTTCTATTCTCTCAAAACCCTAACTCTTTTAATAAAAGTTTATACTTAATGTTATAAGTTTAGACACTAAGAATATTACCAAAAAAGAACTAATTAGATTGGGTAAGGAGAAGACAAAAACACCCTTTAAAATCTTGAATTTGGACATTTTCTTAATTCCACATCAAAAATTCTAAAGGGCATATCTCAATTATACGATATCGAAATCACACAAACTCGGCATTTTTAAAAACATTGCTTCAAGGTTTTCCAACAATATCTGGAACTATACCTACCTCATCCTCAGTTAGGATTTATGAACTTTTGAAGTTGACTAAAAAATCACTTTTTCCTAACTTAAGAAAATTTTGAGATTTTAATTCTTTTCAAAACATACTATTTGAGCTTCTAAGCTTCTCCCTAGTATTTCAATTTGAGAAATGTTACAATATCTCCCCCTTTGGAACATTCATCCTCGATTGAGATTATTCTTTCAAGGCTTATGGTATCACATCTTATATTCAAGTCAAACACCCAACAATAAAATATAAACACAACATGCCAACATAATCAATGCCTAGAAAAGGATTATTTCCTCAACATGGAACTTCTCCGGATTCGAAGAGATGTGGTTATCTCTTCTTTTTATCTTATTTAGCTTCTCAAGTAGCTTCTTTAGAAACTGATTTCCCTTCTTATCAAATCTCATAACACCCTTCATGGTTAATCTTTCAAGTAATTCATTCATCTACCATTTGTATGCACAACCTACCTTGATATGTTAATATACCATCTCCCCCATTGTTCAAACCATCACTTTTTTTCTTTTGAACATTTTCGTTTAATTCAATACATATAGGTTCTTGGTCTTTCTCGCCTTTTACTTCTGAAATTAATGATGATTCACACCCATTCATCAACACTGCTCACCCTTCTATGGAATTCATTAATTGTACTCCTAATTTTACAAGTCTATGCACCTTCTTTGCTAACTCTTTCTTATCTTCTTCAAAATCGGCGATACTACCCATAGACAATGTTTTTATTTCAATGATATTATGCACTTTCTAACTTAACACATGTCGAAAACTTTTGTGATCTATGAACACTTCCACATGAACGCCATAAAGATTATGTATGGCATCTTATCTCAAAGAAAAAACTACAACAACTAATTCTAAGTCATGGGTTAGGTAATTCTGCTCATAAACTTTCAACTCTATTGGTTCCATTCTATATGGAGGAAAACATAGGACGAGTATCTGGAATGATGTCTATGTCGAATCTATTTCTCTCTCAATAGGTACTCTGGTTAGGTTATTAGGAAACACTTCTGGAAACTTTGTAACTACTGAAAGTGAAACTGACTAGATATGTGGTATCTCAAGAGTACAGTCATTAACACAGTCTAAGTGATAGACACACCCCTTTTAAACTAACTTCCTTGCCTTAAGATACAAAATGAAATGATCCTTAAGCACAACTGAACTGCTTTTCAACTCTACGACTAACTCATTTCTAAATTGAATCTTAACTACTCGAAGAATGACACTAGAACTTTACAATGTTTAACTCAATTAAATCAGCCATGGTACTCTTGTAATTGACAAAAATGGAACAATCACGATTGACTCTCTCTTCTAGAATAGCATCACCAACATGTGTGGGAACACAGCATGATTGAATATGTTGATCAAGAATAAGAAAAAAAATTCATAGATACATATGGAATTACAAAAGATAAACTCGCTCCTCTGTCTAGAAAAACATAAATAGAAAATTCAAAGACTTGAATCATACAAGTGACATGATCTGGTCAATTCTGTTGCCCTTGGAACCCGTTGATAGAATATAGATGGTTTGTTCCTCTGCTGGTACCATTTATTTATATTTTCTTTGGACACTCTTTCATGAAGTGACCCTCTCTTCCACATTTGAAGCAACATGCCTAGATCTGACGACACTTCCCTCGGTGGGTTCTTCCATACCTTGCACATGCAGGAGCCCAACAACCTCCTTATGCCACGATAACTTGAGATTGTGCAGGTATGGATCTGAAGTTCTGTGAATGCTGGTCAGTATACTCACTTTTATTTCTGGGTGCAAGTGAACAAGCATATGATGGCGAAAGTACCTTTTGTTCCCATGGAAAGACGACCGGGTTACATTACTCTTCTCCTGTCCAAATTCGTTCCCCATCTTGGTCCTCCTGTTCTTGAACTCCTCTCTATCCCTAGGATACTCTTCCTTTACCATCTTCACATAGACCATTAACCTTCAAATGTCCATTTCCTCAATAAACATTCTTTCTCCCCCCTCTATGCTTGATAGAAGACCTAACTAAGGGACAAATAAAAACATTCTACCCCTCATGTCTTTAACTATCTCCCGAGCATAGCAGGATAGTTGGGTGAGCTTCAAACCGTATTCATGAACACGTAGAGAATCCTACTTAAGTGTGAGGAAATATCATACGTTATCCTCTTTCAGTTCTCGGGGAATGAAATGTCCCAAGAAGGCCTCATCAAAACAAGCCCAACGCGTAAGCGGTGTATCTTCTTCCGTACCCTCTTTCCATTGATCAAACGTCTTAGAAACACCCTTCATTTGATATGGAACTAGATCAACTCTTTGAGTGTCGACAACATACATCACATGACACACCATTTTCAGTTTCACGATGAAGTTTTCTGGATCCTCATTGGTGTTTGAACCACAAATCTTGAGGTATTCATCCTCAATAACTCACGAATCCTTGAAGTGTTAGCCCCTTCATGTCAATCTCTCTTTTTACCAATGATGTTAGTCACAACTCGACTCAACATCCTAATTGCCTCTCTAAAATAAACATAACTTCTCTTTCTAGTTTGATTTCAGGTGCATTTGGTAATTCTTGTTCATTAGAGTGTTGGAATCAATTATGAAACATGGGTACATCACTTAGGAACTAGTACGAAAAGGTTGAGAAAGAACGGGGTGAATTTCTATCATTGGCGCTCTTAGAGGCATGGGGCGCCAGGCCTCAAAATCAGAGGCAAAGTTGGGGCTCTCTGTCTGATATGGTGCCCCAAAGACCTACGGACAAACTTTTCAACTTTTTTCCTTTATTTTTCATCTCTAAACCCTCTAAACTTCCATTGTTCTTTCCTAAAACACTTAGGATCATTAGTAAACTCAATATACATTAGATTTGACTAGAAAAAAACTTGTAAACATGAATCATATCAATATTAGTCATGCAACAACTCAACCAAAAAGAAAGAACGGAAGGGTGACAGAGATGAAGGACCAGGAAAGTGAAGAAAGAACGGAAGGGTGAATGAGAAGAAGGAGAAAGAAACTTATTTGAAGGCTTCTTTTCCATGTTCTAGGTAAATCTTTGTTGATTTTCCTCTCCTACAAGCTCTCTAAAATTAATAGTTATGTCACTCACTGTAGGTGTTAAAATCAAATTACTAAAGGCTAATAATTGGGCACCAAGTGTTGTATAGATGAATAAATCATATATATATTTTTATCTATTTTATGAGTATCAAGATACATAATTGATCAATGAATTTCGACATGAGAATACAAATAAATAGAAGTATATTTTATACTACTTCTACTGCCAAATATGCTCCTACTAGCATTATTTGAAATGAGATTGTCATGTTGTGCTTGAGTTGCTCTTAACGGCCGTACTAGCCAAGAAAATTGTTTGAGAAACCATGAGATATGAATACTTGGAACTTTTAAATTGTTGATGCTGAAATTGAAGGAATATATCTTTATAGAATAACATACTTTTACATGTTGAGAATTGAACCTTAAACTTGAGGGTTGGCTATTTTAAGTTGTTATTGAATTAAGTTCAACATAAGATTATTAGTTAGTTCACTCACTGGAGGTGTTAAAATCTAATAACTAAAGGCTAATAATATGGCACCAAAGGTTTTATAGATGGATAATATATATATATATATATAAATATATATATATATATATATATAGAGAGAGAGAGAGAGAGATGAGATATTTTATCTATTTTATGAGTATCAAGATACATGATTGTTCAATGGATTTTGGCATGAGAATACAAATAAATAGAAGTATATTTTATACTACTTCTACTACCAAATATTCTCCTAGTAGCATTATTTTAAATTGAGTTGGTCTTAACTGTAGTAATAGCCAAGAAAATTGTTTGACAAACCATGCGATATGATTACTTAGAACATTTAAAATGTTGATGCTGAAATTGAAGGAATATATGCTTATGGAATAATATACTTTGACAAGTTCAGAATCAAACCTAAAACTTTAGGGTTGGGTATTTAAGTAGTAATAGAATCAATCTCATTATAAGATTTAACTTGAAATCGATATGAATGTGATTACAGATTAACCAAAAGGATTCACACGAATTACTCGAGTTCCGAGCATGGTGTTTCAGCACCATTACTATAAGTTGTAACCATACATCTATTTGTATTCCACAAATTTCATGATTTTACATGGTTTATAATGTAAAATGTGTTACTAAATATTTTGAACTTGCTTGTGGGACATGTCTTTTTCTGGAAATGATACTTGAAAATATTATTTGAGATGATTTAATTCTTATAAGATGATTATTACACTTGCATATTTGCTGACATGTTCCTCATGAAAATTGTTGTGGTTGAGTATTATTACTCACTAAGCTAGCGTCTCACTGCTCGTTAATCATTATTACAGAGAAGTCAGGTGGTACTGAACATGATTTCATTTACTAGAGGGTGTTATTTGGTAGAATCTGGTGAGTTCTGCATTTCTTCACGCAGCAAGAGAACTTTTAATTTCTATGGTTTATTTAATTTCTTTGAAAACTCTTAGAGTTTCTCCACTTTTCATTCCTTTGATTTAAGTAATGATTACTCCTTCATATAGAAGTAAAATGATTAGTTTGGAACTTCTTCTTCCTATTTTATAGATGAATTGGTTTATTGCGGGACCCTTACATTGTTGATGGATATTATGTTGTGACTTATATTTTCTATTGGTTGTTTGCAAATTTCAATGACATGAAAAGACAAAATAAGCCTCAAAACAAAGGACACTTTACCAGATTTTCTATAAATTTATAGTATGGATTTCCTTCGTATTCGTTCCCCTTAGCTCTACCGATCACGATTCTTGATTGTGTCGTGACACTCCCTTCGTTGAATTTAACTTTTTTGAACATGGGAACTGCTCTATTTTGTCGAATTGGTGGAGTTTCAGAGAAGTTGAATGCATAGACAACCAATAGTTTATTTTCTACTGAGATTGGTTCAATATTGAGCAATCCTATTAGATGTTGGTTGATATTAGTCTAGGAAATTTGGGTTCAATGTAAATATTCAAAAGGAAAATAAAATTTTGTAGACAAATATAGAACAAGACAAACAGAGGGTCTTGATCTTTTCGACAAATACACACTAATAACTAGAATTACATTAATTTGTATGTTAATTGTGTTAGCTGCGGTATATGACCTCCAAATTCATCAAATGAATGTGAAAATTTCTTTCTTAAACGGAGAATTGCAGGAAGAAAATTACATGGAACAACCTAAGGGTTTTGTAGTTCCTGGTAAAGAAAACAAAGTGTTCGAACTTGTGTTAAGTTACACTATGGACTAAAACAAGCACCCACACAATTATATAAGATATTTGACCAACTATGTTGGCATATGGATTTAAGAATTGTGTAGTTGATAAATGTGTTCACATTAAAATCACAAGGTCATTGTTTGTTTGTATATTTGTGATATGTTGACACTTTAATATGCATACACTTTAATAAGCAAGATGCGATAGGTAGTGAATGTAGCATAATATATAACAGGGAGTCTTGGCATACGAGACATATACATTATACCATTAGAAAACTACTCTCTAGTGGAATTATCACAATTGACTATGTAAAGTGAAAGGATAATGTCTTGGATCCACTAATAAAAAAGGTCTCACAAGAGAGAAAATTGAAAGATCATTTAAGTTAATGTGTTTACGGCTTAGGAAAAGTCATCATGACGGTAACTCTATCTCGCATATATTGGAGATCCCAAGAGTTAGATTCAAGGAGAAAAACAAAGTAGTGATTGACGGTTCGACATTGTCAACCAACTCAATCCAATCCCATGATGAAGACAATACTCTTGAACAAAGATACAGTATTAAGGCTTGTTAATGGTTAATAAAGCTTAATGGTTTTAATGATTTTCTATGTTTGGTAAATTTCACCGAATAGTTTATCTAGGCGATAACACAATTTGAAATAACCTATCTGAGTGTGAAGTATAAGCAATTTCCAAGAGAATTATTTACAAATGCCTATTATCTATACACTTATAAAACAAAGAGGTGTTCATAGCTAAAATGAACACAGCCTTAAGAACCATAAATGGTAAAGGTTTAATTGTTTGACATATGGTTGTCTTGATACACACCAAATCTCAAAGGTTCAATGATATTTAATCAACTAATTGATCGAGTATATCTGACATATCTTCACTATAGAAAGTCCAACGGGAAACCTACTTATCCAAATCCAATTAATTCTTGCCTATAAAGTGCACATTATTGTCCGTTTCTTGTCTTGGAGTCATTCCCCATTCATGCGGGGGATTTTTAGGTTTAAAAATGTCTAAATGGAAAATGAAGAGTTTTATTAAAATTTGTAATTTTTATGAAGAGTTGTGATATATATGAAAAGTTGCGAATTTTATGAAAAGTTGTGACTTTAATGAAAGGTGGTGACCTTTACAAAATATTGGGACTTTTCAAAAGGTGTATGACCTTTCCGATAAGGTACAATAAGAACATGTTCACCAATTATTTATGTAATAAAGTTTATTTGAGATATGAAAAATAAATTTATTAAGTAAAATATTGAAAAAGAGTCCCTTTTGAATATAGTAAGGCACCTTGTGAAAGTAGCGTTTCTTTTGTTTGATTACGTATGTATTTACTTTCCTATATTTTCTCTCACATTCCACTGGTACATACACTAATGAAAAGTTGAATAGATTAATATTTGATTATTAATCAAGTTATTTGAGAAAATAATTTCGAGTTAATAAAATTTATGTTTTCAAAGTCATCGCATCAAAACTAATTAATTATGAAATTAAGTCATGTCAGAAAATCATAACTTCATATTATATTAAATGTACTTATTTTGTTTGATTATTCACAAATCAAGTCATATAATTTTTAAAGTTACAAGGCGAAGAAGAATTCAATTAATCACAAATAAATTAGAATAATTTCATGGTATATTAAACCTATTTATTATGTTAGATTACTCTCAAATCTTTGTATATATTCAACAATCCCCAACCTTAACAGGGCCACTCAAATTTTGAGATCCTCTAATATGTTGTTTCCGAAGCTCTCTTGTATACTAGAATATATAATCGTACCATACTTATGTATTCTTGAAAGACCTCTTGTGAGATACTATCATTGTATTAATTATGATTAATTACTCGCAACACTAACTTAAAGTATTGTTAATATCAAACAAAAAGGAAAAAGAATGAAGGTATGTCAATATTTCAACCTTTGAAATGAAAATTTCATCTTTTCAAAGAACAATATTTTGCGTTATAAGTCTTGTGAGACTTTGAAATTCGATTATTATGGTTTAAACTAAGTTCTGAGCATAAGCTTAAAAGAGGAGGCTTTGAGAAAAATCTTAAGGGAAGTAGTATTCCTAAATGTATCATCTTATCCACTGAGAAAAGAGAAACATTGTGATAAGTCTTATTGTTCGAAGATGTTTTGGTGACCTCCTAAAAACTATAGGGACCCGGTCTTCTGCATTGTATGATCGTCCTGCTCTATGTGTTATATAACTTGAAAGTTGTTGCATCAGAGGTTGGTGAGGTCGTCAGTGTACCAAACCAATCAGAATGGGTGAGATTGCTTTGGTTAATGATCAATAACTCTTAATGATTGATATATTCAAAATTATAAACAACAACTAAGTTATTCACTAAAAGAGAGAATATTCAAGCTTCAACAAAACAAAAAAGGACCTCACAGACATTCTTCTTGAACCTCCTCTAATTGATGGTATTTGTTCTTACATTGTAAAATTCATTTCTTTTGTGTTAGAAATGTTTCAAACCTTAAGTAAATAACTATAAGATCTTATTTGACAGGAACTTTAAGTGTTACATCAAAAGTCTATATTAATCAATTGGGTTTTTAACGTGGGCAATGCAAGTATTTCTTTGGATTATTTGAGTTATAGTTGTACTAGTCCGAATAAGGATTAGAAGGTTAATATCTTGTATGTTATAAAGTAGTTTTACTTTTCCCTAAAAGTTTGGTAAAAAACAATTTGAAAATCTTTAATACATATAATTTTTGACTCCCTTAAGCAAAGATTCCACGTAAAACATCGTGTGTTATCTTTACTTTGAGTATCCTTTTTGTTTATTTTAACTGTGTTGACATGATCCTATCGTAGCTAGTGGATACATACATTCCAGGAAGTGGTATCATAACTTGACTTTTCTATTTGGGTAACACCACGAAAAGAAAAGTTCCTCAAGGAATAACTGCTTCACTGAGCCTTGAATAAGGTTAGTCCACGTCTCACCGACCTTCATTTAATGGGATATTTTATGGATGGTGAAAAAGACTCACATGTATGGCTAGATCAATGCAGAAGATACAAAGCTATGGGATGTGATCCTTGAAAGTCTTTACATTCCCACCAAAGAAGTAGTGGATTGAGAAATCGCAAAGGTGTTTCCCAAAAGTACAAGGGAACACAATGAAACTGATAGGAAAAATATAAAAACATAACTATAGAGCAAATAAGTTTCTAGTGTGTGTATTTGTACTAATAAGTACAACAAAATCTTTATGTGCGAGATGTATAAGGAAATTTGGATTGTCTCAGAACAACTCATGAAGGAACAATACAAGTAAAAGATTCTAAGGTAGAGATTGTAATGACCCAATATGAGAACTTTTATATAAAGGAAGGTGAAAACATCCATGAGATGCATCCTATATTCATTTCCATTACCAATGAACTAACATTTCTTGGTGAGCCTATTCACCCAAGCAAAAAAGTTCAAATGATTCTCAGGGGGCTTCCTATGTAATGGGAGACCAAAGTGAATGCTATCAGTTAACCAAGAGACCCAAAGGTACTCACTATAAATGATTTTATTGGAAACCTTCAAACAACGAGATTAACAGGAAACAGGGGTCAACCATTAAATATGGAAATATAGAGAAATCAATAACCTTTAAAATGTCTTTGAATGATACATCAGAAGAGGAGGATGAGAATGCAGCAAATTTAAATGATCTTTGTCACAACTGTGGGAATCCTGAACATTTCATGAGAGACTATCAAAGCCAAAAATAGGAAGCCTAGGACTTCAAACCTCGCAGAATGGACCAAATCCCATACCATGCAAGAAGAAAGGCTCACACTAATCAAGTTGTGAATTAACACTTTTCATTATGAAGAAATGGCTCCAATGAGTCTTAGAAAGAAGAGGATAGTAATGAAGATGTCTCATTGATGGCTGCCAAAGCTCAAGAAATTGTTCAACTCTATTTTCTCACTGATGACCAAATCAGATTATAAGGAAAATAAGGATGAGGTAACCTTCTTTGATCTAAAAAATGATCTCAAACCATAATGTCTTGAACATCTATTACCTAGAACAAAATTCTAGTGTAACTACTGTTTTCACTACTGCTCCCTTGGGAAACGACCCTAACCCTTGGTAGTGTTACTATACTTGCATCGATTAGTAAAAAATCAGACTGTAGGCTAGTGTCGTTATCATGAAAGCGTAACTATAATAAAAATGGCACCGTTCTCTCTGATTTGTGTCACTTGAAAATATAGTTCTTATGTAGTTTTTGATCTTTTTAGTGTATTTTTTTAATTAAATTTACTTCTAGTTTTGTCTTTTGGAAAATTTTTACTACAGGTATTTAAGTCATAGAAAAGAAATTGCAAGTTAGCTAAAGTGAACAAAGAAATAGAGGGTGTCTTCATGTTTAATTCACATTCCACTCAATTTAGTAAACGAACCTCCGAGTATATGCAATGGAAAGCCATTGCAAAATTAATGGAAGGCACATACCTTTCCACAAAAAAGAACATTTTGCTGACGGTGCACATAAACGTGTTATCGACACGCATCGGATGGTTAGACACCCGGAAGTAATGAAGTGCTTGAAGTACCATAAGTTTAAAATATTCACCGGGATACGCAGCCCCTATATCCCAAGCTTTGTCAGAGTGTTCTATGATGCACACAGTGTAATGGCTCCTTAAAAGAAAAAGATGGTACACTATTTCAAACCGGTAAATTATGTGATAGTTCGAGAAAGAAAAGAATTATGTGACAGTGGGGCCGTTAACACAGACATGGGATTTTCCTAACATATTCATAATTTTTATCAAATCTTGGTGAAGAATGAGAAACTTGATGAGATAAAGAAATGTCTAGTAGCTCCATTGATCTCATATTAGGATGGTCCTGAATGGCTGATAGAAGGTGCCCATATCAAGAAAAAAGATTTTAATGTGGCTACATAAACAAGTTGAAATTTTATTAGTAGCACAATTATGCCCTCTCAGAATGAATTAATTCTTAGCCATGCTGAAGTTGTATACCTTGGATTCATTATGAGAATGAATTAACTCTTAGCCATGCTGAAGTTTTATACCTTGGATGCATTATGAGACTTACAAGGACAAATCTAGGAACAATCACTGCATAAAAATCAACATGTGAGCAAAGCATAGCCACACATCTCTACCATTTTTATTATTGATAACTGACTTATGCAGAAGAGCTAGGTTGCCTATGCATGCAAGGAGCGATGCAGAGGTATCCCCCTCGGCCTCGACATATATGAAAAAAATAAAAGTTTAGTATTTGAAGAACAAGAACGAAAGAAAGAAGAAGGAAACCCTAACCTCTTGTTCTATAACTACATAAGCATTAGTACGCAGTCCATCTTTCAATCCTTCAGGTATAGCTAGCTCCAACATTTCTTTTGCTAACTCAGCAGGTATTTCTTCTACTGTGCGACCATCCAAAGTTGCTTCGTCTAGTATATCTAGTGACCTAATAACTACTACTTCATTTATTCGAATGGGGAAACTTATGCAATCTATTGAATACCCAGTTGCAAATCTTGAAACATCTATTCTAGAAATAATTCAGACTGCAGTAAACGATGCTCTAACACCAGTGAATACAACAATTGAAAATTTAGCAGAGAAGATAGTTGCGTGTGAGCACTACAAAGGAGGCACAAAGGAATTTGCAACTTTACGAGCAAAAATTGCAAAGCTTAAAGAGGAAGTGAACTACTTGAAGTCCATTAACATTTAGAGAATTTTTAGTACGGTAGAAATTCCAGATATGCCCTACATGCCCAAACCTACTCTTGGAGATATAATAGAACAGGCAGCTTCTCAGGAATTAACAGCAGAGACTGATGAGAAAATGGTAGAAGGAATTTAAGAACTTGCAGGAGAAAATTACGAAGATAAGGATGCGGTCTTTCAAGCTTCTCTGGAAACTGCACCACCCAGCTGATTTGATGAAGTTGGGCACTCTGGAAGCAACTTGATCTCCGAGCATTAGACATGATTCTCCTACAACATATCCTTTATTTTACATTGCATGTAGTTTTGGATGTTTTGTTTGCATTTTAGGGAAAACGCAGTTTATTTGTGGTGGGGTGAGGTCCACCTTTTGTGTGCCTATTATGAATAGTTGTGTGTTTTGATATACGTTTGGGTTGCCTGATTTCGTTATGTTTTAAATCTTTTTTTGCAATTTATTGATCTTATGTGTCTATTGTGGAGTCCTAATTTAAAATTAATTCTAACACTTAAAATTTTTTGAATTTTTTTTTTTAAATTTTTTTGCTATCTTTTGTGTTAAAAGTGATTATTCTTGTAGAAAATTCAAGTCTCGGTTTCGATCCATACCAATGAGTTCAATAGTTCTCTCAATTGAAAAATCGAATGTTTAGCTACGAGGAAGACATATGATGTTTCATAGACAATATGTTAACTATCAGCATCTCGATATGATTAGCCATTTATCGAGTTGATTCTTTTGTATTGACTATTGCAAACTAGGGAAATTGTGTAGTCTTGTTTGACCTAACTTTCAATGTCTTGTGTAATAAGCATACCTTTAACCTTGCTTGAATAAACATAGATTTTCCCAGTTAGTGTGATTGATTTTTAAAGGTGACCTCTTGTTATGATCTTAGGCAATTCTAAAGAATTTGAACAAACTTTGTCATATACCACTTCTATATCCTACCCCTTATAACGTGAACCTCTTCTAAACACCCTTGAGACTTACCTTTTATTTGGAAGGACCTTAATGAAACCTAGACCTTATGTTATTTATAACCTATAATCTTTTTGTTTTGTGATTTATGTAATGTAAAACTTTGGACAAAGTCTAAAGTTGAGGCTGTGGTGAGAAGAGAAAGAAGAAGTCAAGAAGTCCAAGAAAAGTATCGCGAACCCACGGTATTGTAGAAAAATGGAAAATGTCCATACATAAAAAAAGAGAACAAAGGAAAATAAAATGGAAAGAGAAGAATGAAAAAGAAAAAGCAGTGAAATAAATGTACAAAAAAATTAGGTTTCGAAGCAATCCATGAAGAAGAATAAATAGATGGCTTAGAAGCACTTTACTAAGGATTGAGAAAGAATGATGGGAATAGCATGAGGAACTCACATCTCGTTGAGGAAAAATTTATTGCGCCAAAATTATCATGCCTTTGCACTCAACCCCATTAAAATCCTTATAAAGACCTTTGTGATCTTGAATAAGCCGAAACAAAGATCAATTGGAAAATAATGGCAAACCTATGGGTGAAAACATGCACCTTGTTCTGCTTTGTGACAATGAGCGTTGAATCTGATTCCTGATATTAAATTGATTAATATTTTTGTGTAAATATAGAATCATTCTTCGTGATAGGTCATTTATATACATTTGTTGAGCTTGAACTTGCTGAAAAAGAAAGTATCGCGAGCACAAGAGTCTTTGGTAATGGTGTGTCACAACTTCAATCTTTGAGTATACAACTGAGCTATGCATGAGTAATTTTAGTCTTGTTGAATATGTTCCTGATTGTGTTTTGTGTACCACCATTTGAGACATCCTATTTGAACTACAGAACGTAAGTTTTAGTTGAGCACAAGAAAAAATTTAAGTTGGTGTGTTGAACTCAGTTATAGCTTTACATTAATGAAAATAGTGTCCTAAATTGCTCATTTTATTACAATATTTGATGAAAATTCTTGAGTTTCATGTATTTAAGTATTAGCATAAGCATCAACACTTAGTTGCAAAACAAAAAAAAGAATGAAAACGAGCTGAAGTTGAAGCCTGAGCTTCGCCAAGTATACTTGGAAATCCGCTAAAGAGCTGCATTTTGATCTTGTTCCAACATGAAAAGCCTTGACGGAAGTGGATTAAGAATGTGACGAAAAGGACCAGTAGGCGCTTCGCCAAATAGTTTTGCGACATACACAATGAAGGCAAAGCACAAACGGCGATGAACTAAAAGAAAGGTGAATCTCCGGATCACTCGGCGATTCACGACTGAATTCGCCGAGGGGAATCTCCAGCACATAGTCTGAAGTCTATAAATTCTAAACTCTTTTTTTATTTATGAATATGTTCCAAACAATATTATCATTTTTGCACTTTTAGAACTTAGTTTTATATTTTCTCAAAACATTGGAGAGGGTTTTGTGGGAGACTTGATGAAAGAGGTTCTTCTTTCTTAAATTGGAAGTGACTCTTCTCAATTCTTATTCCTTTTCTCATAATTAATGTTTATCATTTTAGGTGTATTTGATTATTGCTTGATATGTGGATGAAATCCCTGTATTCAGCAAATAAGTGTTGACATTATTGTTAGGTCTTGCTTGCTGATAGGATTAAATGTATTTTAATGGTGATTTCACCTAGTGGTTATGGTTTAAGTTAACGGGTTTGTATTTTAAAATCCAAAACCACCTATGAGTTTTTGGATTTCTCGAGAGAGAGGCCGTGAAACTAAGACTGCAAGATTGATGTCCTATGGAGTAAGGTAGCAAGAGGCTTAGCCCGAGAGAGTGAGGGGTAGCTGCAAATCAAAGCTCCTTTCATCGAAAGATCGAGTGTGGATAAGGCTTTTGATGGTATTCATTTGATGAGTGGGTGTCTGAAAGGAACCAATTTGATATGGGGTAAGTTGCTCGAGAGGGAATTTACTTTCACCTAAAGCTCTAGTTAAAATTAACTTGCAAATTTTCCTATCGGAAGCAAGTACGAATTGATTTATGTCAACATATATTGAAGTCACACCCCAATAACTTTCCCCCATACTTGATTCTTTCTTTATTTTCAATTTTTTTACTACTTCTGACAAAACCCCTTTTTTATATTTGACACTTTGTTGTCGCAAATTGAATTTATTTTGTTTTTACTCAATAACGTCTTGAACTACTACAAACTAGAACGAAATTCTAGTGTAACTACTATTTTCACTACCGCTCCCTTGGGACACCACCCCAACCCTTGGTTAAGTTACTATACTTGTTTCGATTCGTAGACGCTCAGACTATAGGCTAGTGTCGATGATCATTAAAGCATAACAATAATCAAGTTTATATTTTTTTTTCACTAGATGTTTCATAACATATGGTGTGTTTATGCATAAAACGTGATAATTACAGCCACATAATATGAAAAATAACTCACAACGAACTATGTAAATATGTGGCTCACTAACCATTACTCATTTTAAATCAAGACTATATATCTTATAAAAAAATATCTAGTATCTAGGTGTTTCTAGATAAAACCATAATTTTCTAACGTAGCTACTAATATATATCTCCAACATTGGAATTTCCAGACATATCTTACTTTTCTAACATATCTATTAGAAAATGTCTCCAGTCTAGGAGTTTTCATCTAACACAAAATATCTCCAGTGTAGGAGTTTCTAGACATATCTTAATTTTCAAATACTCATCCATAAGATTTTCAAATACTCATCCATAAGATTTCTCAAACTTCTTAGTTGAAAGAACCTTGGTCAGAATATCAGCCTGCTGATCTTCACTCATGCAATGCACCAAATTAAATTCACCATCCTTCTCAGCATCTCTTCATGAATGAAACCTCACGTTGATAATATTTCTTCTTCCATGAATCCCTGGATTTTCAACCATCAAAATGGTTTATTTATTGTCCACATAGATCGTTGTTAGTGGTTTTGGCAACAAATTCAATTCCAACATGATCTCTCTTGACCATATTGCTTAACTTTTTATAAATAAAGTAACATACTAAGTGTTTGCTCAAAATTGGGCTACAATATGTTGCTTCTTTGTGCTCTATGAAAAGGTACTTGAACTAAACGAAATTTAGTAAACAGAAGTGCTTTTGTAGTGATCCAGACATCCTCTATAATCACTAACTGATTAGATAATAAGAGCTCCATTATCAACATTTCTATACAATATTCCTCAATTATTCATTATTCTAATAAACATTATCACCCTTGTAGCGACTAAACAATTCTTTGTTTTGAGACTTTGCATATATCGAGATAACAAACTGATAGCAAACATTATTTCTGGCCTAGACGTTAAAAGATACAATATGTAACATCCCATAACCGAAACAAACTAGATTTCAGCTTGTCATAAAATTGCAGGTGTAACATATGGACACAACCTACGAAACGTAAAATCATCTACGGCTCGTGCTCTGGGTTAATGGTTCACCCCTACTTCCCCTCGCAAAAATCAACTTAGAAAAATCGGCTAAGTCTTGAGACACGGACAGACCCAAAATCCCTAAGTTAGACTCAAATCTTAGGTTTGTGTTCATGGATCAACACACCTTTACCCAACCTTTGACACAAACTAAGCTCGGACAACATGGACCATAGTTCGATCTACGGTTCGTAGGTCTGACCATAAGTGTAGGAAGTTCTTGATTGGGAAAACTGCAAATAGACATAACTTTTATTCACAAAAGAAATTAGGTGTTCCATGAACTTTGGTGTGATAGATAATTGAATCATCTTTCCTATGCCGCTGAGTTTGGTAAAATCCAACCTCCGAGTAATAAGTTATGCTCGTTTTAGTGAAGATTTGTTGAGCATATTGACTTATATACCCAAGATATGGACCATAGATATAACTACGGACAGTAGATTTAACTACAACCTGTAAGTCAAATTCACCAATCACTCCTACAAAAGTTAATTTAGGGTTCTTTTGGTCTTTTCCTATTTTGTTAGACCCCTAATATACATTGTTCAGACCCTAAATCATGAGGTTTTGGTCAATTTAAACTTAGAAACATAACTAGAACTTACCTAAGTTAAATCATTAATCAAATCTTACAAAATTAAAAGAAAGTGAGAAGAAAAAGCACAAAAATCCTAGGTCAAGAACGCAACAAGGTTCCATTAGTTCCATCCCCGCATAGAAAGATTTCTCCATGTAAATCATTACCAAGTATGTGGGATTTCACTTTTGGGTTCCTTTCCCCCATTGAGTCCCTGGAATTAGAACAGTTTCTTAATGACCTTATTATGAATAGACCTAGGGTTTCTAGAATAGAAGAAAATCATCATCAATTAGTTATTGACATGTTTCAAATTGGATAATGTGTTATTACGTCGTTTCTCTAATGAATTTTAGAACCCTAGCTATGTAATTATTTAGTGATTGAATAATAAATGCTATGTTAGATATATAAGTCATTTACTTATACATGGATCAATTATTAATCTGTCATTATCAGATTAATTATTGCATTCTCAGTTTTCATGTTCAACTTGATCAATACACTCTTTGAGAAACAAAGTCATAAATAGTTAGCCACTAAATACATAAGGAATAGCATAATACCGAGTTGGACTAGGATTCAGAGTACCCAAATAGTCTTACCACTACTAGCCAAATAGGTTTTAAGTACCCTTTGTGGGCATCAATTTAGTGATCACGGCAGCATGCCTTTATACCTCTAGCAGAATATATTGGGTCCTCTCAATGGGGCGTATATATCAGACTCCACATTTATCTCATGTGGTTTTATTATTGGGTATTAGTATCTCCCCGGTTTAATGAGATTCTGTTGCATTTAACTTTTAATCAGTATATCTCATATTCAGTTTCAACATGTTATAAATTGGTTGTTACATTAAGTTATATGTGAATTCATTATCTTTATCATGTTTTGACTATTTCATTGCTTTATTACCTTGTTAAGTTATATGCTATTTCAACTTTACTGTATCTTCCATGCTCAATACCTTTCAAGTACTGATGTATACGTGCACTACATCTTCTCATATTGTAGGTTCAGGTTCTCAACATCTAGATCACGCTTAGACCAGTTCCCAATCTACAGTTCAGCAGAATCCGTGGTTAATCCTCATTCTTCTAGGACAATAGTCATGAGTTTCTAATCTCTATTTTTAGTCCTTTAGTTTAAGGTTTTCTAGACTTAGTGTGGGTTTGTCCAAGAATTTCTAGTTAGTTAAAAGCTTATTTCAAACATAGTTAGATTCATCTTAATGTTGAGTTAAATCTTCGTTGTATTAAAATCATTAATATTTCACTTATTTCAGTTATAGTATATAGGCATTCCCCATCTTTTTGTTTTATTTATCATTTAGCTTATGCACCAATTTATTATCTGTAGTATGCTCATGATCATACCAGTAGGGTTATCTTGGGATCGGTTGTGGTCTTAAGTCTTGTGTACACTTCTCGCAGGCTAGCTCGGGGCGTTAAAAACTTTGTATCAGAGCTCTGGGTTTAAGTGTCCTAGGATGCATGAAAAACCACAGTAGGTTGAGTCCTTTGCATTAGTGTGTAGCTCGCACCACATTTAATGAGACGGAGGATACAACTTGCTTTAAGAAAATCCTCATTTTATTGGTACTTTTTCATGCATAAGGTATGATCTAATTTCATTCTAACTCAACATGCTATGGTTGATATCATGCCTCCTCATAGCGCTAACGCCAGAATTGCGAATGCCAGGAAACGAACGCAACTCCTCTGGTCCTAGATCAAAAAGTCTCCTATGTTGAATTCTGGAATTCCATTCAGATGTGGATTAGAGTGTGGAAAACGAGAGCAATCAGCGGGTTCATGATCTTGTGAATTATAATGGTGGATCAACAACAACTATTGTCCGTGACTTTTTTTGGTTGAATCCACCTAATTTCACAGGATCGCAGATTAGTGACGATCCCTATAATTTTTTTGATGAGATCAAAAAGATCTCTAAGGTGATGCAGGTCATTGGAAATAATCAGGTTGAATTTATATCATACCAGCTGAAAGATGTGTCTCATATCTAGTATACCAATGGAATGAAATAAGAGTACAAATGCACCCGAACTACATGTGAATGTTTTAGTGAGACCTTTCTTGACAAGGTTTTCTCGATAGCGTTTAGAGAAGCAAGGGCCCAGTAATTTATGAACATAAGATAGGGTAACATGATTTTCCAAGAGTACGAGCTCAAGTTTAACCAACTCTCCACGTATTCTCCTAACATGTTGCTAACTTCATGGCTCAAAAGAATAAATTGTTTTATGGAATGTCAGATTTGGTGAAAACAGAGTGTTGAAATATTGTGTTACTGGGAGATATGAACATCTTTAGGCTTATGACTCATGCTCAGCAGGATGAAGGTGCTAAGCTTAGGCAACATACAAAGGAGATTAAGAAGGATAGGAATGGTAACTATCACTATTCTCATCAGAAATCAAGTGGTAGAAATCGCTCGCAAAATCAGCAAAAATTTTCATTCCCATCCCCTTTGTCAGTTAGTGTTCCATCCATTAAGAACAAATCTGATCAATAGGTTTGGCGACTAGGATCTAATTCTTAGAGAAGTTTTTCAGGC
This sequence comes from Solanum chmielewskii, assembly GCA_027704785.1. NCBI lineage: Eukaryota > Viridiplantae > Streptophyta > Magnoliopsida > Solanales > Solanaceae > Solanum > Solanum chmielewskii. The sequence continues at coordinate 24,015,528 of JAKWIX010000328.1, forward strand.
ACCAAGAGTTACCCCCACTTTTCCTAAGTGTGGTAAGAACCATCCAGTAGTGTGCCTTGCAGGAAAGGAAGGATGCTTTGGATGCGGTTAGTCTGGTCAAAGGTTGAGGGATTATTCTTCAAGACAGAGTCAAGGAGGCAATAATGGTACAACCTAATCTACAATTCAGCAGCACCGATAAGTCGCCCGACTTACCAGGGTAACTTATCTGGTACAAGTGGTGGTCAGCGCCATAACACGTTGTATGTTATCCCATCTCGCATGATCAAAAAGGTTCTACTAATGTAGTTACTTGTATGTTACAAGTCTTTGACTTTGATGTTTATGCATTGTTAGATCTAGGGTACTCACTCCTTTTTATCTCATTAAATAGAATTCCAATTCAGTGTTAGTCAAGAAAATCTATAACAACGTCCTTCATTAGTCTCTACTCCAATTTGTAAACCTGTAATATCTAGACGGGTATACGAAAATTGCCCTGTCACAGTCTCTCAGAAAGTCACATCATCTGATCTAGTGCAGTTAGAAATAGTAGACATCGATATTATTCTAGGCATGGATTTTTTATATTCCTATTATTCCCCAATCTATGTGTAAATAGGATTGTTCGTTTTCAATTTCGAAACAAACCTGTCTTAGAATAGAAGAGTAGTAGCTTAGAACCTATCGGGCGATTCATTTCTTACCGTAGGTCTAGAAATATGATCTCTATGTCTTATCTCTATCATCTAGTTAAGATTAAGGATTTTAGCTCTGAAACCCTAACTTTTTAGTGATTTTCACTAGTCATTGAGTTTCCAGAAGTGTTTCTAGAAGATCTTCCTGGAGTTCCTCCCGAAAGAGAAATTGACTTTCAATATATCTCCTTGATGATACCCTGCCTATTTATATTATTCCTTAAAGAATGTCTCCAACTAATATTAATGAATTGAAAAAGCAATTGAAAGACATGTAGATAAAGGCTACATCAAACTTAGTGTTTTGCCATCGGTTGACCCGGTGTTGTTCGTAAAGAAGAAAGATGGTTTCCTCCAAATGTGCATTGACTATAGAAACTTGAACAAGGTCACAATAAAAAATAAGTATTCGAATCACGGGATTGTTGACCTATTTGACCAACTTTAGGGTGCTTATCATTTCTTAAAGATAGACCTCAAATTGGGTTATCAACAACTAAGAGTAATAGATAGTGAAAATCCAAAAACAACCTTTACAACTCGGTATGGTCATTATGGATTTATAGTTATTTAGTTTGGGATCACAAATTCTTCTACAAATTTAATGGATTTGGTGAACAAGGTGTTCAAATAGTACTTGGACTTGTTGATTATCGTCTTTATTGATGATATCCACATTTACTATAGGAATGAGGAAAAACATTGGAGTTATTTGAGAGTTGTTCTGTAGACTCTCAAGAATCGTCAGTTATTCGCTAAGTTTAGAAAATGAGTTCTTGTTGAAATCTATTGCTTTTCTTGGTCACATTGTATCTAGCGAGATGATCTGAGTGGATTAACAAAATGTAGAAGCAGTGAAACAATGGCCTAGACCTACCTATGCAACAGATATCAGAAGTTTCTTAGGTCTAACGGGGTATTATAGAAGGTTCATGTAAGTATTACTATCCATAACCTCACCATTGACTAGGTTGATCGATAAGATTGTCAAGTTTCATTGGTCAGGTGATTGTGAGAAAAGCTTTGAAGAATTGAAAATTAGATTGACTACAACTTCTGTCTTAACTCTACAAGAGGGTTCATATGGTTATGTGACTTATTGTGATGCATCAATAATTTTCCTAGGTTTTGTGTTCATGCAACGAGATAAGGTTATAAATTATCCTTCTAGACGACATAAGGTGCATGAGAAGAACCATCAACTCATGACCTCGAGCTTGTAGCAATGGTGCTTTCACTTAAGATCTGGAGAAACTACTTGTATAGTGTTCATGCATTACTATAAGAGCCTTCAATATGTGCTCATCCATAAAGGGCTGAATCTACTCCATAGGAGATGTCTTGAGATTCTTAAAGATTATGATATGAGTGTGCATTACTCTACTGGTAAGGCGAATATAGTGGCACATGCTCTTAGAAGATTATCTATGGGTAGTGTAGCCCATGTTGAGGAAGAAAAGGAAGGAAATTGTGAAGGATGCTCACATGCTTTCTCTCTTGGGAGCTTTCCTTATGAAAATATCAAATAGTGGTGTAACAATTTAGAATGGGGCAAATCTTTCTGGTAGTGGAGGTTAAGGAAAGTAAAGACATTACTCTAATCTTGCTTGAACTTAAGGGTACATTCCTTAATAAGAGAGTGGAGGTTTCCTCCCAAGAGAAAAATGGTGTACTTTGCTAGCAGGGTAGATTATGTGTTCCTTATATGGGTGAGTTGAGACAACATATTCTTGCTGAAGCCCATAACTCCAAATATTCTATTCATCCATGTGACACTAAGATGTACCACGATATGTAGAAAGTCTATTGGTGGAATGACATGAAGAGTTTCTGCGTAAGTGCCCCAATTACCAGCAAGTCAGATTCAAAAGATCGACATTCCTTCTTGAAAGTAGGAAATGATCAATTTGGATTTCATCACTTGTTTACCTTGTACTCCCACATAGCATGATTCCATTTGGGTGATAATTAATAGGATGACTAAGGGTTATCGCTTTTTGGTGGTCAAGATTATAGATTTCGCGGAGGACCATGTCATCCTTAAGTTTATTTAATGGTGAGGTTGCATGGGGTTCCTTTGTACATCATCTCATAGATGTCCTTAGTTGACCTCTAAGTTATGGAAGTAATTTCAGAAGGGTCTTGGTACTCAAGTTAACCTTAGCATAATATTTCATCTGCAAACAGATGGACAGGCAGAGTGTACCATTCAAACCCTAGAGGATATATTTATAGCTTGTGTGATCGATTTCAAGGGTAATTGAGATGATAACCTTCCTCTTATTAAGTTCTCCTACAATAATAGCTACCCTTCTTAGAAGCACTGTATCAGTGTGGATGTACATATCATGTTGGTTGGTTTGAATTAGGTTAAGGAGTTGAAATAGTAACTAATTTAGTCCATTATGCTTCAGAGATAGTGCAACTCATTAAAAATAGACTTATGATAGGGCAGAATCGTAATGAATCTTATGCAGATGTAAGGACAAGGGAACTAGATTTCCAAGTCCATGATTAAGTATTCTTGAAAGTGTCACCTATGATGGGGGTGATGAGGTTTGGCAATAAAGGGAATCTCTTTATTATATATGTAGGCTCTTACAAGATCTTGTAAAGGGTTGGAAAAGTGGCATATGGGTTATTGTTGCCAATAGAATTACCAGCATTGCATCCAGTCTTCCATATCACACTTTTGAAAAAGCGTATGGGTTTTCCAACCTCAGTGGTTCCATTAGAGAGTGTGGTGTTGAAATATATAGTCTTTCTTATAAGGATGTACAGTTGAGATCCTTGACCATCAGGATATAAGGTTGAGAAACAAAGAAGTCGCTTCAGTCAATGTTTTGTGGAGGAGTCAGTATATTGATTGAGTTACTTTAGAAGTACAAGCATCCATAAAACCAATTATCCTCGCCTCTTTATTTCAGACTCCATTTGAACTTGAGATAGTAGTTATTCTAAACTTTTTTGATCATTCATGCGCAAATTTAGTCTTAGTATCATGTTCCTTCTGTTTGTTCTTGCATATTCAATGTATTTGCATGTTCTAGGAACTATGTTAAGTCAAAAATTCAATTCTCATTGCTTATTGGTAGAGATTGCAGCCCTCTCCCTCCATTTAATCCACTTTAGTCTTCATTAAAGGACGAAAGGTCCTAAGGGGAGATAATGTAACACCCCGTATTCGAAATAGACTAGATTTTAGCTTTTCAAAAAATTACAGGTTTAACCTATGGTCACCACCTATGAATCGTAGTCTAATCTATGGAGGGTGCTCTTGATCTGTAGTTTACAACTACAACCCCTCAAAAAAAAATTAACTCAGAATAATCGGCTAAGTATTGACACATGGACAGACCTACGATCCATAACTTAGACCAATGTGCATGGTCTGTTTTCTTGGATCAAGACCCCTTTAGCCAACCTCTCACATGAATTACGATCGACCAGAATGGACCGTTGTTCGATCTATGGTCCTTAGGTCTTACCAATGGTGGGGGAGAACAATCAGTTTGAGGATGTTTTTGATTGGGTCAAATTCAAATATGCATAACGTTTAGCACAAAAGGAAATAGGTGTTCCATGACCTACGGTATGATAGGTAATTGAATGTTCTTTCCAATGCCGCTGAGTTTTCTAAAATACGATCTTCGAGTAATAGGTTATGCTCTTTTTAGTGATGTTTTGTCGAGCAGACTTGACTGAAATACCCGATCTACGGACCATAGATTGAACTATAGCCCATAGGTCCAACCCTTCGGTCACTCAGACAACAGTTAATTTAGGGGTCTTTTGGTCCTTTGCTATATCCTTGGACCCCTAAGATACGTCATTTTTTTGGGGAAAATAATAGAATTATTGATTCACCAAGTAAACATTACAACACTAAAAGAAAAAAAAAAGTCCTTATCTTCAACAGCCTTAACCCTCATCTACTTCATCCCATCAACAACAACTATCAATTGTGAAGGTTAAAAATTAAATCTACTTAACAATCCTCTCAATTTACTGTACATATTCCCTTTATGATGTTTCTCCTGAATTATAATCTTCAAAATTCGTGTTCACTTCGTTGCTTCTTCTTGAATATTCTTACATTTCGTTGTTGCCAAATGTGATGTACAACACTTACCATGGTCATTATATGAACTTCAGCATCTGTTGATCTCCCATTGGGGTGTGTAGCCCAAAAAACTTCTTTCCAGTCCAATACTTGTCTCTTAACGTCTTTCCATAGAAGTAGCCTTCTCTAAATTCTAGCTGATATGCTGCATTCAAACATCAGGTGCGCTACATATTCATTCATTTTATTGCATACAGAGCTTTTGGCTTCATGATGTTTTGGGCATTTTAAGTCTAGAAACATAACTACAATATAGCTAAGTCAAATCATTAATCAAAACTTGGAAAATTAAAAGCTAGATAGGAGAAAAAGGTCAAGAACCCTAGTTCAAGAACGCAACAAGATATCAATTCCAGCCCCGAAATAGAAAGATTTCATCATGGAATTCATCATCAGTTATGTAGGATTTCACTAGTGCGTTCCTTATTGGGTCCCTAATATTTAGTCAGTTTCTTGATTTCCTTATTATGAATAGGTCTAGCGTTTTTAGAATTGCAGCAGATTATCATGAATTTGTTATTAACATGTTTAAAATCAGATTATCATGTTATTACATCATTTCTAGCATGAATATCAAAATGCTAGCTATGTATTTCTTTAGTTCTAAATTACACATTGTAGGTCAGGTATATCACTAATAAAAAGAAAGTGAATACCGACCTCCACAGACCGTTTTTACCTGAAATACCGATCAAAAATAGATTTCCCAGCTTATATGGGAAAAAGCTTGGTCACTATTCAATTCGGACCTCTAGAAGTCGGTATTTACTGACCTCTCGAGTTCACATTTAATTTATCATGGTAAAATTCATAATTTTAGTTTTTCAACTTCCGGATGTCAGTTTTATATATTTGTCTATTTTTTATTTTTATTATTTTTGTCTTCCGGAGTTTAGCATATTTAATTCAAAATTTTTTGAATGCCGACCTCCCAATATTTGTTTATTTTGATTTTATTTCTTCTTAATTTTTAAATTTTGACCGCCGAAAGTCGTTATTATTTTTTTTTAATTTTCAGAATCTGATCTTAGGAAGTCGATATTCTTATTTTTTTATTTTTGAGATTCCGACCTCCAGAGGATGAAATTTTTAATTTTTATTTTTGAGATTGCGGCCTTCGGAAATTGATATTTTTTTAGATTCCGATCTCCGGAGATCGGTATTTTTATTTCTTATTTTTAAGATTCTAACCTGTGGAGGTCAGTATTTTTTTTTTATAGATTTTGACTTCGAGAGGTCGGAATATTTGTTTCTTATTTTTTAGATTCCAAATTCTGGAGGTCGGTATTTTTATTTCTTAATTTTTAGATTCCGACTTTTAGAGGTCGATATGTTTATTTCTTATTTCTGAGATTCCAACCTCTGAAGGTCAATATTTCTTCTACAAAAATGACAACATTGAGCTGCAATTTTAGTATCCTACCTTCATATTTATATCAAAACAACCCAAATAATTGTAATAAGCTATTTTAAACTAAACTTCATCTAACCCAAAGAATTCCAAATGTGCTATTTTAAAATAAACTTCTCCCAACCAAAACAACACAATATATCAACATATACATTAAACTATTTTTAAATAAATTTCAAAAGAAACTTCATCCAACTTCAAAATAAACTAAAATGTGATCAATCAATTCCAGATATATAGAAGTCTAAAATGTCAAATCGATATAACTACTCCTTATCACCCTTGTTCTCCTTATCAGACATATCATTCTCATCACCCTCCTGATCAGATCCATCACTGCTTGCCGGACATGGAGGAAGAATGTTTTCTACTTCATAAGAAAAAATAATTGGGCCTAAACCGCTACATACATCTTGTTCTCTGCTTCCTTTGCTGCCGCAATCTCCTCTTCTCACTCTCTCTTTCTTTGTACTCTCTTCTTCTCTCTGTCGGCTATAGCAGGATGCTCGTCATTGAGAAAAACTATCTCATACTCCATTAAAGATATGTCTCTTTATCCCGCCATCAAAGCTAGAGGATGATGAACCCCAATTTCAAGCGTGCTTCTTTTGATATGTCTTTTGTGGATAGCCGTAAACTGAACCTCTAATCGGTTAACCTTCACTTCGTTTCCAATTATTCTCACTTTCTTCTTGTGTAAATAATCTTTCCCGACTCTAAAGGGGTAGAGTACTACAATATTCCTTATATATTCGTATAAACTGCTATAGTAATTTAAACAAAGACATTTACGAATAAGAATGTAACATATGCAAGAACAACAAAAAAAGATTAGCTTTTATAGAGTTCTTAAATTTGGCTCCTAAGCGCATGATACAATCCATATTTCTTGTTCTTCAGGTTCGAACACTTCTTGACATGAGTTACCTTAATTCCAAGACTATATTCACCAACTAAATCACATTATATATTTTAAATTATTTGAAGAATTTAACAACATTTTAAGTATAATTAATGTAGTTTTAACTTAATTACAACGCTATATTCACCAACTAAATCACATTATATATTTTAACAAATTTTGAGAATTTAACAACTTATAAGTATAATAAATTTTGTTTTTACTTAATTCAAACAGTATAATCACCAACTAAACCACATTATATATTTTAACTTATTTGAAGAACTTAACTTTAGAAGTCTAATTAGTTTAGGTTTAACTTAATTTCAAAAATATATTCGCCAACTAAATCACATAATACATTTTAACTTATCTAAAGAAATTAAAAAAATTATTAGTGTAATTAATTTATTTTTAACTTAAATCCAACACTATATTCACCTACTAAATAACATTATATATTTTATCTTATTTCAAGAACTAACAATTTTTTAAGTCTAATTAGTTTAGCTTAACTTAATTTTAAAACTATCTTCACTAACTTAATTAAATAACATATTCTAAGTTATTTGAAGAAATTAACAACTCTATGTCTATTTTGTTTATTTTATCTTAATTAGAACACTATATTCCCCAACTAAACCACATTATATTTAACTTATTTGAAGAACATAAGAATTTATAAGAGCAAATAGTTCAGTTTTAACCTAATTCTATGTCACGATCCAAAATGATTCGTGAATGGCACCCACACTTACCTCCTTAGGTGGGCGAACCAACACATCTAAACTCAACATATAACAATAGTTCAACTTTAAATAATATAAATAATGCGGAAGCTACAAAAGATACTAACAAACAATTACGTTTCTAAAGTTTAATACTTATCATCCCAAAATCTGATAGTCATCACATCAAGGACATCTATTTTCAAATTACCAAGTCTAAGAGAGTTTAAGAAACCAAAATAAGTAAAAAGATGGTCCATGTCCCAAATTCAAAGACATCAAGACGTGAATGAGAGAATCCAGCACGAGCTGGCTCACCCTGAATTCTGATGTGCTGGAGACTGGCTAGAGCTAACGGTGAGTCGAAGTCGATGGTACACTTGTTGCACTCCATAAAAGAACAGAGAAGAAAATACAAGTAGGGGTCAGTACAAGGAACACGTACTGAGTATGTATCATCGGCCAACTCAAAATAGAAACCAATATATATTGAATAATAATATAAAATCAACTACAATACTTAACAGGTGGCAAGCAACAAACATATGAACCATTGAAAACAATTCCATAATAGGTACACCATAAATCACAACATCAAGCACACCAATGAGAACTCATGCCTCCACACCATACCCATTTGGAAAACAGGTTCATTGAGAATAAGAAGATTTAGTTACTTCATGATTCCCACTTGAATGTTATTGTGTCGGAACGTGACACTCAGATCCCATATATCGTGTCGGAACATGACCCTCCGATCCAATTATCTCATTACTTTATTTCATCACGCCTTCTTTATTCAAGACGTCATTTTAATAGAGAGGGTTCAAGATTAGAATTCAACAGTCTCATAATTTTAGGCCAACCACAAACCACTAAATCAAAAAATACAACCACACAATCAAGTACATAGGAGACTTTACAATATCACTCAATACATATCGATCGCTATTTAGAGTTTATCTATCACATAGAAGTACACCATAACCTACCTCTACCGAAGAATCGAAGTGATGAAACTAATCTTCCAATGCCTTTCCTTTCCTTCTTTCCTCCGAAATTCTACAATCTAGCAAGTATATGTAAACTGCTACGCCGATGAGTCTATAAACACTCAATTTTATTCTATGTCTAGACTAGACCCAAAAACTCATCTAATTCTATAACCAATTTACTAAAGTGCGAACCTAGGGGTAAATCTTAGTTCCTCCAATAAGCATAACTTAATGGCGTTCAATAATATACTATACTTAATATATAATTAACTATCTCAATATACTAAAAATCAATTTACAAAAAGATAACATATATATTAGCGTTGAGGATTAAAGTCACTGGTTTTCAAAAACTAGTGCTTACTCTAACATAACTGCATCGTATACTATAAACAAACTTTATAACCTTATTAGTCAATTATTACCTTAATCATTATACCATCATTCTCATTTAATGTAGATTCCCCCACTTTCATACAATAACAAATTTCCTTCTCCTTCTAATTAGTATAATACCAATATGTTTTTTCTCAATTTTCTTTCTCAATTGAAAGAATAAAACAATGACAATATAATATTGACTTGTACTCACTAATTAACAAATTATATATATGAATAATGATCGGTATCTTGGATGAGTTTTTTTACTGAAAAGGTTAGCCGCTCCAATTTCCTTTCGTTCAACACCACTCTATATTGTTCTCCTCTTCTCCTCTCCTTTTTTTTTTTACAAATTATTATCACCCTAATTATTATATAACCAATTATAAAAAGTAGTAAAAGTGACCCACTATTTATTTTAATATTATTTTCTTCACCACTAACTAAATAAATTAGTAAAACTTCCCCATTAATTTCATAAGTATAATTATGAATACCCATTTAAAATCTATGGGAAAAATATTTATGAAATTAAAAACTCTAGTACTTAAAACGACCAACACAGTCGTTACATTCTAACACTATATTAACCAACTAAATTACATCATACATTTTAACTTATTTGAGGAATTCAACAACGTTACGAATCTAATTAGTTTAACTTTAACTTAATTCCAACACTATATTCGCCTACTAAATCACATTATATATTTTAACTTAGTGGAAGAATTTAACAACTTTATAAGCCTTATTAGTTTAGTGTTTACTTAATTCAAACACTATATTGACAAACTAAATCACATTCTATATTTTAACTTATTTTATGAACTTAACAAGTTTATAAGTCTAAATAGTTTATTTTTTACTTTGTTCAAAGACTATATTCACCAACTAAATCACAATATATATTTTAACTTATTTGAAGAACATAACAACTTTTTATGTTTAATTTGTGTAATCTTTACTTAATTCCAACACTATATTCACCAACTAAATCATTTTAAATATTTTAACTTATTTGAAGACCCTAACAACTTTTTAAGTGTAATTAGTTTAGTTTTAACTTAATGAAACACTATATTAACCAACTAAACCACATTATATTTTGTAACTTATTTGAAGAACTTAACAACTTTATAAGTGTAATTAGTATAGTTTTAACTTATTTTAACTCTATAGTCACCAACTAAATAATATTATATATTTTAACTTATTTGAAGAATTTAACAACTTCATAAGTCTAATTAGTTTAATTTTAATTTAATTCCAACACTATATTCAACATATAAATCACATTATATATTTTAACTAATTTGAATAATTTAATGTAACAACCCAATTCATCGTATTGAGTACTAGAACTTTTTATTTCATAAAAGGACTCCTTCGATAGATTCTAAATAAATTTTTTTGGACTATTCATAATTATATTTATAAGATTAATAGGGTAGTTTTAATAATTAATTTAGTTGGTGGTTAAAGAAATAACATTATAATTTATAGTGGGTTACTTTCACACATTTATAATTATTCATTCATAATCAGGGTTCCTATCTTCAGGCATAAAGTCAAAAGGAACTTAGCGATGGCTACACGATTCACAGGAGGTGGACGAACTCCCCCGGTAGAAACTTCAATACTTGAATTTGTGTATTGCTAATATGTTAGAATGAAAATATTATTTTAATATTGAGTATTAAATAAGTCAATTGTGTTTAATCCCTATAAAAGTGTAGGACAACAAACGAACTTGAAAGAGACACTTAACAACTTTTAATTTTGGGTTTTAATCAATTAATCAAAGTAACTAGGGTTTACGTGTTCCCCACAGGTTCATAACTTGATAATTCTAACTGTAAAATTTCTTTCCTAGTATCTTACATGCAAAGTGATAAGTTATGTATTTCTAAATCCTTGGTCCGGCATCTAGAAAATCTCACTCCGCACCTTGGTCCGGCTACGTGTGTTGCTTTCCTAACCCTTATCTTTACCTCATATTAAGCATCGTATTCGATATTTGACTAAGTTATTACCTCGTACCAATCAATACTAGCCTATTAGATAGTATACACTAAATCTATGTTAATAATTCTTTTCCTATTATCTACCTCCTTGGTCCGGCAAGTAGCATTAAGGTGAGTTCTAACATTGATCATCCATTATAAAGACTTCTAAGCGAAAGAATTATTAATACATGCAAGACACTATTCTAGAATTGTTATTTTAGCTAGGGTTATCTCATTATTTTCCTATGGTTTCCACCACCCTAATTATGGAGTTTAGTTCCTCATAGCCATTAACACAATATTCAAATATATTAAATAAGAATTCATGTACTTACTTCAATGAGAAAGAATAAAGTCCAAAAATTTGCTTGATTAATCACCAAAAATGACTTGTAAGAATCTCCAAAAATCAAACACTAATACACAAAGTCTAATAATATGATGTCTAACCTCCCAGAGTCTAACCTCAAAAACGAGTTTTTTCGAACTATTTATAAAAAATAAAAACCTAATGAAACAAGGATTCTAATAACTGGAAATCTGCCAAAACGCGGCTGGGTCATTTGACTACGCGACGGACCGTCGTGGTCACAACGGATCGTCGTGGACTCCGTCGTCCCATACTTGGTGCAATTTCTTCTGCTGCTTTCTTCATTCCCCTCAACGGCAAGTGTGACGGACCGTCATAGGCACAACGGTCCATCGAGGGTCTCGTTTCAAAATACTTCAACTCTTGGAATCTTGGTACTGGGATCACTTCTCTGATTTTCAAGACGGACCTGCACGATGGACCGTCATAGCCATGACGGACCGTCACAAACTTTGTAATCCCACACTTGGTGAGACTTCCCCATCTTCCTTCAGCAGCTTCTCTACACTGCCACCTACGGACCGTCACAGGCACGACGGACCGTCATAAGCTCCGTAGGTGGTCTCTTCTACATTTTTTCGCTCAGAATCTCCGCTTTCAGCTTTGGACAGATTTCCTGCAAAACAAAGAGAAACTTATATCAAAATTAGCACAACAAAGGCTTTTGGACACACTAAACTTAAGGAAAAAGTATTAATTATACCGTGAAACCACGGTATATCAACACCCTCAACTTAAATTCGTTGTTTGTCCTCAAGCGACGCACTATGACTCACTACACTATCTTTGTACAATAGTATTCATGTTTTATCCTTTGCAATCATTTGGCTATCAATCCCGAATAATCTCATCAAATCAATGCATGCTATCACTATTAGGCTTTAATTTTGTGGTATTCGAACATGACACAGACTCACCATGCACTAACACCTATCCTCTTCAATTTCTCACCGAGGTGCTAACAATTCTGGTATTGCAACTAGTGTCCTCACTTTAAAAAAAATCCTCATTTTTCACACAATGATTTCAGTTTGAGTATATGGATTACTTTTCAACAATCGCTCTCAGAATAAAGTCACACTCATTCATACCTATTGCCATAAGCTTGCCCTTATTTTCACTGCCTTAAGTTCGCTATACAACTCTTAGGATCACGATAGGACTTTCTTGGCTTGGAACATAGGCTCAGAGTCAGGTAGGGTATATTTAGGTATACTTTAGTGACTTTTTGCCCTCCTTGACATATCGGCTAAACCTTCTACTTTCTATCACTTTCTCTCGCCCAGTTTCTCCCATTCTTTCACCTTGCTATTTCCCTTCTTTCTTCATTTGTGTAAGTGACTCTTTTCCTTTTTTTTTCCAATGAGTTCTTGAGTCACTTTACTTTTATTGTTTCTCTCTCTTTGTTCTTTCAACCCCACTTTCCAGAGCATTCCTCAAAATAGCCACCCTCAACTCATGGCTTTACCATGAGTCAAGGTACACAATACCCAAAGTCGGGTCAGGGCCATAACGAAGGTTGTTGATGCATTAGCCACCCTCAACTTATGCTTTTGGCCTAAGCTG